>OX336389.2:1342571514-1342916993 GCA_946902985.2 Meconema thalassinum
ATGGGCTCTGCCTTAATCCAGTTGTTATGTGATCAACGTTTGTGAATGTGAAGTGCAAAGTGGAATATTGTAGAAATTATGGTAGGTATTGCGTCACAAGTAGGCCTACATAAACTGGAACCTCTGCAGTATTAATCTCTGGGTTTTCATTTTCGAATGATCGAGCTGTGGTTACCGTGTGTGCCAGTATCAGTAAAGCCCGGTTCACAATATCCCAGGAACCAGAACCAGAACGAGAACGGGAACGTGAAGGAAGTTGAAATGCACGCTACCTTATGGGTCGGTTCACAACCAATCTCCGGGAACGAGAAGCTAAAATTAGCCCGGGAAGGCCAACGGGAAATTTGGTCAAGTTTCATGTTTGACGTTCTCGGAGCTTCCCAGAGCCAATCAGAAACGTTGTACATGCACATGCGCAGTACGGAAGGAGTAGCCAGCGATGTAAACATAACCTGTGAATGCGCTTTCTAAACTTGCTTCTCTAAAGAGCACAATGTGTGTTTACTAAAGTTATTATAACCTTATTATGACCCTCTGAAGCATTTCAGTTGTGTAATTAGTGTTTATTAATGAGCGCTTGCTGATTGTTTTAATATTATTACGCTATAGCTGATTGCGCACGCATGCACAAGTTCACGGTCCCAGGCTAATTGTGAACCGGGGCCCCGGGAAGCCTCGCGTTCTCGTTTACGTTATCGTTCTGGTTCTCGTTCCCGGGCCAATTGTGAACCAGCCTTTTAAGATCAATTTTCTCTCTGAGTACCGCTGGCGAGCATTATGAATTGATAGCTCTGTTAGAGCAGTGTTCTGCTAAGTGCCAGTTAACGTGGAACATAAACTTCTTGTTTCCACTCGTGTTTTGAGCTGTTTCCAACTGCACATCCCTGTCAGAGAGTGCGTATATAATACAGGGTGACACAGAAACTGTATGTAGGGACTTTCGAGGCAGGCCGGGTCTATGGCCAAGTGAGTTTCCCATGACGAATGTTTAGTTTGTGATGACAGAAAGCATCAGATCATCAAATAACAATTATATGTCAATTATATATATCCAAATGAAAGGTTCAAGTGCAGAGACGTACCGACGTGGGGGGGGGGGGGTCCGGGGGGGATTTAAACCCCTCTCCCCCTCCCCAGAGACATTCATTTACTTAAATCCTAATATTGTCCCATGTATCACCTGATTTACACAATCACAAGCGTGGCTTCTTTGCCCCTTTATATACTGGTCAAAAATAGTTTTGCATATTGAAAGCTTATGTATTTGTGGACCAAATAAAATACACTTGCTTTATCCGATAACTCTTTCATTTATTTATGTTGCGTATGGCATCTTACATGAAACACGATAATAACAATACTAATAAAAATAACTAGCCGACCCGTGCAAGAAATCTCGCATGTTCATAAACCACACTCTCCCCAATAGGTTTATAATGAGAGACTTAAGGTGAATAGTTGCTGTAACACTCAGCGGTTATTAGATATTTATGAAATTATACGATTTGAGTAGCCTACTCATTCCTTTGATTTACTGTTTCTGAAATCCATGCAAAATGATAAAGGAAAGTCCTCAGAATGTTAAAATTACATGAAACAGGCGTCACAGCGGCCAAAATGTGAAGTGGACAGCAATAATGGAGCGTATTTTCTTATAGCAATAGTATTTGCAAATCACACACTTCGTACATTTTTGTAAAATGCATTTTTTAAAGAAATTAGAGATATTTATGAAATTAGAGTGCAATTCGTAACCGCTATTGTTTATTCTATTTCATTTGAATGCTCATTTGTTACGATCGGCAGCTTGTGAGCGTCGCAGGAGGGATCTATACTACTGAAATGATATATATATAATAACAAGTACATACAAGCACATATATCAACCTTATTACAACCTTATGTCCAGTCTATTTCTCCAGTCCAGGCTCGATGGTGTAGCACTGAAAATGTCGTTAGGGTCACCTAAGTACGCTCTTAGTTTGCAATCTTCGACAATGTGCCTGATGGTTTGTTTCGATGTATCGCAATCACAGCAGGGTTTGGCTACTTCCCCCATTTGTGCAGGTTGTATGCACAAATTCCATGTCCGATAACAGTGTACGGTACGAACAAGCGAACATGTTATCTTAGAGTTAGCACATGAGCCAATGGACAAAACCGAAATGTCGTCATACAGCAGTGAAAATACAACACCATGCAATACGCTAAACTTTTCTTGACCAGTGTGTATGTTAAATGTGAACACGTTCTTCGCTTGGTGAAAGCCCTCCACTCCACTCGCAGTGAGTCTCCTCCTCAAGCGTTGGATCAGTTTTGCTGCAAGGGTGCCATCGGTAACTTTCTTCACGTCCCTTTGGGCTGCTTTAAGTGTACATAACTGTGTCACTATGTGTCCGTTTCGTTAAAGATAATTCGTTACATGAGGAATTTCAGCAATTTATTCCTATTAATGATGCAGATAAAACCAGATTTTGAGAGTCAATAGTAGCCTAATTGCAGTAAGAACATGGAGAGCAAAGCATTACTTTCTCTCACGTAATACAATATCAATATTACAGTGTGATTCTTTTGCTGCAGCTGGGCCAGAGGCCAGCTACCAGGCACGCGCACGCCTTCCGCCAGCCAACCGCACTCGTGCCGAAGATTGCGCGTAGGTAGAAACCGTAATAGAGTAGTCTACATTAATTACTGTGATGATAAATTCACCTGCAAATCATGATTAAGGAACTTACCTTTCCACAGAGTAAGCCTCCGTGGCTTAGGCGGCAGCACGCCGGCCTCTCACCGCTGGGTCCGTGGTTCAAATCCCGGTCACTCCATGTGAGATCTGTGCTTTACAAAACGGAGGCAGACAGGTTTCTCTCCAGGTATCCCGGTTTTCCCTGTCAAAATTTCATTCCAACAACACTCTCCCCTAACATTTCATTTCATCTGTTATTCATCTAATCATTGCCTCAGAGGAGTGCGACAGGCTTTGGCAGCCGGCACAGTTCATATCCTCGCCGCTAGCTGGGGGCTTCATTCATTCCATTCCTGACCCGGTCGGAGACTGGAGGCAGGCTGTGGATTTTCATTTTCACCTTTCCACAGAAGATGCTGAAAATGGTCTCCTTCAGCTGACAGACAGGCGTTGTATCGTGTAAATAAATTTACAAATTGTAATTTCCTGTCTTATACTCGTATTGTTCTTCCGCTCCACTAGAGTACGGGTAATTGATCTGTACACTTTGTATTTTAAATTACCCCACAATTAAACCTAAAACGGGAGTAGGTCCGTGCTTCGATTAATAGCAGTAAACACGCAGTGGGGGAAAAGGAGTAGCTACATAATGTAACGATATAGCTTCCAAAGTTACTGTCTGTCAGCTGACGGAGATCATGTTCAGCATCTTCTGTGAAAAGGTAAGTTCTTTATCTGGTGACGTGAGGTCATCCAGATTCCCAAGAAATAATAAAAAAGACGTCTGTGCTTCTTTAATTAAATCTTTCAGGAAGCTGTTTATGTTACCTTCTAATCTGTGTGCTGACACTTCTCACCCTCGTTGAAGAACGTTTAGTGACCCTGGTTAGCTCGCCTCGTTAGGTTGAAGTTAATGTTTCTATCTGCGGCCCGACTTTGGATGGCTGGCGGAAGGCGTGAGCGTGCCTGGGCTGACCCACTCCACCAAAAGAATCTCACTGTATAAGCAGTCACGCATGGACCACTGCATCATTTCAGTTTCAATAATTTGTTACTGTTTTCCATTTTTTATCATTTCTAATGATCTTGTCGACTTCGTCGTTATGCTTTGGGTCCAACGTTAAGCGAGACGGAGACGGCTGCGTTACGGAGACGGAGACTGTGACGTCATGCAGCCGCGCGGGAAGCGTAAGTTAATGGGTAAAGGATGGCGAGTGCGTGACGTCATGCAGCCACGCGGGAAGCCTAAGTTAATGGTTAATGGAGTCTGTTGAAAGAGTCCTGGGGCGTCGAGTGACCTGGGGCTTCGAGCGAAGCGAAAAGAATACAGGGTGACTCCTAAGGAGGTGTACAAGATGCCAGATAAGAATACAGGGTGACTCCTAAAGAGATATACAAGACGCCAGATAAGAATACAAGGTGACTCTTAAAGTGGTGTGCAAGATGGCAGAGAAGAATACAGGGTGTCTCCTAAAGAGGTGCACAAGATGTCAGACAAGAATACAGGGTGATCCTAAAGAGGTGTACAAGATGTCACACAAGAATACAGGATAACTTCTAAAGAGATATACAAGATGCCATATAAGAATACAGGGTGCCTCCTAAAGAGGTGTGCAGGATGTCAGAGCAAAATACAGTACAAGATGCCAGATAAGAATACAGGGTGACTCCTAAAGAGATATACAAGATGCCAGATAAGAATACAAGGTGACTCATAAAGAGGTGTACAAGATGGCAGAGAAGAATACAGGGTGACTCCTAAAGAGGTGCACAAGATGTCAGACAAGAATACAGGGTGACTTCTAAAGAGGTGTACAAGATGTCACACTAGAATACAGGGTGACTTCTAGAGAGATATACAAGATGCCAGATAATAATACAGGGTGCCTCCTAAAGAGGTGTGCAGGATGTCAGAGCAAAATACAGGGTGACACTTAACGAGGTGTACAGTATGTTAGATTCAATTCAAATACAGGGTGACCCTTAAAGAGGGTTGCAAGATATCAGATTCAAATAATGGGCGACCCTTAAAGAGTTGTAAAAGATGTCAGACTCAAATACAGGGTGACCCGTAAAGAGGTGGACAAGGTGTCAGATTGAAACATTTAACCCCTTACTAGATGGAACTAATTGTTGAAATATTTTGTTCTAAGTTCGTAATGGAGTCTGTTGAAAGAGTCCTGGGGCTTCGAGCGAAGCGAGAAGCCCTCCTGCCTTTATAACATGTGTAGCATTTGTAGCATGCGTCATTTGAAATGTTATAACGTCTAGTCTTTCAGACTGACTGTAATTTTTTAATAATTGATATGTTATTGTGCTGGAAAATATAATTAAAATATATTCCATACAAAGAGAATGTTTATTTAATGATTGATTTTTATGAATAATAATCGAAATACCGTTCCGTATAAATGAACCCTCTCTCTCTCCCCCAGAAAGAAATCCTGCGTACGCCACTGGTGGAGTGTAAAACCAGACGTAGTCTATAATATTGAGTAACCGGCCGCGTTGGCCGACAGCTAACGCGCTACCTCGTGCCTCGCTGGCATCAGGAGATCGTGAGTTCGAATCCCACCTCGGCCGTCATGAAAATGGTTTTCGTGGTTTCCCATTTTCACCACCAGGCAAATGCCGGGACGGTTCCTTTCAATAGGTCCACGGCCGATTTCCTTCCAATATCCCTTCCCTGACACGTCCTGAAAAGAAAAGTACATGGCCATTGGCTGCATTAATAAAATAAAATATAACTAGTTGATACCCGTCAAAACATGACGGTTATTGGGACAATATTTACTGAAGGATTCTCTTATACAGGATGCATTTCTTTAACGATTACTTTTTCACACTGTTGCAAGTTTAAGGGCGTCGAAAGATCGACTTCACAACATATAACTGGCCATGGCTGAAATCTTGATGAGGCAAATAGAGACCTACACGTTCCAGAGATTCCCCTTGAGCTTTATTGATTGTGATAAAGTACGGCAAGTGTATTGGAAATTGAAAAATTGAAGTGATTTATCGTAAGATGTTGAATCAAGTCGAAGGATTACAGCTCTCTGCCCACTGATTTGTCTCCACATATACTTACTCTAAAAGTTTGAGCCATAGAACTACAACAATATTTCCCCCTTTTTTAATTCTCATAAACAAAGATCTCAGTAAGACGCGGCACGATCCGCCATTTCTCTGGTGGAATAGAGTTATTGTGTGAAAGCGCGGGTGCGACAAATATTACATTTTTCTTTAATAATTTAAAAATATACCCTAACATATATTTTCCTTTTAAAGACACTCTGCAAATCTATATGCCAAGAGCTCTCGTTAGAATGCATTACGAAGTCAATCGGTTAAGATGTTCTCTCGATCTCGCGGTAACAATAATCACCTTAGTGTTTTAAATATATAGATAATATTGAGTAGGGATTTACGTTGTTTATTTATCATTCAAGTATCGCGATATATTATTTATAGTAACTGTAGTTCTATTTGTCTAGATAGATTACCTGTATTTAACCTTACTTCCTTCTACGTTTTACGGAGGCGGCTCAGGGAGAGAACTTCCTGCAATCACCCGGAGCACAAGAAGAGATCTCAGCAATGTATTTTTATTGCATTTGTTTTAATTGGTAAAAGTAAAGTCAAAAAAAGTAATTTTGTTTGTAATGTATAAAATTACAACTGCTCAATTTGAAGGGCTTTGTGAGGACTGTTGGGTTAGCACGGGGCAAAGGGTATTATTTTTTATTTTTATTTTTAGCAAATTAATGGCTTTTGTACAAATTTATTGAAATAATTAATCCTGGATATTTGCTAATAATACTCTTTCATGAACTGCTATCTCGTGCTGCAGATGACATGGATTATTTGGGATTATAGATACAACAGAATTCGAATGACATGATTGCAATGAGAATAAAAACAGGTTAAAACCTTTACAATTCTATTAAGGTGGTATTACAGTCTGAATGATTTAAAAGCATTTGAAATTGGATTGCATGGTAACATTTCATTAATGTTTGTTTTTGTGTAACCCTGCAGTAAGAGCCTATGTATGGTGAGTCAATTTTCAAATGCGTAAACTGTCAGGAATTAAATAGGGTGGAAAGTGGAAAGAGCGTTATGAGCCCAACAACTTCCAATAACAGCTGAACATTGCATCAATACTGCAACAGTGTGATACTGTTAAGGCTGACTGAGTACCTAGATTGAGTCCACATGTCACAGTTGTTGAGTTAATGTGATATACTGGTACTTAATTAGTTAGGTTTTGTTGTTGAACTTAATTCATTTTAGAGGTTTGGGACATCTTGGTAATCCCGTGTACTGAAGTATGTCTGACAACCTGTGCTTCTGTGGGTACTGTAGTAGTGTGTAGCTGACAGGGATTGGTCTAGTTGCCCCAGAATTCTAAATTAGTTACCATCTTGGCATTTTCTAGGAGGGGTGTATTAAAAAACTGATGGATAAAAACATTCAGAACGGCCACTTTCAGTGCTGGCTCTCCGAACTTCATGGTCCCCATTGCGGTCCTGGTGTACACCTTTACGTGCAGGGCTACAAAGTGGTGTGTAATTACAGTCAACTCGGCTATAACATCATGTGTTTTGCGGTACGGACGTATTCCTCACAAGGAATGTGTTTCTCAGCCTTGTTTATATCGCATATGACGCCATTCTTAGCCTCAGCTTCTAATAAGAGTTTCCAAGCACAAACGTACAAGGAAATTGCTGTTCAAATCTGGCAAAGTGGCAAATTCTCTTCCCTTACCTTCTTTCATTAGTGCATACTGCTTCCTCCTGTGAACACTACCTGCAAGGTGCCAGGCTTACTTCAATGCAAAGGTGTATACCGTCGGTTCCCGCCTCATTGTAACCCTTGCGCATTCAATGGAATATATTCACAGTACGTAGCTGAAGTCAGTTTCCATAAAAATGTTTTACGGAATGCATGCATTTTTGTGCTGCATGACCTGGAAGATAAAACTGTTAACTTTGGAAGAGAAAGTTAAAGTGATTCACGTAATTTAGAATGGAATGAAAAAGACTGATGTGTGTCGTCAATTTGAGCTAGTTAATTCCACAGTCCAAACGATTTGGGAGAGCAAGGATAAAATTGTTGCTGCATTTGAGCAGAATGGTTCTAAAACTAAGCGGTTGCGAAAACCTGACCGGAGTGACGTGGTTTAAGCAACAGAGAAAACACAATGTACCCATTGGTGGACCTCTCCTTATGATGAAAGCAGAAGAATTCGCCAAGAAATTAAAAGATGAATAATATGTGTGCAGCAGTGGGTGGATTGACAGATTGTGGAGTACTGTGTATGTTAACGTAGGCTTAAAAGTGAGTGTATAAAATAAAATTAAAAGGTTTGTTGTTTTTGATTTTCCGCCTCACTAGACTGTAAATATGAATCTCGGTTATAACGATACTCGTTTAGAACAACACAATATTTAACCCTTAATTACTAAGCTATGCGCGACTGATGTTGTTACTAAACATTCGTCTTAGAGACTACGATCATTGCTAGCTCAGCAATTCTTTATTATGCAATCTAAATTAAACATATAGTAAAATTGCATCTCTTTCAAAGATTTTCATCTAGTTTTAGCACTTCCATGCGTTATCACATTTTTGGCAATCCATTGCCTGACGCTCGACACATATGGCCCGCGAACAGTGACGACAAAAGAACCGCTTTATTTTAGGGGAAAATGGCACACATTTTCCTGTAGTTTTGTGTCACGGTCTCCTTAGTTCGTGCTGGTAGTTTTGCAGTCAAAATGCTGCTTATGATGGTTTAAGTGTATTGCACTCTGGTTGCATTCTCAATATAATGTTATTATTATAAATCCGTACATCAGATAATGGTGGTCCTTTATCAGAGAAACAATCCAGCCAAACTTAACAATGACTCATGCAATACTGATGTTGTAAGAGCCGATGAAGTTACTGGAAATACTGTTGCTAACATGCGTAATCTCTCAGACGAATGTTAAGGGTTAAGGTTTTTGGATGTCGCTAAAACGAAGTTCAATTGTAATTTCAGATAGAAACAAGGAACCTGCTAATTTATTTACACTACGACGATGTACAATCAGATGTCAGCTTTTATATTACTCTTCACGTGTCAGTTAACAGAAAGGAAAATACAAAAGAATTATCTCCTTGCTTTTATCCTTTACAGATTAAGTTGCTGGACAGGAGATCTTATTTCAGACGAACCCTTATTTGCTTGTCCTTTATGACACAGCACATAACAAGGTATGTAGTTCTAATTTGTTTCATAACATGAAAATTCTCATCCTTTCAAGTGTGGCTTTATTATTAAAAATGTAACCTCTTTCATCTATGACTCTCGCTGTGCGGAATTAGCCCCTTCAAATGTTATGAATCTAAAAGCATACACTCAGTCCTTCTCGCTGGTCTTTCCATGACAGAGAGGAATAAAATATTAAATTCTGCTGCGAATGTCCGATGATGCATAACATTATTTCCATGCCAAGGAACATTTCCATCTACTGTCGTTGAAAGCAAATTCATTGTTTCTGTGAGGTTATTGCTGATGGAATTGAAGGTTTAGCGGACCAAGATGATGATGTTTTTATTTCAGATAATGGGCTTACGGCAACGTGGTTATTTTTCATGTTATTGTGTATGCATCTTATCAGATGTTATACTTTGGTATCTGTGCTGCTACGTGATTGCTATGATTGGAAAGGTTGTGGTATGAGCTAAAGTCAGGACCCATCCCGGTATCTTCCTAGTTGTAGTCCTAGGAAACGACGGAGAACCACATTTAGGATGACAGATATAGGAATCGAACCTACCTTTCTCGATTATCCTAACAGGGCCGTGAGTACACCATTCCAAACTGCAAACTAAAATACAGTATTTTGTTTTTTGGCAAAGCCAGTAATCATACTCAGGAAGTTTACGGAATTCTCAGTATATACTGCTAGATGACCAAGATGTAGGAGTACTATTGTATCATATAGGCTACAACATTTTTAATACGCCCAGCCGCCATCGTATAGAGTCGCTGTTCTTTTGACTTGGTCATAGGAAGCCACTAACAAGGTTCTACATTACTGATAATATTTGTTATTTTAGATACAAAATACTTTGAGTTACTCATTAACCATATTCCATATTTTCAAGATGGCCGCTGCGCATTATATTCAGCCTGTTGTTCTTATGACTTCTTTCAGCATGGTCCCTTATACGGTTCTTCTTCCGTACTAAGTTTCGGTATAATTGAGTATTTATATTCTGAATGATTAAATATTATGTTTTAATACGACACCCAGCTGACGTTTTGAAAGTTTAGAGTCACTGTTATTTTGCTTCAGGCATACAATCCACGCATAGGAAGTTACCTTAACACTAGATTTCGTTATTGTAGCTCTAACACATATGTATGTCTACCCCTTATTATTCCCGTTTTCCGACGGGGTCGGGGATGAGATGCGATGGAAGTCTTTGTGGCGATGATTTTTACGGCCGGATGCCCTTCCTGACGCCAACCTCATGAGATGAGTTAATGAGAGATGAAATGAATGATGGTGAATGAAACTGGGCAAGGATGTGGAAGGAAGCGGCCGTGGCCTGTCAGAAGGTACCGTCCTAGCATTTGCCTGGTGTTGAAAATGGGAAACCATGGAAAACCATTTCAAGGACGGCCGACGGTGGGGCTCGAACCCACGACTCTACCGAGTCAGCAGAGAGCTTGGCCCCATGACCTAATGCTGAGCTTTAGCCAGCGTAGCCACTACTGTCGGTGTAGCTCTAACACATAAAGAGTTATATTTATTTTTAAATGATGGAAATATAAGATGGCCGCTGCAAGCTATATTCAGAGTGATAAATGCATCTCTAACTCAACTGAGGCATCTTATACAATACCGGTACTTACTGTATCTCCTAAGAAGTTGTATCTTAATTGTTCATTTATAACCTGTTTAATAATCTGTATATTTTAATAGCACGCCTAGCCGCCATCTTGTGTGTATGGAATCGCTGTTCTTTTGTTTTGGGCATGCTGTGCCCGTTATACCATGATATCGTGGGACTGGGGATCGAGGTCAGCCCGCAAGAGACCACTCCCCAACGAGACATACACTGAGAGGATCGGATGTATCTCTTCAGCTCACCAGCAAGGCACGAGACTGTAGTCTCAGCGAGTATCGGGTTGGGAGAGAAGTGTGGGTAGTTTGAACTAGCCCTAAGAACATATCTAGAGAAAAATGCAAATCTAAAATTATAGGGTCCCAAGCTTCAGTAAACATTCACTGAATTTATTCAAAAATCAGATCCCTATCCTAATTCTTAGTAGGGTTATAACGGCTATTCCAGTCTAAGTTAACCTAAACTGAATAATGAAGTCTGACATCCTAATTAATGCCTAGAAATCCCTTCTAGAAATACTAGTTACAAAAATCAATTGCAAATCAAGCTACGATTCGTGACACATTAACTTCCCTACACAAATACAATTCCATTAATTAATAATAATAATTACACCTGATCCTACTGCAATTCAATTTACACTCTTCTGCAATAAAATCATTTACATTCAACCGGGTGAGTTAGCCGTGGTCGTTACGGCATGACTGCTGGCAGTCGCTCACATCCGGGAGGCGAGGAGGTTCGAATCCCCCTGCCGGCAACCTTGAAGATGGTCTTCTGTGGTTTCCCACCTTCCTTCCAGGCAAATGCCGGGGTTGGTCCCTAACTATAGGCCACAGCCGCCACCTTCCAACTCCTCGTCCTTACATTCCAACTTCCCTCCCCAACGGTACTTGTAGCTCACCCAATGGGTGTCCGTCCCGAAGCAGCTACAAAACTGGCGAGCCGAACATGTCCTCGGACACTCCCGGCACTAAAAGCCATACGCTAAGAAATTTGCATTCAACTAATTGGCAATAATAAAAATTACAAAGTTACGATGTCATCAACGTCCAACATTTATATTTACGTTACTTTATGAAACAAATCCTTTCTGAAATCGGTTTACGTTAAATAGACGATAAGCGTATAGCAAATAAAAATACGCAAATAAAAATATGCACAGCATTCCTAACCAAAAAATAGAAAATAACAACACAAATCTGTACAACAACATGACACTCCTACTGATGCACTGTTTGTGCCCTGCGCACGCAATCTGATCACTGTTTGTGACTCGCCGTCATCTAGTACACGGAGAAAAAGTAATTACGTCGGTGACTGCATGAAGTACAACTTCTTGTCTAACGTCACATTACTGCGCATGGCCGTGATACACACAAGTTTCCACGCCATGACAACTGTCGTCCCAGAATTGGAAATAACTGTCCTAGACACACCTGGAGTATAAAAGAAATCACATTTCTCCATCAAATATTCTTCAGAAGAATTAAGTTTATGATCCAGCCTCTTATTGTGGGGGGAATAGCGGTGGTTAATAAGTAAATGTTATCTGGATCAGGTGTACTATGTACTTCTTTCTGCAATAAACCTAGGCTGGTAAGCGCGGCAGTATTAAAGGTGCCGGGACGTCTTCAATAGACCGGGCAACGCTTAGTTCGAATGGCTTTTTAGTCCACGCGTGGCGAAGACAGTTCCACGGTCATTAATAGTTGTAGATCTTCCTGTATTCAATAACATACATTCTTATCTAGACTTGGCAACGTCACACAAATAAACATTGCACTGACCTCAGAGAGCACATAGGAACAAAGGGGGGAGAAAGGAAAAAACAGTTTCGTCCAGTTAACACTCGGGTTCAGTCGACCACAACTGGTGCTAGAGTGAACACGAAACTGCTCGAAGTTCCAGCCAGGAAGACAACCGGATAAGTATCAGCCTGTATTATTACAGTATAACCATAGTTGATTTTTTACTACCATATAATCACCCCAAACAGACAAACTCCGGATTTCTATCACCATTTTAGCATTTCACCTAACATTAGATATACTACATTTAGCATACACCGACAGCTGCATTACCAATATTGCAACTAAATAATTGTACATATTGCAAATATTTTTCACCTGTATTCTCAAACATAGATGTTATAGCCTAAGTGAAATGGATCTGATGATGATCTCTTGACGATCAAAACTGGTCATTCTAGTGTATTTATTAATCTCGTGTAATTTATTTCAGGATTAGGGCACAACCCAGCTCTTTTTGGGTACATTCGTGTTGACCGACTGAAAAGTACCAAACTTTTGTTCAGCCTCTTATTTTGAATGGTCTGATTATTAAAATTTAGTTAAGTCCAAAATATTGTTTCCAAAATGTTATAAAATTGACAGTACAAATGTGCTACCCTAACTGATACACAAAATAGAACCTAAATGGGATATTCATCTTTATTTAATCGTAGAAAATCTCCACCTTAATCTCTCTTCAATTATTATAATCTGCAGTCCAAAAAACAATAACTGAATGCATTCGTTTACAAGATATAATAATAGCTCATGGCTAGTGAACTCAGGTCCTCCCACATACAAGGCCTGTCTACCTGCAGTGTCATAAGATGTCGTCCGTAGTCTCATATTACCATTCTCTCACTCCACAAGTAGCAAAATGAACAGCTGTGCCATAAACTCGTCTAAAAATTTCAATGCCAAGGCTGCACCACCTTCCTAACACTCTTCAAATCCACTGCAACATAATACATGTTTCATTTCTGTACTGAATCAAAGAGCTTGCTTTAACTTATAGTACATTATGCAACGAGCCTATAATGGCAATAATTAAGACACGAGTATGTTTATAAAACGAGCGTATGCGAGTTTTATAATTTCCATACGAGTGTCATAATTACCATTATAGGCGAGTTGCATACGACTGTTTATGTTCGACGATAATTATAACTATTTTGTGTTCGAACATAAATATTCATAAATATCTGTCGAGATTTCGCCAGTTTTATGTTTGAACAGAGCGCATGGGACGCACAGAATGCCTTGTATTTGACCATGGCCTCCTCGATTGCCCCACTATGACACTAGGCCAGGCAGTGAAATTTAAATTAGAAGACCTTGGAACTCAGCGCAGATGCGTTGCTATCCTCACCTGATTGGTTAAACAACTGTTTCTTGAGCTATGATTGGTGGGAGAAACTGTTTCATAATGAAAAATAGTGTTATAATGACCATCATTATGATACAGTTTTCTGACATATAATAGTCAGGGTGGAACATAAAATGAATTAAAAGACATGTTGACCTTGCTCGGCTAAGAAACAAACTGATTTGCTCACGGTAAATACATATAGCCGTGCTCACGTGCGTTTTACACTACACGTCAAACTTATACAAAATGTAACGCCTCACCCTGGGCGTTAAATGATCCGTTAAATCTGTCCTATTTACACGACTGTTATAACTAAAAACTGTGCATAGGTTCCATCCCTTAATCTAGTTCACTATTGTACTCCACTAATAGAATGATTCTACGGAGATTGGTGGTAGAAACTTACATGTTCTGCTGTTAAGTAGGCATGGTTTTGAGGCTAAGGAAGTGTCTCTACATCACCCCGTTTCCTTCTGCGTTTAGCAATCTTTGAGACATCTAGCCCATTTTGCAACCCTCAATAACTAGTTGAAGCTCTCTCCACCATGGGGTTGTCATGCTTGAGTCCAATCGTACCTCCATTCCTAACATAGTTAATCATCGCACTGAGTTTAAATTCAACTGGGAAAATACACGTCACTTGCGTTACACTTGCGGGTTAAAAGAATAATGGCCATTAACACTCCGCCTTTGTCACAGACTTTAATAAGCTGCTTTGGCAACACGCAATACTAGCCTAAGTTGCAACCCTGTGCTTTCTGACAAATCGGTGAAAATCAAGACGATCGTCGATACAAAATTTTTACCAAAAACGTTAATGGTGCTTATACTCCACGTAGATCAATATTTCGCTGTTTGCTGTTAATAATTGGTTCGGATATGATTTTCACACTTTATGACTGATACCTCGCGTCCTCGTGCTCAAGTCTATAGTTCGATGCTCATTAACATAAAATAGTAAAACTCACTATTTTTCCTTTTCACAAAAATAGACTCACCATGTCTACCTAGACTGATTCACCGAGTTCGACGCGCTTAATTCTTACACAAAATAAATACTTCCCAGCGATTCCTGTGGATTATAACACCACGTTTTCTCACAATGGAAGAACACTTCCTACCGAAGCCAAGGCTTCTCAATTTGTGAATACATGTCCGTCTCTTCTCCGCATATGAGATTTGACTCACGACTCAATTGAATAACTATCTATCGACGAAAATTATAATTATAATAATTGTTGGATTTTTCAAGCACATTAATAATTTCAAATATTCTTCCAAAATAGTAATTTCCAAATTGTCTCATAAGTTTACATGGCCTTCTTAATTATTCACATCCTGCGCTGTACCTCAGTTAAAAATTGTCGTTCAATATTTCATCTTGCGACTTCGAGCCCTCGGCTCTCTGCAATCGATCCTTGGTCGAATCTAAATCATCGACAATTAGCTGATCGATCTCACTACAAAGCAGCTTATTAGGTTCTACCTTACAAGTAAATATCGTAATTAACTCTAAGATATTGAGAGTTATTAATTTATTTTGAAATTTGAAGATGGCCGCAGTGAGATAATCTTTTGACTAACGCAAGCGAGAAACATCATTTGCGAAGATCCATCTTAATTACGAAATTGCATTAAGAGTTGTCGATTAAATGTTCTAGCAGTTTGGACAGCCGCCATTTTTAAAGCCTGAAGAGTCTGTGCCTTTGCCTTAGCCAAACAAGGCCATTTATATATGGTCTTACAATTTCACCAGTTTTTGATGTTGTTTGAGTCTTCAGTTTTTTGACTGGTTTGATGCAGCTATCCATGCCTCCCTGTCCTGAGCTAATCGTTTCATCTCTACATAGCTACCACACCCTAAGTCCAGGCAATCTGTTTAACATATTCTAACCTTGGTCTACCCCTACAGTTCTTGTCCTCGACCCTTCCTTCCATAACTAAGCTTGCTATTCCTGGGTGTCTTAGTATTTGGCCTACCAACCTACCTCTTCTCTTCATTAGCAGTCTCCAGAAACATCCCTCCTCTCCCACTAGTCTTAATACCTCTTCGTTTGTAACCCTATCTACCCATCTGATCTTCATCATTCTTCTGTAACACCACATTTCAAACGCTTCAATTCTCCTCTTTTCTGCTGCACCAATAGTCCAAGTTTCACTTCCGTAGTGTGCCACGCTCCAGACAAAGGCCTTCAAAAATGTCTTCCTAACACCTAAATGTATATTCGATATTAACAGATTCCTTTTCTGTAGAAATGCTTTCCTTGCCTGAGCTAACCTACTTTTTATATCTTCTTTGCTTCGTCCATCACTGGTTATTTTTCTTCCTCAGTAACAGAAGTCTCCTACTTCCTTTAGTTTTTCACCTGCCAATTTGAAGTCCATAGAGGATTCTAATTTATTTCGGCTGCATTCAAATATTTATGTTTTACATTTATTAAATTTCATCATGAATTCTTTCCTCAAGACGGAGTCCATACCATTCAAAATCTCATTCAAATCCTCAGGCGTGTCGGCCAAGATGACTATGTCATCGGCAAATCTCCGAGTTGAAATTATTTCTCCTTGAATCTTCACTCCTACTTTAAATTTTTCTACAATTTCCTTCATTGCTTGTTCAATGTAAAGATTGAAAAGTATGGGTGATAAGTTGCAGCCCTGCCTTACACCTTTCTGAATACCAGCTTCTCTCGCATGTCCTTCAGTTCGAATGACTGTTGTCTGGTTTCTGTATAGATTGTAGTTCACCCTCCTATCCCTGCGCTTTATTCCAATCGTTTTCAAAATGTCAAACAATTTAGTCCAATCAACGTTATCAAAAGCCTTTTCTAAGTCTACAAATGCCATGAACGTTCTCTTATCTTTTCTTATTCTACATTCCAAAATCAGCCTAAGACTTAGTACAGCTTCCCTTGTTCCTACATTTCTCCTGAAACCAAACTGGTCTTCACCCAACTCCGTTTCTATCTGGCTTTCCATCCTCTTGTAAATTATTCTTGACAGGATCTTTGAAGCATGAGTAATCAAGCTGATTATACGGTAATCTTCACATCTGTCAGCTCTCACTTTCTTTGGTATAGGGATGATAACATTCTTCTTGAAATCGGAGGGTACCTCACCTGTCTCATAAATCCTACACACCAAGTGAAATAACCTGATCAGACCTTCATCTCCTATGCAGTGTAGCAAATCAATCGGTATATCATCTATGCCTGGTGCTTTGTTCCTGCTTAAGTCTTCCAATGCTCTGTCAAATTCTGATCTCAATATTAAATCTCCTTTTGTATCCTCATCAATTTCCTCCTCTCTTTCCATACATGATTCTCAATCTCTTTTCCCTTATACAAACACTCTATGTAAGCTTTCCATCTCTCAACCTTTTCATTCCTATGTGTTAGAGGCTTTCCATTTGTGCCCTTAGGATTACAGCACTTAGTCTTCTTTTCCCCAAATGTATTCTTAATCCTTCGATAAGCTGTGTCTACTTTTCCTAATTTCAGACAAATTTCTATACCTGCACATTTCTCTTTCAACCATTCTTCTTTCGCTTCCTTGTACTTCTTGTTAACCTCATTTCTCGGACATCTGTATTCTGCTTTCCCCTTTTCATCTCTTACATTCTTGTGTTTCCGCCTTTCATCCATCAATTCGAGTATATCCTGAGTGATCCACGGTTTTCTACCTATTCTTTCTTTCCCACCAATGTTTTCTTCTGTGGATTTTGTTATTTCATTCTTCAAAAGTGCCTATTCGTCTGCAATTGAAGTTTGTTTAGGGGTTTTCATTAGTCCTTCCTTTATACTCTTCTTGAATCTTTCGTTTACATCCTTTTCTTTCAGTCTGTCTATTGCCCTCCTATTTGGCTTTTGACTTTTCTTCAGTTTCTTCATCTTTAATCTGCATTTCATAACACAGCAACGGAATATGTTTTACAATCCAAAATCTGGTTTCGAAACCTCTGCTTGACCATAATGAAGTCGATTTGGTATCTCCTGTTCTCACCCATGTGTATATTCTTCTATTGTGGTTATTGAATACGGTGTTGGCTATGACCATCTCATGCTCGGTGCAGAATTCCATCAGCCTGCTTCCTCGATCATTCCTTTCACCTAATCCGAAATCTCCTACTATCTTCCCTTCTCTTCCTTTTCCTACCACAGCATTCCAAGAATTACTATAACTTTTTCATCACCCTCGATATACCTCAGAATTTCATCTATTTCTTCGTAGACCTTTTCAACATCTTCATCATCAGCTTGACTGGTAGGCATATAGACTTGTACCACTGCGGTGCACGTAGGTTTTGTATTGATTTTTGCTACATTAATCCGTTCACTATATTGCTCATAATATTCCACCCGCTGTCCAAGTTTCCTACCCAATATGCTTGTTGAGGCATCCTCTGGGTGCACCGAAAAAGGTGTCAATAAAACTTAAAGTGTCGGTTTTACTTGTTTTATTTCTTCAAAACTATCTTCAAATGCTTTATGCAATGACTGTGATGCTTTTGTGTACTAACTGATGTGTTCATAAGTACTTAAATTCAAGGATTTTGATACTTCAGCTTTATAGTGTTGAGAGTTATATACAGTATTTTGAAATGTTATAATTTGAAGAGGCGGTTGTGGGTAGAATTCATTCTCATATAGTCGTTAGGTAGGTAACAGATGGTCCATTTATAAACTAATTGAAAGCCAAGTACTGTAAGCATTGAATCAGAAGTTATGGATTATAATGCTTGCATGATTCGCACGGCATCCTAGAGAAATTATTTGGGCGATGACCTTGCAGTTTGATCACTAGGTGCTACCAACATAAAAGTATGTTTTTCAAATTTTTAGTAGAGATCCAACGAGTAGTTTAGTCGTAATTTTATTTAAGCATTGAACTCTCAGGTGCCCGCCATTTGGTTTTCGTTGAAATGGCAGCGATATAAAACATGACACCGAGGTGATTTTTACTATTGCTACCTCTGTATTAAATATGGTTCAATGCTGTTTGCGAACTGATAGTGGAGGGACATGCATACGAGAGTTTAGTGGCAGAATTATTAGAACATTAAAATCGACAACTCAGAATATACAATTGCATAATCTTGGCAAGAGATGATTATTGCATTGTGATTGTTAGTTACCAAGATGGAGGCCCGGGCACGATTCCAGCCCCCTCCCCCCTCCACCCTGTGCCCGTTTAGACCGGAGTCCGCACGACCACATATGCATTTTACCAAGAATCAGTCAGCACGAGAGTCAAAATATCCCGGGGCGCCAGATGGGTTAAAGCTAATCGCAAAAAAAAAAAAACACTTATTTTTCCAGTTTCAAAAATATTGTATGAAATATTATCTTTGACCCAACACTAATTATGTACACATATTAATAACAACATCTGAAAAGTATTTGACCCTTGAGCATAGCATCGAAGAACTGTGCGAAGCACAACAAAATTTATTATTCTTCCAAAATTTAACATTTCGAGAAGTGACTCGATTATCAACTTCAAATTCCAAAGAAATATGATTTCTGAATCATCAGCTTGATCAAAAAAAATTGTTGAACCATTCAACTATTTTATTTTCCACTTGGAATTATTATTAAGAAAAATATGTATATTTGTTGCTATTTTAGTAACTTTCACAACTTGCAATTCTTGAACAGAATGCGGAAATAAGAATTGTAGATTCATAATCAATTCATTTAGTTCATGACAATAGGATTGAAAACATCCTTTAAGTAATTCGTGGATACAGAATTATTTTTTTAATTGGCAGTGGCCCATTCAATTATTTGTGTAAGAACACAATATCCCAACAACAACGGCAAAGGTCTTCCTCTGAAGAAGAATAAAATTTTATCATGACAAAACCGGGTTCTAGCAAATCCAAAGTATTAATGGAATACGTAAACAAGTTTGAAATAATTACTGACGGTTTGGTCGTTCATTCGACGAAATGTGTGGTTCCAATACTCCTCCTACAAACCTGAGCCATCGAACCTGCTATTTGATTGATGCTAAAAAAAGAACCTCCTCATTCCTGCGACTTAAACATGCGCACCTGGGAATGGCATCTCAACTACTCCACACACATAAATTTTCTTCCCAAAATTTATACAATAAATCAAGCCTCTGCTTGTTATCAAAACTGGAAGATCTATAAGCTTACAAGTTTATTTTATTTAACCATTCAGTTCAAACCTTGAAGTTACCACACTTGTGATATTCTCTATTTCACTTTCGAATGTGTGCCTACGTCATGATTTTATATAAACACAAAAAAAATCCTAATTGATACAAATATCATTGGCTTCCTGTTTCATGCCTTTCCGTGTTAACTGAAAAATATACTTTGCCCAACGCAAATATTAACTGTTCAACCAGAACTATAATGTTGGTGGAATACGGGCTTGCGCTATCCACTAGCTTTCGGAAAATCACCTGTTCCAAACTAGGAATGATTAAACTAATCATTAAGCTCTCTCTCAACGAATGTGATTATTAGAAAATGTAAGATCCAATAATTATTTAGAAAAATTATGAAAATTATTATTATTATCGGATTATTATTGTTATTATTTCCTTAAATATGTTTAATTATTATTTCCTTATGTGAAAAAAACACATGTTCGACTCTTCGTATATGGAAAAAATATCCATTTCTCAACAAAATAAATATTAACTTCTACAGTTATATCGGCTGATTACCGTGATTCTCAAACAAAATGAACATTCAAATAAATGCTCGGTATGCTCGGTCATCGATCCTAAACTGTTCTGAGTGCTGAAAATACTCAGAATAACCCTAATGTGTCTTGCGTAAATCAATGCAAGATTTAAATACGAAGAAAAATAAATGTATTGGTCATCTGCAGAAAATGAGTTTGTTCCAATTAGCTAGGCATAATATAAAAGTCAAATGTGGCTTACATTTCTCGTTGGTCTTGAAGCGTAGTGAACCTGGTCTGTACCAGATTTATCCAGATACATGCCCTATTGGACACGCACGTCTAATCCTTGTATCGGCCGCCATTATATACCCACAATCTGTCTAGCACGACGTAGTGGAAATATTTCTTGAAGTTTGAAGTAACTGCTGATCCATTTTAATATTGACTTCAATTAAATCCATAGCAGTTCGCTTAAATGGGGTCAGATCCAAATGAACTCTTATCAAAAGCGTCAGTTGTAACATAACTCACGGTAATCTTTTCAGTACCGGAAAACACTGATAGTCTAAAACAATCAACGGCTGTTCTGAAGATCGTTCCCTGGGCATGGCTTCACACCATCTATCATGCGCGAAGCAACATATAGTTTCCCTTTGTCGGCTAATGAACAACACCGTGATAGACTGGCCTTCAATATACTGAAAGAGCTGAGTGGTTATTCAGTTACAATTTGTGAAACTGACAAGTTGGATTAAAATATCCAAGTATTGAATTATTGTTACTGGACTGTGACAGAATAATATCTAGATAAAGTCTAGCATATGTCCATATAGAAACAAAGTGTTTCACCAATGTCCGTAGAAAATAACAATCATCTTAGTGATACCCTCTACCGGAAACTTACTACGTTCCCCACGTATCGTAGCACTTTTGTGACTATCACAATTCAAAGATATCTTCTGCGTAGATTCGGCAACCATGTGCCTTGGCTCGACGTAGCAGCAGCACCTTGTCCTACAAGAGCTTGGTTTGAAGTGAGCTGCTTATGCTTGGGCCGAGCGGCTTTTATACAAAACGGTCGGCTCCACGCTGGATCACGCTGAAATCTGTAAATCCTCATATCTCCGGTGTCTCTGGTCTGATTCGCTTGAGACTAAGTGCATCCTCTTTCATTTGGCCGTGCCAGTAATCTGATCCAAGTCTCAAGTCTCTACTCCATGGCTAAGTATTTAATCACCAAATAGTCTCGACCTCTGCTACTATTTGCCACGTCACTTAACAGCTTCTTGGCTGCATAAAGTTTCCATTTCAATCTAGAAGGAAAGGAGCGCGATATTCAAATATCTCAACTTTCAAAAGCGGCTGTAGCCTTTCCCTTGATACCTAGGTGTCTGAATCTTGGAATACCCATTCCTAGAATTGGGCACATCCACCCCACACCTAGCAAAAAAAATAAAAATTGAAAAATTTACTCATCTACTCATTAAATCATCTGGTTCTTGAATAATAAATCTTCAAATTCGCTGCATTATAAATTCCCACGATGTTACCAGTTCGTGTATTGGCGATTTTATAGCCTCCATTGTAGTTTACTTCCACAACACGATAGGGTCCATCGTAAAGGCTTGCAAACTTCGAGTACACTCGATTTTGCACGTCGGAGGGTGTAGTTTTTTTTACTAAAACAAGAGTTCCTACGCGCATGGGTCAGCGAAAACGCTTTCCTCTCACTCTGCGCTCTCTTTTCTCAGCTTGGCTCCTCAACTTGTCTAAAGCTAGAGTCTCCCTCCTCTGACGACTAGGTTCAATCTCGGGTGGAATAGAAATGATTCGATCCCATAATCTTGTTGGTTTAATTCCATGATGAAGCAACATGGGAATCTGTCCAGTACTCTCATGAATCGTAGAGTTGATGGATTCGGATGCTAAAGAGAGAACATCCATCCATTTCCAATGCTCATTTGGACAATAGAGGCGGCAAAATTTAGATATTTCAGCCATCACGCGTTCTGCTGGATTGCTTTCAGGATGTCTGATAGAACAAAGCAATTGTCTAATCCCAAGATTATTCATGACGGCCCTGAATTCTAAAGATGTAAATTGGGGTCCGTGATCTGATAATAGGAATTCCGGTTTGCCTGCTTCCGGAATTACGCTGTCTCTAATTCTCTTCGCACAATATTTTGCGTTTGCCTTCTGAATTGGGTGTAACATAGTGTATTTGCTGAAAACATCTATGGTCACCAGATTATATCGGTTACCTCTTTTAGACTTTGGGAGAGGACCATAAAGATCAGTCGCAAAGATTTCACAAGGCTTAGAAGGAATAATAGGCCTTGGTAATTCTCTCAATAATTTAGAATTATATTTACTCCTTTGGCATAAGTCGCACTCCCGAATAGTGTTCCTGACATTTTGTCGCATTCGCTCCCATGAAAATTTCTCTTGTATCAAGTTGACTGTCTTATCTACTCCAGCATGACCTGCAATTCGATGCGCCATCCAAATAATTGGTGTTTGCATTCGTGGAGGTACCACTACCCTCAGCTTCGTATGGTCGGGATCTGCAAACCTGTAGACTAGACCATCTAACATCAAATAATCTCTTGAAATTCTTTCAGTTTCCACAAAATCATCGTTATTGGGATCCATATCTCCCTGTAGAAAAACGAAAAATGTATCTAAGACGTAGGTCTCTCCTCTGGGATAAATGTAACAATCTTAACCTTCTTAAGGTATCCTCATCCTCATGCGTCAGGTTAACTTGAAAAACCTTGGATGTAGGCTCCACTGCTCTACTCAATAAATCGGCCCCAATGTTCAACTTTCCAGGAGTGTGTTCGATAACTAGGTTGAATTGTTGAATAAAAAGTGACCATCTAGTTATTCTATCACTGGCAAAGTTTGTTCTTAAGATAAACTCCAATGCATGGTGATCAGTCCTCACAATTACTGAATGTCCAATTAACATTTTCTTCCAAGACTCCAACGCGAAGATTACAGCAAGGGATTCTAACTCTGTGGTGTAATAGTTCCTTTCTGATGGACGAAGTTTCCTGCTTATGAAAGCCAGGTAATATCTCCTGTGATCGTCATCTTCTTGAAGAGGAATAGCTCCAATCCCTACGGTGGATGCATCGGATTCTATGATGAAATTCTTGGTGAAGTCAGGATACACACTGTTTACCAATAACCTCTTGGCATCTTGAAATGATTGTTCGCAATCTTCATTCCATTTCCATTTGTTTCCCTTTTTTAATAATTCCTGCAAGGGAGCAACTGTCTTGGTGAAGCTTGGACAATGCCCTGCAAAGAATTGGCATGTTCCGAGAAAGCTGCGGACATTCTTCACCCTAGTAGGTCTAGGGAAATTCGCAATCGCTTGTATCTTTGTCTCATTGGGACGGTATCCTTCACCATTTAAAATATGGCCCAAAAATTGTATTTCCTTATGAAAGAACTGACATTTTCGAAGGTTTACTTTAAAGTTCGCTTTTCTTAAATCTGTGAATAACATCTGAAGATGTAACAAATGTTCCTCCTTAGTCTCAGATGCGATTAGGATATCGTCTATGTAACGAATCGCTATCTCTTTTACTTCAGGACTCAAATTTTGTTCCAGTGCTCTGATCAAAACAGATCCAGATGTTTTGATCCCAAATGGTAGACGGCGGAATACATATGTCTGTTGGTCAAACATAAACCCTGTAAACTTGTTGGAATCTTCACTAAGCCTAATATGGTGGTAGGACGAAGTGAGATCAATGTTAGAGAACCAGATCTTGCCCTGGAATTTCCTTAACAGTTCCCTAATGATTGGTGGTCTGTCATACTCTGGCAGTAATCTTGAATTCAAATTTCGCGCGTCTAAACACAGTCTCAGACTTCCATCCGGCTTAGACACTACTGCTAATGGATTGACATAAGAGGTAGTGTACTTTTCAATCACGTTGTTACCTTCCATCTCTTTGATAAGCACTTTTACCTTTTCTCGATGCTTTTCCGCTACCGGATACAATTTAGCATGGAAAGTTGCATCATCAGTTACACGAATTCGATATTCAAAATCTTTAATTTCACCAGGTTTAATATCAAAAATAACATGGTACTCTTCCAAAATTTTCCCTAGCTCTGGGGACCCCTTCTCAGTGTAGACTTCTTTTCCTCCAGCTTCCCGAAAAATCAGAGACCATTGAGCGTCTCCCTCGATGTCTTCCTCTTCCTTTCCCTCGAAGTTTATCTCTTCGGTATACTGGAATCTGACCGTCTCTGTCTTCATGTCTATCACGGCTCGATATTTCTGGATGAAATCCGCTCCCAAGATCATGTCAAAAACCATGTCCTTCATTACTACAAACACATGTCGGAAATCCTGTCCTCCTATAGTAACACATAAGTATAATTGTGTTTTACACAGCGATATTTTGTTGGGTATTATTCCTTGGATTTTAATTCCTGATACTGGAATCTCTTCTAAATTCTCTTTGAGCTTCCACAGGATATAAAGCTTCTCGCTCACAAGACAAAGCATAGCCCCAGTATCAATTAAAGTATCAACAGGCATACCGAATACTTCGCATGATATGATTGGCAGTTTAATTCTTGTACCCATTTCTTTCCGTTCGTCATTATGTTGAATTAAGTCATCATCCTCTGTTTGCCATTTAATAATCCTGGAAGTGAAAATGTTTAAAATTCTATCTCCTACTGTGAATTCTAAGTTTTTTTTTCATTCCCCCGGGATTGCTGTGATCCCGATGGACCTGGTTCATTGGACTTCTGTTCCAAGAACTGCGAGTTTTCTTGGTGTCTTTCTTCCAAGATCCTCCTCGTCTCCTTATTGAACTCTTCATTGGACTGACGAGTGTTCTCATTCCCTCTGTTTTTGTAGTTATTGTTTCTACCATAGTACCTTCTTTCCTGGTATCTTCCTTGATTATTCCTTGGCTCTCTCCATCGATTGTCATATCGATATCCACCCTTTAGTCTCGCATAAGGCTTGTACCTGTATCTATTAGTGTTCTGATTCCATCCTCTTTTATCAGGCTCTTCCCTCGGCGTTTTCTCTTCTCGCCCCTCTCGAATCTCTCGAGGTGTTTGGGAATAACTGTCGGCCATAACAGTGTACACAGCGTTGCCATTCTTTCCTCCCTTCTGATGGAAGAATTGAGCGTTCGTGTGATCAAGTTTCTGCAATACCTCGTCAAATTGCTCCATATTATAAATGTCAGCAGCGATCAAAGTTCTTTGGACTTCTGCTGGAAACTGACGTATTAATGCAGTAATTAATTCATTATCTGGCATCGGCGGATCTAAATGTTGAAGTTTAGAAAGCTGTCCAGAAAAGTACGAAGAGTATCGAGTAGGTTGTGACGTCGAAAATCTCTTCGAATATAATTCTGCTCTGACTTGCTGTTGGGTTTCCGGGGACCAAAACGTTTCCAATAACCCACGGGAAAACTCCTCAAAATTGGTGAGAGTGGACCTGAATGCTCTAAACCAGAGAAGTGCGGGCCCTTCCAAAAATTTCCCTATCACTCGGATTTGTCTTTCCTTAGGGATTTTGGAATCTTTAAGGTAATCACCTGCTTCTCTCAAGAATTCTACGGGTGTCACAGAATCTCGCTCTGAAAATTTAGAAGGCTTATCCTCTACATTCTTTAATACAGTTATGGGATTGGATTGAAATACTGTCCTGGCCTCATCCTGTCTTTGACTATCATTTCCTCTATCTGCTCCTAGGTTTACCTGTATCTGTTCTTCTCCTCTTATACTTGGCATTTTCAACAGATGGTCAGCCTGTTTCTCGTCCTTAACTTGGGTTTTCATAGCCTCAATTGCCTTATGGTTTTCTTCGGCCTTTTTTCTAATTCCTTCGGTTTCCTTCTTTATTTCTTCTGTTTCCTTATAGTTCTCCTTGACATCAGTGGATATCTGGTTCATAACAGTCTCGTGACTCATCAATGACCCTGTCATATCTGATATGTCCTTCTGAGTCGCTTGAATATCTTTGGAAATTACTTGAATATGGGATGACAAAGATTCTCTAATCTCCTTGACTCCATCTTGGTTCTCCAGTTTGAGTGTGTTTTTAATCTCATCGATAACTGTGGTTTTAATTTCAGTTTGTAATTCATTAATCACACCTTCCCTTATTTCTCCCACTACGAGTTCTTTTAATTGGTCTGTCAAACGTTGAACAACTAGAGTTGCCATCTCATTGCTCTCTTTCTTCACTCTGACTTCTAGGTTGACCATGTCTTCACCAACTTCCCTAAGACCACTTTCTATCCGATCAGCTAAGCTTTGGTATCTTAGATCAGCATCGCGAAATTTATCGTCCATTAAACATGCGTTAGTAGCTAATGAAGTTTCGAGCTCATGTGTTTTTTCGCATAATTTAGTCATTTTACCCTCAAGTGACATTTTCAAGATTTCGGAATTCTCTTTAAATTTATTTTCCATAGAATTAAATTTACTATTTAAACTATCTTTTAAGTTATCTTTTAACCTGCTTTCTAACATATCGGAATTTTCTTTAAGTTTCTTTTCCAAAGCCTCTGTATTTTCTTTCATGATGGCTGCTACGCGCAGTCCAGCTTCTTTGGAACTCTCTTCCAAACTCCTCATCATCCTCATCATCTCTTCCATAATTTTCAGTATTAGTCAAAACTTAGGGGTATACATGTTGGCAGACACAAGATTATAACTAGAACAAGAAATATGAATAGCTAATTGGAACACTCTAATAAAATGAGATTTGTCCTAATGTCGACGCGATGGAAAAAAAACTTCTCTACTTTTACGAATTAAATTTACCACAATATCACAAGAAAAATATGCAAGTCCTCAAATATCCTCCACCTGGATTCTACTAATGCGTATGTCCAGTCATCGAACGTTTACTACTGAATTTACTTGACGCCCTAATGGTTAAGCCATTATCAAAATAATCAAACCCATTCTAATTATTAACCCAGTTAATTTTTAATTTTCCCCACTAATTGGGTTTCCTACTAATTTATTCATCCAAACCAGACATCTCTCAACTCCCAAAATATCTATAAAAAATTATCACAATTTAAATCGGCATGCGATTGACCGTGTCTAACACTGGCCCCACGTTCGAAGCCATTTTCTCTCTCTATCTTATTTTATGTGCCCGTTTAGACCGGAGTCCGCACGACCACATATGCATTTTACCAAGAATCAGTCAGCACGAGAGTCAAAATATCCCGGGGCGCCAGATGGGTTAAAGCTAATCGCAAAAAGAAAAACGACATCAAATTTAAAAAAAATGCTTTACTGATTTTTGGTTCAATGCAACAATAAGGATAGAAGGAGATTCGACTGGGCATAACACAACATGTAAAATTATCTCATTTTATTCTAAATTTTAAAATTGACTGCAAAATGATGCTCAAGGTAACATCATTCCAGTGCGACGGCACACACTACTATTTACACAATGTACAGAAATTTTCTAACACATTGAACAATTGTCCTTGGAGACACAAGTCTGATTATCAGTCCTGTAGACTGTGTTCCAAAATTATATCAATTATTTACGATGAAATCCAGTTCAAATTTAATTGTCTTTACTGGAAATATCGTAGTTCACTGGTTGAATTTCTAACACTCGTAGAAATTCTCACTGTTTATAATTGTCTATAGAGTTTTTTAACTTCCACTTATTTTTCCAGTTTCAAAAATATTGTCAAAAATATTATCTTTGACCCAACACTAATTATGTACACATATTAATAACAACATCTGAAAAGTATTTGACCCTTGAGCATAGCACCGAAGAACTGTGCGAAGCACAACAAAATTTATTATTCTTCCAAAATTTAACATTTCGAGAAGTGACTCGATTATGAACTTCAAATTCCAAAGAAATAAGATTTCTGAATCATCAGCTTGATCAACAAAAAAATTGTTGAACCATTCAACTATTTTATTTTCCACTTGGAATTATTATTAAGAAAAATATTTATATTTGTTGCTATTTTAGTAACTTTCACAACTTGCAATTCTTGAACAGAATGCGGAAATAAGAATTGTAGCTTTATAATCAATTCATTTTGTTCATGACAATAGGATTGAAAACATCCTTTAAGTAATTCGTGGATACAGAATTATTTTTTAATTGGCAGTGGCCCATTCGATTATTTGTGTAAGAACACAATATCCCAACAACAACGGCAAAGGTCTTCCTCTGAAGAAGAATAAAATTTTATCATGACAAAACCGGGTTCTAGCAAATCCAAAGTATTAATGGAATACGTAAACAAGTTTGAAATAATTACTGATGGTTTGGTCGTTCATTCAACGAAATGTGTGGTTCCAATACTCCTCCTATAAACCTGAGCCATCGAACCTGCTATTTGATTGATGCTCAAAAAAAACCTCCTCATTCCTGCGACTTAAACATGCGCACATGGGAATGGCATTTCAACTACTCCACACACATAAATTTTCTTCCCAAAATGTATACAATAAATCAAGCCTCTGCTTGTTATCAAAATTGGAAGATCTATAAACTTACAAGTTTATTTTATTTTACCATTCAGTTCAAACCGTGAAGTTACCACACTTGTGATATTCTCTATTTCACTTTCGAATGTGTGCCTACGTCATGATTTTATATAAACACAAAAGAAAATCCTAATTGATACAAATATCATTGGCTTCCTGTTTCATGCCTTTCCGTGTTATCTGAAAAATATACTTTGCTCAATGCAAATATTAACTGTTCAACCAGAACTATAATGTTGGTGGAATATGGGCTTGCGCTATCCACTAGCTTTCGGAAAATCACCTGTTCCAAACTAGGAATGATTAAACTAATCATTAAGCTCTCTCTCAACGAATGTGATTATTAGAAAATGTAAGATCCAATAATTATTTAGAAAAATTATGAAAATTATTATTATTATTATCGGATTATTATTGTTATTATTTCCTTAAATATGTTTAATTATTATTTCCTTATGTGAAAAAACACATGTTCGACTCTTCGAATATGGAAAAAATATCCATTTCTCAACAAAATAAATATTAACTTCTACAGTTATATCGGCTGATTACCGTGATTCTCAAACAAAATGAACATTCAAATAAATGCTCGGTATGCTCGGTTATCGATCCTAAACTGTTCTGAGTGCTGAAAATACTCAGAATAACCCTAATGTGTCTTGCGTAAATCAATGCAAGATTTAAATACGAAGAAAAATAAATGTGTTGGTCATCTGCAGAAAATGAGTTTGTTCCAATTAGCTAGGCATAATATAAAAGTCAAATGTGGCTTACATTTCTCGTTGGTCTTGAAGCGTAGTGAACCTGGTCTGTACCAGATTTATCCAGATACATGCCCTATTGGACACGCACGTCTAATCCTTGTATCGGCCGCCATTATATACCCACAATCTGTCTAGCACGACGTAGTGGAAATATTTCTTGAAGTTTGAAGTAACTGCTGAATCATTTTAATATTGACTTCAATTAAATCCATAGCAGTTCGCTTAAATGGGGTCAGATCCAAATTATCTCTTCTCAAAAGCGTCAGTTTCAACATAACTCACGGTAATCTTTTCAGTACAGGAAAACACTGATAGTCTAAAACAATCAACGGCTGTTCTGAAGATCGTTCCCTGGGCATGGCTTCACACCATCTATCATGCGCGAAGCAACATATAGTTTCCCTTTGTCGGCTAATGAACAACACCGTGATAGACTGGCCTTCAATATACTGAAAGATCTGAGTGGTTATTTAGTTACAATTTGTGAAACTGACAAGTTGGATTAAAATATCCAAGTATTGAATGATTGTTACTGGACTGTGACAGAATAATATCTAGACAAAGTCTAGCATATGTCCATATAGAAACAAAGTGTTTCACCAATGTCCGTAGAAAATAACAATCATCTTAGTGATTCCCTCTACCGGAAACTTACTACGTTCCCCACGTATCGTAGCACTTTTGTGACTATCACAATTCAAAGATATCTTCTGCGTAGATTCGGCAACCATGTGCCTTGGCTCGACGTAGCAGCAGCACCTTGTCCTACAAGAGCTTGGTTTGAAGTGAGCTGCTTATGCTTGGGCCGAGCGGCTTTTATACAAAACGGTCGGCTCCACGCTGGATCACGCTGAAATCTGTAAATCCTCATATCTCCGGTGTCTCTGGTCTGATTCACTTGAGACTAAGTGCATCCTCTTTCATTTGGCCGTGCCAGTAATCTGATCCAAGTCGCAAGTCTCTACTCCATCGCTAAGTATTTAATCACCAAATAGTCTCGACCTCTGCTACTATTTGCCACGTCACTTAACATCTTCTTGGCTGCATAAAGTTTCCATTTCAATCTAGAAGGAAAGGAGCGCGATATTCAAATATCTCAACTTTCAAAAGCGGCTGTAGCCTTTCCCTTGATACCTAGGTGTCTGAATCTTGGAATACCCATTCCTAGAATTGGGCACAACCCCTCCTCCTGCCCCCCCGCCTCCGCCGAGGAATTTACCTTTGGTTTGAAGTGCTGGACCTGTGAATTAAACTGGTGACAATTAATTATGAAGCTTCATATCAGACTAGTGGGCTATACTGTGCCCAACTCTAGGAATGGCTATTCCTAGATTCAGACACCTAGATATCAAGGTAAAGGCTGTAGCCGCTTTTGAAAGTCGAGATATTTGAATATCGCGCTACATTGCTTCGAGAAGCATTTGGAAGGAATTTACCGATAGTTGGATGTCAAGTGACGTAGCGAGTAATAACAGAGGTGGAGGCTATTTATTGATTAAATAGTTAACCATGGAGTAGAGACTTGAGACTGGGATCAGATTACTGGCACGGCCAAATGAAAGAGAATGCAATTAGTATCAAGTAAATCGGACCAGGGATTCAAGAGATATGAGGATTTCTAGATATCAGGTGATGACGCGTGACCCTGACAGTTTTGAATAAAAGCCAGCTGGCCGAAGCAACTTCAGCTCATTCTAACACAAGCACTTGGCAAGCAAGTTGCATCTACGCTGAGCCAAGGCACATGGTTGCCGGATCTACGCAGAAGTTCTTTTCAAAGTCGTGATAGTCACGAAAAGTGCTGCGCTACGAGTTGGAACTTAGTAAGTTTCTGGTGAGGAGAATCACTGAGGTGATTGATTTTTCTACAGACATTGGTGGAAATATTTATATTTCTACAAGGACATATGCTAGACTCTGTCTAGATATTAGTATTTTGTCACAGTCCAGTAATAACTTAATACTTGGATGTTTAAATCCATTCAGTCAGTTTTCATTATTTGTAACTAGTTAACCACTTCGATCTGTCAGTACACTGAAGACTAGTCTATAACGGTGGCGTTCATTAGTCTACGCAAGGGAAACTGCAGGTTGCCTAGCGCATGGCAGATGGTGATATACAAACCATGCCCAGGGAACGATCTTCAGAACAGCCGTTAATTGCTTAGACTGTCAGTGTTTTTCTTGTACTGATAAGATTACAGTGAGTTATGTTACAACTGACATATTTAAGAAGAGATCACTTAGATCTGACCCTATTTAAACAAACTGTTATGGCTTTGATAGAAGCCCATATTAAAATGGAACCACAGTTTATTCAAACGTCGAAAGATACTACCACTATGTCTGACTAGACGAATTGTGGGTATATGATGGCGGCCGATACAAGGATTGTACGTGCTTGTCCGATAGGGCATGTCTATGGATAAATCTGGTACAGACCAGGTTTACTACACTTCAAGACCATCAAGAAATGTAAGCCACATTTGAATTATATTATGCCTAGCTAATTGGAACAAACTATTTTTCTGCAGATGACCAACACATTATTTTTCGACGTATTTAAAGCTTGCAATGATTTACGCAAGACTTATTAGAGTTATTCTGAGCATTTTCAGCACTTAGAACAGTTTAGGATCGATGACCGAGCATTTCGAAGATTTATTTGAATTTTTCATATTTTAAGGAAACCACGGAAAACCCCCGATGTAACTGTAAAAGTTAAAATTTATTTTTGTTAAGGAATGGATATTTTTTCCATATTCGAAGGTTCGAACATGTGGATTCTCACATAATGAGATGATAATTAAACATATTTAAAATGATACAATTAATAATAATAATAAAAATCCACTAATAATAATAATAATAATTTTTATAATTTTTCTAAATAATTCTTGGATATTATATTTTCTAATAATCATATGTATTGAGAGAGAGCCTATGAAGTAGTTTAATCATTTCTAGTCTGGAACAGGAGATTTTCCGAAGGAGAGTGGTTAGCGCAAGCCCGCATTCAACCAACATTTCAGTTCTGGTTGAACAGTTGATATTTGCATTGAGTAAAGTACATTTTTCAGATAACACGGAGAGGCATGAAATGGGAAGCAAATGATATTTGTATCAAATAGGATATTTTTGTATTTATATAAAATCATGACGTAAATACACCTCGAAAGTGAAATAAAGCTTTTCATATGTATGGTAAATTCACGGGTTGAACTGAATGGTAGAATAAAATAAACTTGTAAGTTTATTAATCTTCCAGTGTTGATAACAAGCAGAGGCTTGATTTATTGTATAAATTTTGGGAAGATAATTTATGTGTGTGGAGTAATTGAAATGCCATTCCCAGGTGCGCATGTTAAGTCGCAGGAATGAAGGTTTTTTCGAGCATCAATCAAATAGCAGGTTCGATGGCTCAGGTTTATAGTAGGAGTATTGGAACTACACATTTCGTCGTATGAATGACCCGAAGGTTATTTCTTTAAAACCATCAGTTCTTATTTCAACCTTGTTTACGAATTCCATTTAGACTTTGATTTTGCTAGAACCCGGATTTGTCATGATAGTAGTTTATTCTTCTTCAGAGGAAGACCTTTGCCGTTGTTGTTGTTGTTATAATATTGTGTTCTTACACAAATAGTAGAATGGGCCACTGCCAATTAAAAATAATTCTTTAACCACGAATAATTTGAAGGATATTTTCAATCCTAGTGCCATGAACTAAATGAATTTATTATGAAACTACAATTCTTATTTCCGCATTCTGTCGAAGAATTGCAAGTTGTGAAAATTGCTAAAAATGGCCATGAATATAAATATTTTTATAATAATGATTCCAAGTTGAAAATTGAATAGTTGAATGGTTCAACCATTTATTGATCAAGTTGATGATTCAGAAATCATGTATTTTGTTTGGAACTTGAAGTTCATAATCGAGTCACTTCTCGAATGTTTAATGTCAGAAGAACAATTAATTGTTGTTGTGCTTCGCACAATTCTTCGTTGCTATGCTCAAGGTCAAATACTTTTCAGATGTTATTAATATGTATAAATAATTTGTGTTGCTTCTATGATGATAATATTTTCGACGATATATTTTTGAAACTGGAAAAACAAGTGAAAGTTTAAAATTCTATGAACATTTATTCTACGAGTGTTAATATCATGTAAATAGTCAAACAGTGATCTACGTTATTTCCAGTATAGACAATTAATTTTGAACTGGAATTAAATATTAATAATTTTGGAACACAGTCCACAGGACTATTAATCGGACTTGTGTTTCCAAAAAGATTGTCAAATGTGTTTGGAAAATTTCTGTATATTGTGTGTAAATAAGAGTGTGGATCGCCACACGTGGATGATGCTGCTTTGAGCATCTTTGCAGTCAGATTTTAACTTCAAAATAAACTGAGATAATTTTACCAGATGTGTCATACCCAATTAAATCTCCTTCTATCCTTATTGTTGCATTGAGCCAAAAATCAGCAAAGCATTTTTTTTAATTTGATGTCGTTTTTGCGATTTGCTTTAACCCGTCTGGCGCTCCGGGATATTTTGACTCTCGTGCTGACTGATTATTGGTAAAATGCATATGTGGTCGTGCGGACTCCGGTCCAAACGGGCACAATACGAGATTACTTCTATAGTTGAGCATCCTAATTCAATGAAATTACGCTGCATAATATAGGTGAGAGTTAGAACTATACTCATATATTCAAGAGAAATTAGCCTATGACCTAGATCTTAAGCCCCTTAAAACATCAATAATCATCATCATGATATTGTTAAAATTACATGTTCACATTGTAGCAAGGGAGACAGTGGCAGAATTAGCAAGTAAACTTCACTATATTGTTCATTGCTTCACAGACAATAGACATGTGTATGAGACTTTCTGTAAGTTGCTTCAGGATGACTTTTGTGACTGCCATGACCTTTGTAATTCTCATCCTCTATTCAACGTATCTGGTGAACCTTACCGATTAATAATTTACACTGTGTTCTGCTAAATCTGTTTCTGGAGGAAATCAGAATTTCTTCACAACTATTGATGATAGTAATAATAATAATAATAATAGTAATAATAGTGAAAAATGAAAATCCACTGCCTGCTTCCAGTCTCCGACCGGGTCAGGAATGGAATGAATGAAGCCCCCATCTAGCGGCGAGGATATGAAGTGTGCCGGCTGCCGAAGTCTGTCGCACTCCTCTGGGGCAGTGATTAAATGAATGACAGATGAAATGAAATGATAGTGGAGAGTGTTGCTGGAATAATATTGAGACAGGGAAAACCGGAGTACACGGAGAAAAACCTGTCTGCCTCCGTTTTGTCCAGCACAGATCTCACATGGAGTGACCGGGATTTGAACCACGGACCCAGCGGTGAGATACCGGCATGCTGCCGCCTAAGTCACGGAGGCTTAATAATAATATTAATAATAGTAATAATGATAATATGATCTCAACCACCCGATGTAGGTATTTAGAGATGGAGACAGACATTTAGGTGACCTACTTTCCAATATCGACGATCCCTTTGCACTGCTATCCGGGAGAGGAGTCCAGACACCCCATTGGGCTGTTGCAGCCCCACGGAAACACGGGCTATCGAACAAATTCAACCAGTAGCGTAGCCAGGATCGACCAATGGAGGGTTATAGTTGCTGAAGCCAAATTCTACAAGCATTTCGTCCCGCGGCGTAGCCGCGCTCGTCAAACGTTCGCCATGGTCACGAGGGCAGCTGCGGTAAGTACGGATATCGTAGGTTCGAATCCCAGTGCTGACATCGGCTATACTGAGTGTGTTTTTTCCCCAGGTTTTGCCACGCTTTCTACAGGAAATTGCCGGGATAGTGCCTTACTTCAAGTACCGGAGCGTCTGCCCCATCCCTGTACCAGGTACATTTACACACACACAACTACAATCATAGCATCAATACAGGTGCCAGACAGCTTCAACACACTCCCAACTACACGGTGCTGATGACCAAGATGTCTCAAGCCCTTCAAATGAAATTACAACAACTTTAAAATTATTTCCTTTTCTCATTGAGATATTATTACATAAGAAAAGTTTCATGTATTTTGATCCTGAAGTTTTCGAGTAATGCAATACGAACAAAACACCAAAAATAAAAAATAAAACAGTTCTTTAAAAAATTAAGTTGATTTTTTACTAAAATGTCTCACCTCAATGGCAAATCTAGAACATTCCTGTTTCCCTGACAAGAACAAAATAAACTCAAATCTGTGCTACCAACATGAAGACTGAGAATTTCTCAACAAGAGAAAACATTTACAGAGGGCTCAAGCAAAAGTGGGCATGTCCGTTCACGATGTATCATGTTTATTTGTGAGTTATTCAATACTCCTTTCTATGTTTATTCAGTTTCTTCAACAAGATCCTGTGCTTTATATTGCAAATAGCCCTGAATTCCTGAAGATTTTTGTCACATACCAAGGTCCTTCTTACCTTACATGCAGCCGAAAAAAGGGTTAGTTGCTTACACTGCACATGCGACAAATTTCACTCATTCGTAACTGGGAGATAACCGTAATTCGAGGAATTGCTGGACATATATTTACGTAATATGAATCAACTCGGCTGACGGTTATCTTATGCTCAAGAAGTTAATTACGATCCCAAAATTAGTGTTAATGTACCCATAGAATTTTCTAAGTCCTTATTAAAACGCGTTATTTTTAATAAAAACTAGATTAATTTACATATAACTTCTCTCCCGCCAAGAAAAGAAAAAAAGCTATTATTGTCCCGCTATGTGAGATTCAAAATTATTTGGCGCTAGCCTCAGTATGAAATAAGCTATATTTCGCGGGAGAAAAGCTAGATTGGCAACCCTGGGAGGACGGAGTTATATTACCACAGTCTAAAATACAGAGTCGCGAAGCTCGCTGCGTTAGGAAATTGCATCCTCTTGGTTGGTGAAGTGACACTAGTGCAGGCCACGCCAACTCACGTGCTTCACGAGCACTGGCCGGCACCTGGAAAAGCACCGGTGCTCTACTGTAGGAGAGGAACGTGTGGTGGCAGCTCTTAGGGAGCGAGAGTCGTGTTGTTGTTTGCTGAATGGGGCTGGGCAAATCAGCGCGCGTCAGGTGCCTTACCAGTATGAAAACTAATAATAATAATAATAATAATAGTAATAATAATGTTAAATTTGTGTACAGACAGAAATAATAGTTTTATTGCGCTCCTGATTTTGCACTAATTTTCAACATTCTTTGTTTAACTTTGGCATCGCTTTGAAGTCACTAATTTTCCGATATTTGGAACAATCGTTTTGGCAGTTGTAATCCGAAGTATATCTTCTAAGGAAGCATCAGACAAACTTGACCTTGTTTATGTTTTGTTTAATATTCATAATTGGAAACATTTGTTCACAAATGAACGTTGTTCCGAACGTAGCAACAAATTTAAGGCCAAGGACATGAATCCTCGAGAATTTTTGTTCCTCAACGCCTTTATAAAATGAAATCAAATCACCATTGTAATGGTAATAGCGGTCTGTCAAAATTGATTTGCACTGTAGTTTTATCAGCTCAACTTGGAGACTTGTTGAGGCATCCTCTGAGCGCCCGAAAAAAGGTGTCATTAAAACTTAAAGTGTCGGTTTTACTTGTTTTATTTCTTCAAACCTATCTTCAAATGCTTTATGCAATGACTGTGACGCTTTTGTGTACTGACTGATGTGTTCATAAGTACTTAAATTCAAGGATTTTAGAGAGGGAAAATTGTCCTAATTTCCTTCTTGAAGCTGGCTTTTAAAAATCACAAGCTGCAATTTGAAACTTTCAATACGGTCACATATAGTACTGATTAATTTATGTTTGCCTTGCAACGAGATATTTAAAACATTTAAATGCCCCGTGATGACTTGAAAGCGAGGTCAGCTATCCATTGCTCATCATCAAAATCTGACTCTGCTACCGCCACTACACGGGGAGAAAAGAGGGGTGGGAGGGGCGAGTGATTATTTCCGTTGTAAACGTAAGTCATGTTAAATCACTAACTACTACAGAATAGAAAAGCCAAAATGTTGATATACTGTACACTTTTGATTCATAGGAACATAAAAAAATACTGCTCTGTTTTTATTAGTTCGGTCCTCTGAAAGTATCCCTAGGTGCAGTTTTATGACGTATTTAATGAGTCTTATGTAGAATTAATAGCCCATACTAGTTATAAATTCATGTATTTGTTTCAATGATAGTCGCGGGCATCTCTACAGAGTATAAGGCTGGATGCGTGGCTCAGGGGTAACGTTCTCGCTTGCTGGGCCCAAGGTTGCAGGTTCGTATCCTGGCGCAGTCAGCTGGCATTTGAGGGTGCGCAAATGTGAGGGAGCCGTGTCCGTAGATTTACTGGCACGTTAAAGATCCCCTTCGGGGCAAAATTCCGGCACCCCGGCGTCTCTAAAAGCCAGTGTAGTTAAAAGAGACGTAAAACCAATAACATTATTATTTATTACAGAGTATAAATCAAAGTCCCCGATTCTTGGATGTAACGCGTAATCTCGAAATCCACTGAATGGATTTTGATGCGGTTTTCACCATTCAGTAAAGGATTTCTTGAGGAAGGTTTCTGTAGGAAAACATTCATTTATGACCAAAGGAAGCTGAGCAGTAACGATTTCAGTGAATCGAGTAGAAGAAAAACCTGCCGTCCGTGCGCCTTTTAAGCTTGCGCTTGGTAAACCATTAAAATATCTGTATACTATGGGTGTAAGAATTGGTCATCATGAAAATTTCTACAAAAAAGTCCGTGACAGCATATCTCTATAATTAATACATCGCCCACTATAAGTGATTTTACGTTTTCATTTCTTCCAACAATTTTCATTCAGTGGAATTTTAAATTACTAGCTTCAGAGCGAGTTTACGAGCTAGCGAGCGAGCCTATCACCCCAGTTTCGGCCAGTAGCAACTGTCGAGTCGTGTCGAGTTAAGACTTCTGAGAAGAGTAGACTATATGTGTTTGGAGTTTTGCTGTTCATCTCGGCTTTTCTGAATTGCGTCTGGGACCTGCCGTCCGTGCGCCTTTTAAACTCACGCAGGGTTAAACACTTTCAGGTACCGGGTGAATCCGGTGTGTGTTGATAGTATGGGTATAATATAATATCAAATTCTTAACCATATCTAAAGGTAGTTATTCCATAAAATTGAGTAACATTACAGTTAATTAGTAAAAATACCAGTGTGATTTGTGAAACGAAAAGTATAAAACGATCTTAAGGTCTTAAATGGCTCAATTGTTGGTACTTCGTATTTTTCTGTGGGTTTGAAACCTTTCATTCCTCAATTAGACAAAATAATACAATGTCAATCTTACAAATAATTTCAGCAATAACAATTGTGTACCGTACCTTCACAGCAGCCATGTGGGAGACCAGGTATTTCACAAGAAATTTAACAAACAGTGTACCATGTCTAAATTTGTGAGCATTATCCTGACGACATAAATTGGCTTGCTTCAAAATTATTCGATAATAAGTTTACATTTTGTACAAAATAGTCTACATCTTTATTCATTAAATCAGCTCTTTGACTATTAAATATCCATTTTCTACATCGGAAAATTAAAATATCGGCACGTGTTTGAGATGACATCATTTACGTTTACTTACTGTATGTCTTAATTTTCAAAATGCATAGATATTTATATTTGAATTGCAGCCAATGGCCATAGCAGTTCATTTCAAATGAACGCCCGTAGGTTCCCCAATTTCAAAGTCAAGTAGTTCCAACTTAAGCTACCAGACGCCACTGTCACTGACACCCAGTGGCGAACGTTGGAACTTTATAGAGCGTTTCTAAACCAATATCGTACAAATTTTGACTACACACTACCAATTGTAGTTGAAGGTTCTTTTACATGCCATAAATCTAAGACATGAGCCCGACGACTTCGACTGGGTTTGAACCCGCGATCTTGGGCATGGCAGTTCAGCATGCTACCGACTACGCCACCGAAGCCATGCACAGATATCCTACCGAGACATGCTTCTGATTTATAACCGACTGGCTGCGTGGCTCAGCAGTAACGTTTTAGCCTGCTGTTCCCAAGGTTGCAGGATCTAATCCTGGCGCTGTCAGCTGGCATTTAAGGGTGCGTAAATGCGAAGGAGCCATGTCTGTAGATTTATTGGCATGTTAAAGATCCCCTTCAGGGCAAAATTCCTGCACCCCGACGTCACTAAAAGCCACAGTAGTTAAAAGGAACCTAAAACCAATATCATTATTATTGATTTATAACCAGTTAAAACCTAGTTTCGTTGTTTGATTGAAAAGCTTTATAATACTTTCTACTGGTTATCCCAATTAATTGGGGTCACCGGAACCAACCAGACTCATTTTGGTTTTGGCTGGGGATTTAAGCCCGGATGCCCTTCCTGATGTCACGTAATTTTCCAGGTGAAAATTCCACCCCACTCTCACCGGAATTGAAACTCCGACCGTCCGGGTGATTGACGAGTTGCTAAGCAATACTCCATACTCGGGTGTCTTCTTGTTATTTGAACAGTCTACATTAACAGAATGACTTCTCAGCCGGTCAACACGAATACACCCAATTAGCAGGGGCGATTTCTCCGAGCATGCTACGCTTGCTGCGCAAGCGTAATATTTTTCTAAAGCAAAAAAAAATACAATATGTACCGTATCTGTAATAGATCTGCATTATACAAATCAAATGTTGCATATATCTTGGCGAGTCCAGCGATGCTTGCGCTTGTCGTATGAGCTTCAGCCGAGCTGTCTATACAGCGAGAAATGTATGCACGCGCAGGTTTCCTCTCCAAGGCTGCTTGCAAGCTGTCACGCTTGTGATGTGCAGTTGGAAGCTCTGGCCTCAGAGCTACAGATCTACTGTATTGTGTCAGTGACGAGTGTACTGTAAGTTACCGTTTATCTATTCTGAATGATTTGACGTGCTGCAATGAGTTCCGAACCGTGCATTATTGACAGCTTGTTATCAAATCCATTTTTTCGGAGGACTATTCAAGAGAAAACAGAAATTATTAAGAATGGTAGGTCCTGTCCGGCGCTGACAGATTTAAAGACACAGCACAGGGAGAAAAATAGAGAATATGTGCGTTCGTTCTCTGTATCTCTATATAATAATACGCACTGGTTGACAGGGTCCAAGAAACTGAATAAACTGTTGTGCTGGCCGTGTGTACTATTTTCTGCTGATAACGGTGTATGGTGTAAAAGTGGCTTTAACAATTTGAACACCTTGACACTGTTCATTACAAGACATGAAAAATCTGCAAACCATATGAAGTGTTTCTTGCAGTTAAATAGCTTTGGGCGTACAAGGATCGACCACCAGCTGGATGAACAGAAACGCATCAGTGACCAATTTCATAATGAAAAGGTAAAGAAAAATCGTGACATACTTAAATGATTGATCGATGCAGTGTGTTTTTTAGCAAAACAGGAACTACCATTTCGCGGACATGACGAGTCTGCAACTTCCGTAAACAGGGGGAATTACATCGAACTTCTACAAATTATAAGTGAATATGATCCTCTTCTAGCAGCTCATCTGAAAGACTCCACCATTTTTAGAGGGACGTCGTCTGCAATCCAAAATGATTTAATAGCAGAAATAAGTTCAGTAATTGTGAGAACAATAAAGGAGGAGCTTGAACAAGCAAATTTTGTGGCAATAATGTTGGACGAAACGTCCGATATTATTAATAAGTCACAACTCTCTACTTTACTCCGTTTTGTAGATGAAAGTGGTGAAATTCAAGAGAGGTTTCTTGGGTTTGTAGACGTAAGTAAAGATCGCACTGCTGGAGCCCTCCTTAATCATGTCCGTGCTATTTTAAAAGAGTTCAGTTGTGAGAAAAAGATTGTGGCTCAAACATATGACGGTGCTGCTATCTTAGCCGGTCGTGTGAATGGGCTCAATAAACTAGTTCAAGACCAGTATCCATATGCAACATTTGTTCATTGTTATAGCCACCTATTGAATTTAACACTACAGCAGTCTGCTTCAAAAATCAAAGAATGTACAATTTTCTTCCAAACAATGTCAGGACTTGCTGCATTTTTTTCCAAGTCTACAAAGAGAACAGCTGCTCTACGAGATTTTGTTCATAAGAAGTTGCCAACAGTAGCACCAACGAGATGGAATTTCGCTTCACGTCTTATTAATACTGTGAAGGAATATTATGATATGTAGGTGAAATTCTTTCAACATGTACAAGATACTTCAGACGACTGGGATGAAGACACTACATTGAAAGCACAAGGATTTTTGTTCTTCTCCCTTAAGTTCAACACTAGATTTCTGCTGGCAATGTTCTCCAAGATTTTTTCATTCTCCGATACTGTGTTCAATATTTTACAAACAAAAAGTTTGGATATAGAGTACTGTGGCAAGAAGGTTGAGGAGCTCTTTTTAAATATCCAGTCTATGAGAGATGAAGATTTTGATAGTTTGTATGGACATGTTGATTCTGAAATCGATGTTTATGGAGGACCGTCGTGCTCTAAAAAGCGTGCAATTAGTGATGAACCAGAAAAATCAAAATACAAAGGTCTACTCAATGAAATAATTGACAATGTACTTGTCCAAATAGTAGAGCGTTTTAAATGCATAAAGATGTTTGTGTTCTTCTCGCTGCTGGATTGTGATTTGTTTGAGAAGCACAGATATAAGTTTCCAGACAGTGATGTTACTGCCCTAGAAAAGACCTATGGGTCATTTTTCGACATTGTTCGCTTAAAAACTGAATTAAGTGTGATGTATTCGTCTTCGGAGTTTAAAGAGAAAAGTGTTTCAGACCTAATGCAGTTTATGCATACTAATAAATTGTACATGGGTATGCCAGAGATTTTCAAGCTCATCAAACTGGTAGCAACAATTCCTGCTACTACATCCTCTGCAGAACGTTCTTTTTCAACACTGAGACGAATTAATACATATTGCAGATCGACTCAAGGTCAGGAGAGGCTATCATCATTAGCTATGTTGTCGATTGAAAAAGGATTGCTTGCAAAAATTAGATTACAGTCCTCTTTCTATGATGACGTTATTGATAGTTTTATAAAGAAAAACCGCAGAGTAAAGTTTGTTTTCAAGTAGGTAGATCTAACAGATACAGTAGTTGCAATTTTTTTGTGAAGGCCTACACACTTTGACGTCAACTTTTTTAACCCTTTATAGGGCAAAACTAAATTTTTATATTTTTGCGTTCTTATATTTTAATTTATTTTAATTATTATAATTATTAATAATGTTATTTTATGGTTCTCTTATATTAATGTTTAAGTTATATATTTACTTTTAATTTTCAATTTATGTTCTTATAGATTTAACTTTTTTGTAATGTAATTAATTAATTAATTAACTAATTTTGATTGTATTTTTTACAATTATTTTCATATTGGTTTTTATATTTATGTTCATTATTTTAATTTTTATATTTCTTTTATTATCGTAATTTTATGATTTTTATTTCTATATTTTTGTTTATTTTTACACTTTAATTGTTAATGTTTGTAGTTTTTTTTTAATTTTATCCAGCACATCATGAAAATTCTCCGAAATTTTACTTAAGATTCAAATATCGGCATTTTTGAAAGTATAAACTCTCCTTATGACATGTGGTTAATATAGAGAGAGACCACTATCTCATAAAGAGTTAAATTATATAATAACTGGCTTAGTGGCTTGCCATGATTTGTTAATAATTATAAAATGTGTCTGATTGTGAAAATTTGTTATTTGGCCCTCCTTGAATTAAAGGAGCAATGTAACCAGTTTGAATGCATGTTCATGTAACCGATAATTAAAATATTCATGTGATTTAGCGATCATTGGTTTTATAAATTTTTTTCATTCAGAACTATGCATGTCTCACTCCCACCAACTTTCATGAATGGAAGAGCAAGCCTGACTTTCATGACCAGGATTCGCCCCTGCCAATTAGATTGGGCGAGGAGTAACAAGTGATTTCCCTGTGTGATTGTGTAATTCATAATACAATAATTATTTATACACTTAATAAAATGCTTCTCATACAATTCCCCCTTTTTTTAAATATGAGAAGTGTTTTATTAAGTGTATAAACGATTCATGTATTTTTATTTCAGACACTAGGAGGTAAATTGTCACTACGCACCCAATATAATTGGGTACCAGTACCGTACCGTACCATATACCGACTGAAAAGCGATCATATAGGTTAGGGCTACTTAGCAACACTGAAATATGGCTTCTAATATTTGATCTGTTTATTGCACTGCACATCCCCTCTTGTAAACCACATGTTAAATTAAAGATATAAAGGGTAGGCCTACACAATGCTCACATACACTAAATCCAGCAACAATAACATACACCAACACAACGCAGTCGGCACATGCTTGCAGCCTGCGTGAGATCATTGTTGTCGTGCGGTAGAATAATATGAGCCAAGCTTCGCGATCTGTAGGTAGACTGTGGTTATACGTTGTCATGAAGACATGTGTAGCCTTCAATGGAGACCCAGGCCGAAAGGCGACAGCAGTACATCACCAAGTAGCCGGCGCGGTGGTGAAACATCACAACCTGCCGATTTTCCAATGGGGGGGTTTCTAACCCCCAGTAACCCCCGCCCCCCTGGCTACGCCACTGAATTCAACACACGCCTAAATTCACGTGGCCGAACACTAAGATATCCCAAGCCCCTAAACTAGAACTAGAACATATAGCCTACTTTCTCCTAAATGCATGGGTATAGTTAAAATTATTTGTCCTTTTCAAGGAGTATAATTGAATGTTGGTTGTAGTAGCTTCTTAAATACGACGTGCAATATGGATATTATACTTTGATTGATTGAATCCTCACCTGAATTATATATACACACACTAATACGGCCATCACAATAACACAGGTTATCATACAAAATTCAACACTCACCCAAGTACACGGGGCTAAATGACCATGATGTCCATGCATCTCACAGCAAACAACAACAGCTTCCTACCCACATCCTTCCTCGTATAAACGTACGCACACTAGTCAGCCTACTGACATCACATTGACACAGGTTATCAGACAACTTCTACACACACCCAAGTACACGGGGCTGCAAGACCATAATGCCACAAAACCCCTAAAGAATCACAAACAAAAACAACATCAACAATAGACTCTACCGCGGATCAAGGACAACGAATTTTAATCGCTGTAGTCGAGTGTTGAAGCATGTGGTGTTATAAGTACTGTATATCTATACTAATATAATAAAGCTGAAGAGTTTGTGTGTTTGTGTGTTTAAACGCGCTAATCTCTGGAACTACCAGTCCGATTCAAAAAATTCTTTTTTTATATGATAGCCTGATTCGCGAGGAATAGTTTAGGCTATGTAGCATTAGGCTACACCTCTCAGGTGACCTTCAAGATTGATTTTTGTTCAGTAGGTCGGTAGAACAAGTGCTCCCGAACAGCTCTATCCGCATGCGCTGGCGTTGTGGTTAGTGATACGTACACCGTTTCACCTATCTGAACCAAAATTTGTATACTTACCCTTTGGAACCCTGATGGTAACACTGTCTACGTGAAATTTATGACAGACCAGTCCATTCCCTGCATTTAGGCCCTTTGTCACAAATCTACACCGTTTCACCGATCTGAACCAAAATTTGTATACTTACCCTTTGGAACCCTGCGAGTAACACTGTTTACATGAAATTTCGGACAGAACACTCCATTCCCTGCATTTAGGCCCTTTGGCACAAATGTACACCGTTTCACCGATCTGAAGCAAAATTTGTATACTTACCCTTTGGAACCCTGCGAGTAACACTGCCTACATGAAATTTATGACAGACCAGTCCATTCCCAGTATTTAGGCCCTTTGGTACACATCTATACCGTTTCACCAATCTGAACGGCAATTTGTATACTTACCCTTTGGAACCCTGCGAGTAACACTGACTATATGAAATTTTGGACAGACCCCTCCATTCCCTGCATTTAGGCCCTTCATCACAAATCTACACCGTTTCTCTTAATTGTACCAAATTTTACATACACTTTAAAACCCTGCTGGTAACACTGTTCACTTGATATTTTGGACAACGCTCCCCATTCCCTACATTTAGAATAACAGACAAAATGAACTTGAAAACCACGTATTAAGGCCCTAGAACCATTCATGTCCATAGTAGTGTAACTGTAAGAGTATTTTAATACGTAAGTCTGTTGTTGACGGGCATTTCGGGCTGCATCACGTCACCCCTACCAGTGTTCTGGTGCAGAATTGCGCTGTTTATAAATTGCAGTCACGGGGATAATTAGTTCAAAACGATTTCTTAGACCCCTTTAAAAGGTTATCATCATGAAAATATTATGCCTCTGTATAAGTGCAATGGTGTTGGTGCAGTACATTGAGGTTATCAGCTGCAATAAGCGTTGGTGCTTTCAAATTTACTTTCATTTATTCTGAAACTTATCGTTAAGCGCTTTGTGGCGATAAATGATACTATTGCTACCTCAGTAGCTCGGGACGCGAGATTGCATTTTCTAGGTCACTTTTAGCATTAGAGAGCGATACGGCTTCTTGACTGGCTATTCCGACGAAACACGACCGCACCAAGGGCTGTGATTAGTCAGGGTAGTTATAGAGTGGAACCTATCAGCGATGTCGTTCCAGGTTTGAACAAAATATGTAGAACTCCCACTGTTTTAACTTCCTATTTTCTTGGCACCTTCTATTGTAATGCACCTAGCAATAATGCATGATCATTGTTCCTAGACCATAAGTGTTTCCGTATCTTCTTAAGTCAAGAAGTGTGGTGAATGGCAAGCTCATTTTTCGGCTCCGTAGTTGCCATTCATACCTTTCAGGCCGTCGGAAATAAAATATTTTGAGCCACCTCCCATGTGCATACAATTCTTGATCGGGAGTGGATGATAAACTACTTCCGCATTCGTACAGAGTAAATGAGCTAATCGATAAAAACCATTCTGATAATGATTCTTCTTGACTTACGAAGATACGGAAACACTTATGGCCTAGGATCAATGATCATGCAACTATTGCTTGGCGCATTACAACTTATACGGGTACCTAGGAAATAGGAAGTTGAAACAGTGTGAGTTCCACATATTTTGTTTCAAACCTGGAACGACATCGCTGATAGGCTCCACCCTATAACTTCGCTGACTAATCACAGCCCTTGGTGCAGTCAGTTTTCGTCAGAATAGCCAATTAGGAAGCTGTATCCTTCTCCAATGCTAAAAGTGAACTAGAAATTGCAATCTCGCGCTCGGGACAGCCGTAGTTTGCCAAAGAGTTCTGATTATTTTCCTACGGCGCTATGCGACAAAAGACGACACTATTGGTCTCTACATTTCTAACAGCCAATGAGATATAAGCCCTAGGCAGTGTATTTTGTTTCACTTACTGTTCTTTCAATTTTTGTTTTGTTTGTAAATTTGTTAGTAAATTACATGTGTCAGTGCTGTAGTTAGTAAATAGCTGTTTCCCTATTCATAATTATCATTACGGGAAATTGACCTGAATGTTACATACATTATACTGTACTACTTATCAACCCCACTTCAACCACCACCACCACCACCACCACCACCACCACCACCACCACCACCACAAAAATATATATTTTTAAAATATTGGTTTCTGTTAGTTAAGTATCGTGTGCCAGTTCCGTAGTAGTATTCATTATCATCCATAAAACAAATAAATCCACCGGGAGAAGCCGGGCACTACTGCTAGTAAATAATATTTTTGATTGCAAAAATGTTTGACATTATAACGTGCTAGTAGAAATACAAAAAAAACACCAAGTATAAATATTTGAACCTGCGGGGATTTGATTCACGAACCTCCAGACTATTAGGCCAGTTCGCTACCAGTACGCCACACATGCCGCACACTAAAACATGGTTTACAACTGGTTTAGTATAACTCCACAATATTTTGTCATGCAAAAACGATTTCATTAACGTTTTCTGCCGTTTCTATAAACCATTTGGTACTAAATATGTATTATTTTGTTCAATACATTCCTAAAAGATTATAAACTTACGAAGTTACGGAAATATATGAATTTACGTGCAAACAATAGCGGCCATTGAACCCAACGGGACGGCACGGACAAGCACGATATGGCACGGTCAGCCTGAACTGTTATTCACTACTGCGGTTAGATATTCTATTTTAGAATGCTAACATCCTACCGGTCACCTCCTTATGACCGTACTTAATTTGATTTAATCTCAGAACATTTGGGTGGGCGCCATATATTTTTTGTTATGATGGCGGCGATATACTGTACAACATGACACTGAGTTGTCCCTTGCTAGTACTACATCTGTACAAAAGGTGGTTCGATTTGGTTTAGTTGTGTTTGAATTGATAGGGGGGATCGATTAGCACACATACACGGCCGCCATCTGCAAACTATTGGATTGATCACCTTGTAGTTTGGTCAAAAGACGCTTCCCACATGAAGGTATGTTGTTGCAAAATTTAGTAGAGATAAGATGATTAGGTTAGCAATAATTTGATTTAAGCTTTGAACATTTGTGTGGCCGCCGTTACGTCTCCGTCAAGATGGCGGCGGTATAAAACATGACACTGAGGTGCCCTTTGATAGTGCTACCTCTGTACCGAATGTAGTTCAATTCAGTGTCACCGTGTTTGAATTGATAGGAGAGGACAGACATTCCAAATCCCACACACACACTCACACACAGACACACAATTTTTGGCCCTGTGTAGATCCCATAAATAAACTTTCATTTTTGCAAAAATCAAAATAGGCTAAAAACCGTTACTTTAGAGGTAATTCACGCTAAACCACTTTTCCAGAATCTACGAGCGTAATAGCAAAACGGTCAATCTGATTGCTCCACCAGGGTGGGCTGCATTCGATTCCTTGTTATTACATTTGAGATTTTAGAAGTGAAGGTTCCTATGCAGTGGTTTAGATTCCACGTAAAGAAGAGGTCACGTGGCAATTGGTTGTGAAGTTAAGGGAGGACGTTTGTAAAAATGAGTAAGAGTAGTAATTTGTTTTTATTCGCCTATAATTTACCTTACGGTATCAAGATTATAATTCCAAAATATTACAGTTCAATTCCAGCTGTAAATGTGAGAAAAATTAGTATATGTAACTGCTTGTATTCTGCCACACCCACTTCTGTAGGAAGAGTTTTGCTTCCTTTACATTTACGGAGAATTTTCACGTGTTTGTCTTTCTTACAGGGAAAACCGCCATCAAGAAGGCTGTGAAGAAGAATGATTGTCGCATAGTTACGATTCCTTTTGTTAACATTGTGTTTATTCAAATCCGACTGACTAAGTGCTAATTTTGTGAGTTCTGTGTTATCCAAAGTAAAAGAATGCCTCTTGGTGACCGTAATGTTTTTAGAAAAGTAAAAAAGGGCCGTGCTTCTCGATTTGTGAAAAAGAAATCGAATGTGCCAGTAGTACCCGTAGTACTTCGAGCATGAAATACAGTGCTGTGAACACGAAAATTGATGGAGGCATTTCGTTCGATGAATAGAAGACAGAAGATAGATCAAGTGGATTTAGGTTCATAGATTTGAGGACTATCGGATGTTATTCGTTCATTTTGTGCATGTGGAAACTGTGGTGCACGTGATTTGAGGTTACATGATGACGAAGAGAGGGTTGGTATAGTTTGTAGGTTACATTTTCATTGTGACAGATGTCAGTCAGATAATGCTTTTAGAACCTCTGATTGAACAACTGGACTTATGAAGTAAACCGGAGTTTGTGCTATGGATTGAGGTGTTTAGGGGTTGGAATGTAAGGTGCCAATTTGTTTTGTGGAATTATGAACATGCCACCCCCAGTTGCATGGTACACTCATTGAGAAAGAATGTGAGGATAATCTGACATCATCAGATGATGAAATTGGAAACAAAGGCTCATTCAAGGAGAAATTCAACGAGGAAACAGCTGGAGGAGGAAGAGAAATCAGAGGAAAACGGATATGGTCAGCAGTAATTCATTAGATGAGCGGCCATACAATGTGAACAAACTCAAATCTTTGATTCAAGTTTTCCATAACTTACTTTTTTGTAAGTTAAATGTGCCTTTTCTCCTATATCATTAGAGATACAGTGATGAAACTTGATATGCTGCTGTAAACCATTATTCTAAATAACTTCCTGGGACAATTTTTTTAAAGAACATATTTCGGATTTTAAGGGGTTACATGTCATTATTTCTTGTTCAAATTAACGCCATCAGATTTTGAAGTGCTGTTAAAAACAAAGTAAATAAGATATACAACATTTATTCCACAGATATCTTTAAACTGGTCTGTAGATATTACATGTCAAAACTTGTAACTGCCAATGTGATGGTTTTGTAGAAAAGGTACATATTAATGGTACATGTTTCAGACAATTCAAATATTCCTAGCTGAAGAACCATTTGAACCATCACCACGAAATTCAATGCAAACATGTCTAGTACACTGATAATCATGTATGTCTTTAGAACTGTGGGAGTTTCAATAATTATTTTGCTGGAGTGCAATTTTGCATATGTCCCCCATTAAAAGTCCGTGAAACTACATGTTTGCTTAGTTGACTGCAGAACTCATGATATACCGCTTAACTCACTCAGCCCTATAAGTTAGAAACTAAAGGAGTTGAGGAATATGAGGATGAGATACAAAAGTTTATATTGTTAGGTTAGGTTACTATCAGTAGTAATGCTGAAGGGAAATAAACCACGAGTTATTTGTCCGCACGTCCCCTTTCATTTTAGCCCGCAACATAATATTTATGGTGCCGTGAATTCTATGATCATGTGAACTAATTAGGGGAAACACGAATATAGAGGGAGATTAAGACGATAGATTGGGGTAAATTGTTTGACTTTTTGAAAAGGATTGGAGTAGAGAATAAGTCAACAATTTGTACTGAATTCAGACTGCAGTTTAGAGTTGAATGGTATGACAGAGTGGTGGGAAGCAACGTGCATATCTCCCATACTTTTCCATAAATTCCTTGAACAGAATGAAGTAAATGAAGTTGTGGACAGGTGATCTCTGTATCAACCAAGAACACAGAGTAAATCAATGTAACAAGAGGGATAACGCTCTTTTTCTTTCAAGTGGAAGAAGCTACATTACTCATAAAACACAGTATCTATTTCTGCAGGGAAGATTGAAACCGAAACTTCCAACTTCACATACCTAGAAACTGCCATGTCTGGAATCAAGGATTGACGGAAAGAAGTAGGCTAACACGCTGTATACTCAATACGGGAAGCCAGTTTAGTTTCATTGACTAATCTCAGGCCGATTTGCTGCAACGTGGTGTCATGGAAAAGAAATAACTTGTGGTAACAGATTTTGAGGCGTCATCTAGAACCTCAAGCTTACGAGGACGACATCACAGGGTACGCCACGAAAGCCAAGATTTTAATCAATACTTTTGAGCATATACTCGACCCATTCGATTACACCTCAAGGTACTGTATAAGCCCTTGGGTTACAAACGGGAAATTTTACCTAGTCGATACCAAAGATGACTCACAGGCTCTTTCTATTCAAGTGCTGATACGAGCAGGCCATTGCTAGAAAATCGTGAAGTCACAAACTCCAATAAGAATATATTCTTCAATGATATTACTCCCGGCCTTATTTGGATGGATTCTGAGAGGTAAACAAAGGTTCTCACATTATGGTTTAGATTTCTCATAACTACTGTAGCTCGACGAAGTCTGAAAAATAACAATGTACGTGTATTTATTATGTTCACCCAAAAAACTATATTCTCAACTACAGTGGATTTATCTCGATCCATCGCTCTGTCTCAAGGCAGCACAGTTCCCTTCCCGAGCGATGACAGCTGGTCTTCTGATACAAGGAGTTCGGCGTATAGAAAAATCTAGAAAGTTTGGCAATGTTCATAAAATATTTGCAATGCCTATTAGCATCTGAAAGTTTGACATTGTATTTCGTAGGATGTACTCTTACTGCGAAAATATATCAGGGCTTGTTACTACATGCTGGATCTGTGAACCCTGATGTTGACTACGACGGCAGTATTCCGAACTACTGGCGCTGGCGGCGCATGGTAGAGCATCACACACCATAACAAATGTGTGCGGTGCCACGTAAGCTGGATCACTCTGTATGCTACTACAGTACTCCCTCTGTAATCCGGCATCTCAGCTCTCCGGCACTCCCAGTAATCCGGAGTTTTGTATTCGAGTACGAGTTCAACACTTGATTTGATAATGCAACCCCAATACTGTATAATGTTTCCTACGCAACGACAAGACTATTGTCTGAGTAAACAATGCATTGGCACCAAGAGCGATGACTCACGAACGCCTTCCTCAGGTGATTAGTGTAGGACAGTTGTACTGTAGTAGTGTTGTGTTGAAGATGGCTTCCGTGCAGAACAGACGTAAACATAAAACTCTATCTTTGTTAGATAAACATGAAATCCTAAGGCGGCTTGAAAAGGGCGAAACGTTAACTTGTGTTGCTAACGAATACGGTGTTTGTCGAGCTATAGTTCATGACATAAGAAAGAACTGTGATAAAATAAAGTCGTTTTTGAAGACTAATGAAAATTTAAAAAGTAAACGACAGACAATGAAAATCCTAAAGTTGACGATAGCTTCTATGCTTGGTTTTTACAAGAACGTGGTAGGCTAACACCAATTTCTGGTGAATTCCTTAAAGGAAAGGCTATGGAATTTTACCGGAAAATTACAAAAAAGAATGATTTCCAAGAAGGTTGCAGGAACAAGTTCTCAAAGTGTCTCTCAACCGTAAAAGCAAAAGACAATTGATGCATATTTCCAGCCGTCTACTTCCAAGGAATATCGTGAGTTATATGATGTATTTTCGTATTGTTTTACTTTGTATAGTACAATGTAATTAAAACTGATTTTCAAATGATATCTGCGTGTTTCTCTATATTTTCCAGTAATCCGGCGTTTTCGGTAATCCGGCAGTGCTCTGGTCCGATATCTACCGGATTACCGAGATAGCACTGTATAACCTTGTGCGTGACCATAGACATCCCGGGTAAGCATCATACACCATAGGAAATGCTATGCCAAATGCTCTGTTTTAATCTCCTTGACCCAAAGTTGCTCAAATATGTTCACAACGAACTTCACTTCCGTCCCAATTGCACTTTGAGCATGGGACACGTTGATCATCAGCCTGTTGTGCTAGTGTTTGATAACATGTGTTGTCGTTATGACTGTTGTTATGTCTGTCTTGGATTGGGATAGGAGCCATCACGACAGTTTTCTGTAGTGAGAATGAATAAAAACAGTGGCAAATCCATTGTCAACTCCGGGATTCGAATATCGGATCTCCAAGCTAAAATCTTCCCACTGGAATCTTGTGGCGTACATAACGCCTTCGGCTATCCTGCTGAGAATTAGTATTAACACTACAATAACACGGGTCATCAGGAAGCTTCCCCTTTTACACACATCCATGGATACGGAGCTAGCAACTACGAGAACATTGCCGCTAGAGTTTAAATGAAAACACGACATCGTGTAATGGTCAGTGGCTTAGCTTCCCCTTTGTTACTGTTCCTAGTTGCAACAGTCAAAAAACTAAAAAAAATACGAGCCTTACAGTAGTCGCAAATGATGTGTAACATGTGACATAGAAGATACCTCACGTGAAATTGTTGATACACCGGTATTTTATACTATTATTGGCACAAATATTATCTATTGTAAAAGGGAGTGTCTTACAGATATTGTAGTTTATAATACGGAACTCATTTTATTAGACGATTTGTAGCTTCCACCAGCACTAGCCTAAATAAAGAATACGATATGGATCAACTAGATTAATAGACGCGACACCGCTCATAACCTTAAATTCCTTATAAACAGGTCCTCTTGATTCACAGACCAACACGTAATTTCATTCTGTTAAAATGAGTCATATTGATATGATAAATATCGTTTAAAATGATAATCTGGTAGCAAAAATATCTTCCCCGTCCGGGATTCGAACCCGAAATCTCTAGATTCATAGTCATAAACACTAACCCCACGGCTATTTCGTCTACGCAAATTTTGTGCACAAGATGGTGATTTATTTCCACGTTCCAATAATACTGCATTACGGAATTAAGTTTCATTTATATTTTGCTTGTTTCGATAATGTTCCTGCGTGAAATTGAGTTTAAAATGCCTTATGAATAGGCCCTCTTGCGAGTAAAGAGAATGTATTCAGCAATAGTTCATGAAGGCGTGCTCAATTCTCGTATAACCACGATTATATTATATTGACGACTGCATTACCGTTATGTGGGTTAATATTTGAATTGCCATTGTGCAGAAACATAATACCGGCAATGCCGACTACTTACAATGTTTGATATTAAGGCATTTTACCATTTTAATACTGATACGAAGACGACTTCGAACATGTATCAATGTGCTTTGTTTCAATCGCTTGACACCAGAGTTCGCATGAGCGTTTACCGTTCAGTGTGTCATATACATTCCACATGGCCGAGAATACGTCATGGTGTCAATTTCCGACACCGCGCGCTCATTGTTTCTCTTACCACTGCCAGCTGGATCTTACCATTGCCAGCTGGATCGACCGATCGAGTTGGCAGTGCGTCTTACACTTCCGTTCGATCCACCACTGCCAGCTAGCACACTTCCGTTCGAACACACGTTCGATCGAACGGAAGTGTGCCAGCTGGTGCCACCTCGATCGTTCCGATCCACTTCCGTCCCATTTTTCAAAATCACTCCCACAAAAATATCCAGCAACCGAGTGGAAAGATATTACACATCAAAAACAGATAGTGTAGGCCTATTCATGTTACATGCTTTTTCAATAAGAATCAATACCACCTCGCGGTGTATCTTGGGTATGGCCCCTGTCACCTGGGAGGTCCGAGTTCGATTTCTGGCTCTGTCAAGAATTTTAATTCTAAAAGGAAGCTTTTAGTTTTACGTGGCCGTTAATCATGCGATCATGAGCCATGGGACCTCCTTTTTACGTAAAATCCGAACAACAGGACATGGCATTTCACTTCGAAAATCCCACATGCATTGACCGGGAATCGAACCCGGTCTACCTTGGTGAGAGATCAACAGCTTGTCCGCTGCGCCACTGCGCCCCTAATTTTAATTCTGATGTGAGTGATGGAACAGGGTGCACTCAGCCTCACGAGGCCAAACTGAGAAGAGGCGGGTTTGATTCCCACCTCAGCAATCTTGGAAGGGGTTTTCCGTGGTTTCCCACTTCTAATCCAGACAATACCAGGTTGACTTACTTGACTTATTACCTTTCGCTCCCTGCGGGGCATAAACCATGAATGATTTCTGACTCGTTTGATGTCAAGTTCTTCACCTCCCTCCTAGTCTTTCCTTCCCTTTCGTGCCGAAAGTAGTCAACATAGAAACTATCGTGCTTTCATTAGTCTATTTTTTCAGTTTCTTTAATAATACAGTAATACATTTCGGAGAGTGCGAGTTATTAGCACACAGGGTTGCTACCTTAATGACTGAAAACGAACCCCCGCTGTAATCCGACCGTACCGCCTGGAAATAACCTACTGATTACGCTGCTGCTGGTGTGGGCGCTCACCCTCGACCTTACCGGCATGAGTGACTCTGCCAGGAGCCAAAGCTCTCGCCGGCATTGCTCTCAGGATCACTGAGACACACAAGCCTTCCCACCACGTTGACGTACCAGTCCCTGGGGAAGAAATGCCGGGATATTACGTAATTTAAGGCCACGGGCGTTTCCTTCCCAACACTTACCTGAATAACAAATACAGTTTACGCCATGGTTTTTCGCCGGTCAGCCCCGATTGCGCAATCGTCGAGAGGAATCCGTGCCATTTCGACCAGGTGCCATTTCGTCCAGCAACAAATTTCCTTGAAAAACGTGCCATTTCATCCAGTTCGGGCTTACAAATTATTTCACATGTTAATGAGTAACATCTCGTCCAGACGAAATGTTGTTAAGGGTTGAGGCAGTGCAGTTAATAGTGAGTATATTATCTTATATTTAATTCCGTTAGGAACTTTTTGTCCAGTGAACTACTTTCTTATTTTAAGTCCGATTTTGACGATTGAGGTGTCAAATTAAAGGAAACATTGCCTAGATGTTTTGAAAGGACATGATTTCCCTAAATTCCCTTAGGGCTCGCTCCCCAAAGCCCTTCAAAGTCCCCATGTAATTTTAATGAATAAACAAATATTCCTGCTTTATGATAAGATATTTAAAAAAGATGTTTTAGTAATGCAACTTTGGATAAATTTTCATTATCACCTGATTTGTGAAAATATTTGTTTTTATTCTCACTATGTTGCTTATATTATAAGCATTTCATTGAAAAATATAGTTGACTGGTGGCAATCGAGCGGAGCGAGTGACGTCCATTATTACAAACATCAAAAAATTACTTATTTCTAACAAGAAACGCAATGAAATGAATCAGTTATTGTAGACCTGTCAAACTGTCAATCTTAGGCATTTGGACGAAATGGCACTAGTTGGCCGGTAGAGAGTTAACCACCTGCCTCTGTTCGTGGAATTTGGACGAAATGGCACCTGGACGAAATGGCACCTGGACGAAATGGCACGACACGGTCGAGAGGACTGTCGGCAAGCCTCAGGCGTGTGCAAATGATACGTAAGTTATCAGTTACGCTGAAAGCTAGGCTGTGCCACCGTGCTGTATGTGCTCCGTCGGTGATGAATAATTGACATAGTAGACTGTTATCGTAGTTAGTTGCAGTTCCTTGTGTGCATGTTGTGCATAGTGGGCTGAGCGAAATCAAAACTTCGTGGCATAACTTTTCACAGCCAAATTCCTGAGGTTTTATCATTTCAAATGATCTTGTCGACTTCGTCGTTATGCTTGAGTCTAAAGTTATGCGGAACGGAGACGGTTGCGTTACGGAGACAGAAGTGACGTCATGCAGCCGCGCGGGAAGCCTAAGTTAATGGGTAAAGGACGTTGAGTGCGTGACGTCATGCAGCCACGCGGGAAGTCGAAGTTAATGGTTAATGGAGTCTGTTGAAAGAGTCCTGGGGCGTCGAGCGGCCTGGGGCTTTGAGCGAAGCGAAAAGAATACAGGGTGACTCCTAAAGAGGTGTACAATATGCCAGATAAGAATACAGGGTGACTCCTAAAGAGATATAGAAGACGCCATATAAGAATACAAGGTGACTCTTAAAGAGGTGTACAAGATGGCAGAGAAGAATACAAAGTGACTCCTAAAGGGGTGCACAAGATGTCAGACAAGAATACAGGGTGACTCCTAAAGAGTTGTACAAGATGTCACACAAGAATAGGGTGACTCCTAAAAAGGTGTGCAGGATGTCAGAGCAAAATACAGTACAAGATGCCAGATACGAATACAGGGTGACTCCTAAAGAGATATACAAGATGCCAAATAAGAATACAAGGAGACTCTTAAAGAGGTGTACAAGATGGCAGAGAAGAATACAGGGTGACTCCTAAAGAGGTGCTCAAGATGTCAGACAAGAATACAGTGTGACTCCTAAGGAGGTGTTCAAGATGCCAGATTACAGGGTGACTCCTAAAGAGATATACAAGATGCCAAATAAGAATACAAGGTGACTCTTAAAGAGGTGTACAAGATGGCAGAGAAGAATACAGGGTGACTCCTAAAGAGGTGCTCAAGATGTCAGACAAGAATTCAGGGTGACTCCTAAAGAGGTGTACAAGATGTCACACAAGAATACAGGGTGACTCCTAAAGAGATATACAAGATACCATATAAGAATACCGGGTGCCTCCTAAAGAGGTGTGCAGGATGTCAGAGCAAAATACAGTACAAGATGCCAGTTAACAATACAGGATGTCTCCTAAAGAGATATACAAGATGCCAGATGAGAATACAAGGTGACTCCTAAAGAGGTGCACAAGATGTCAGACAAGAATACAGGGTGACTCCTAAAGAGGTGTACAAGATGTCACACATGAATACAGGGTGACTTCTAAAGAGATATACAAGATGCCATATAAGAATACAGGGTGCCTCCTAAAGAGGTGTGCAGGATGTCAGAGCAAATTACAGGGTGACACTTAACGAGGTGTACAGTATGTTAGATTCAATTCAAATACAGGGTGACCCTTAAAGATGTTTCCAAGATAAAAGATTCAAATAATGGGTGACTTTTAAAGAGTTGTAAAAGATGTCAGACTCAAATACAGGGTGACCCTTAAAGAGGTGCTCGCTTCGCTCGAAGCCCTCCTGAGCCTTTCTAACATGTGTAGCATTTATAGCATGCGTCATTTGAAATGATATAACGTCTAGTTTTTCAGACTGGCTGTAATTTTTTAATACAAAGGGAGGATATTTGATCCTGGCGCGTTATATATTTACGTGCAATGGACAAGTATAGGGAGGAGGGCAGGTCTATAATTTATGAAGCTGCCTGCATTATGTCTCGTATCACTTACAATATCATTATTCTGTGAAGTAACACTTGGTGTTGCCTTGAGCTACACGAGAGGTATAACACGTCAACTCTTCGCTTATCTCAGCGGCTGATTGCTCCGCCTGTCAAACTCTGGCCTAACTTGTGAAATAATAGGTTCATTTTGAGGGTTTATTACGCAGGTCAACAGAATTACCGTACGCTCGTATCGTTTGGTTGATATGGTGACTACTGTATTTCATTTTTAGTAGTCTAGTGGTCGATATGATGGACTGAAGATAAAAATTCCAACCAGCCGGTGGAACACCAAACTACCAGAGAAGCACATACTCTCAACATCTCCTGTCAGCTGCTAGTACTAAACTCGCTTCAAAGTGCGAGCTCTCCAGACCACTGGCCAAAAACCGTGGCGTAAACTGTACACACACACTTCTACCGGCACCACAATTACACAGGTTATCAGAATTTATTTTAATTTTTATTTTTCTACACACGCCCATGCACTCAGGGCTAAATGACCCCTATTCTATGTCGAAAACCCTCAAATAAAACAAATCAACAACAAATATCATTGAGAGTCTACTCAGTAAATTGAACGCACAAAGGCAGGTCTACTCTATTTAGCGCCCACGATATGTGCAAGTCAGTGACTGTGAACACAAGCTGTCATCATCATCATCATCTTCATTTCCCCTTTTCCAGTTGGCACTGGGTGGGAACAGATATGGTTCCTCTACACTTTGCTCTGTCGATCCACCATTCCTCCTCCGACACAGTGTTCCAATCCAGGTTCCGTTTTCTAATACTATTCTCCGCCGAGTCTATCCAACGCATTCTTGGTCTTCCTCGTCCTCTCTTCCCTGTCATCCGTCGTTCCAGTGTTCGTTTTGGTAGCCTTACTTAATTCATCCGCTTGACATGTCAAAACCATCTCAATCTGTTTTGCTCCAGTTTGTCATTTAGTTTCTGTACTCCCAGTTATTTCCGTATATCTTCATTTCTCACTCTGTCCCTCCTCGATTTCTGGACCATACTTCTCAGGAATCTCATCTCAGCTGCTTGTACTCTGCTCTCATTTCTCTTAGTCATTGTCCAAGTTTCTGCTGCATATGTCATTATAGGAACATGATATGCTTTGTACATAACTTCTTTAGCCTTAATTGGTATATCCTTGTTCCATACTAGTCCCCGTACCTGTTGGTAGAAAGCACTCCCGAGTTGTATTCTTCTGCTAATTTCCAAATCTAGTCTTCCATCTTCAGTCAGTTCACTTCCCAAGTATTTGAAGTGTTTCACTACTTCCAATTCCTTATCTCCTACTTTGATTACTCCTTTTCCTTCTTTCTTATCTCTAATCATCACCACTGTTTTACTCATCTCCGCATTTATCTTCAATCCCCATTGCTCAATCTTTTCATTTATTACGTCTTACTGTTCTTGTACCTCCATCTCATCCTCGCCCCAGATCACAACGTCGTCTGCAAACAACACAAGCTCTATCACAACAAACTACACGAATGAAGGCTGACCTGACCACTGTGACTGGGTAATGCAAAATCCTTCAATGCAACTTTTAGCGTGCATTTAATTTAAATAATCCATTGTTGTAACTCCAAATTGTGTGCCAGACATTGCATCCATCTCTAATCTGATGAGGCAAGGTCTTAGTTAATTAACGTATTTTGGGACGACCAGTTTCACTGCTTTTGGAGACAATTGGCAACTGATGGAATGCAACGGCAAGACTGAGAACTGCTAAGAGAAGGTCAGCAATAAATATTTTTACGTGGGTAAATTATTATCCCAAGGTTGCAAAAGGTGATTTCAGTCCAACCCAAGGCAGGCATTCTGAAACGTTAGCCTGGAATGTATTCCTCGAGGAAGAGAAAAATAGCTACCTACCTACTCCAATGGGACTGAACAAACTCTGCCACATAAAAGAAATAGAACTAATTAAAGTGGCCGTATTTAGGCGATCGTAGTGCTTCGAGTGAAAGTTAGAGTTGCCACTAGCAAGCAACATTCAGTACATGACGTCACAAATTATCAGAGACTAATAATTTCTCGGGACCCTCTGAAGTTTCTTGCCAGCAGAGGGTCAGCAGTTGAGCTTTTCCACAAATCCATGGAAGATACTATTCTTAGAGTGCTTATGAGCACAGTCAAGGTGGGAATTGTTTTCCGTCGTTAGGAAAGTTCACTTTGAATTACAACATGTAGGTTTTATTATTGTTTCTGAAGTGAAAAGGCTGCAAAATGGATGTTAAAGGATTTTCTCTCGATTATGTAAAGTCTGTAGCTCGGAATGCCTGGTAAACAGAATGTATAGAATGTATGAAAATAGATCACGCAACTTAGGGCAGCAATGGGACATCCTTCAGAAAACAAAATGATATAGACTTTTCATCAGCTTGGGGGTGTATGAATCCTTCGTTGTTCGCCCTGACATCTTCCTGCTAAGTTGGATTTTATTCCAGTCTTCAAGTTATTGCATGGTGTGCTGATATGTATACCATGTTACAAACAAAATAATTTTTACAAATTGAAACTTTTTGTTTTACCCTCGTAGTTTTCATAGGTTATATGAAGTAAAATGCAATAGTAGAATCGTTTCATAGCGGGCCTCCGAGGATGTTACGACAGTCACCTGCTGCTCTCTCATCATTTGGATCAGACGTGCTGCGTGGAAAATCAATTTACAAAGAGCAATTACATACCAATGCGTAAAATCAGACATGGCACAAATAGCCTATACTGTTGCTTCTTCTAACTCAATTTTCCAATATGCGTGCTACACCTCACTCTCTCACCCAGTCACTCAGTTCTATAAGGAATGCCGACTCAAATCAGTCTGCGTCGTCCTCTTTAACCCTGGATGATTAAGGTGGGGTGCAGGTTCACCCCAGAATATTTTTATTCTGGGATGTTTTGAAGTTGGTAGCATTGATTTCCTTTGTCTCCCCTGACTTTGTTTGTCTCTCTAGTAGGTAATCAGTGCCACTTTGAACTTTGATCTGTGTACTTACCAGTTGCCACCACCTTGGGGTAGTATCGCACCCCACCTTACTCAATACAATACTTTTCCTGCCTGTCCGAGAATTGAAGACCGCAAAACCAAAGTTTACTGTGGTGTTTGTAATAGACCTGTATGTAAGGAATAGTATGTGATCATCTTCGAAAGCTGCATTGGCTGAAAAGTGTGAAAATAGCCTCTTTTCTGAAAAGAATACTTTAGAAGATTATTTTGAAACATGTTTCTTGTATGTTCTATACCGACTCGAATTACAGTACTAAAAGCTATCGTTTTCTTAGCATTAAATAGAACGGATTGTTGGCTTACCTAAAACAGCCGTTACTGTCCTTCGAAGTAATCCCAGTGGATGGTTATGCACTTCTGAGAACGACTGAACAAGTCCTGGAAACTCCTGGCAAAGTCTTCTTTAGGAATAGCCCTCAGTTTGGGTCGTCAAAACTCTAAATTGAAAGCAAGAGAGAAGCGTGAATTTATGCAACCTGCCTTGCACAGCTGATAGACGGGAAGCAGTGAGAAAGGTGAATTTATGCAACCTAACGTGCACACCTGTTCGACAGGTGGCAGTGAGAAGGGTGAATGTTCCGTGGAATGGAATGGTCCCTGAAAACCATCGTCATGGGTGACGATACCTGGTGCCTGAGCTACGACCTCGAAGGCAAGCGTCAAATTATGGAGTATCGGGGTCCAGGGTCGCCGTAAAGCCCTGACGGGTCAGGTTTTCGTACATTTTGGACATCCAACGTAATGTGACGACCCAACTGAAGGCTATCCCTCAGGAAGACTATGCCAGGACTTGTACAGCCGTTCTAAGAAGTGCATAACCATCCACGGGGATTACTTCCAAGGATACTAACGGCTGTTTCAGGTAAGCCAACAATCCGTTCGCAATATAGACCCATTCAGCGAACTCTTCAGACAGAGGGTGTAAAATGTTAGGTTGGTAACTTCATTGTATTAAAGGAAAGTTCAAAATATTTCCGCTCATTATATTTAAACATTAATAATTGGGGTTCGTATACACCCCACCGTACTCATAGTAATATCTACACCTTACTCATCCAGGGTTAAGCGTGAAGAAGGAATTGCTTCGCTAAATTTAGAAACAAGCAACCTTCGAAGATTGAGTTATTGTAGTATTCTTTCGAGAATTATTATAGACAGGTCAGAACCTACAAAGATGCATTCCAGAGCAAGAATTTACTTGTGCTAGGGTATCCATTTTGGTTCCGCTCCTCCTTTCCTTCCTCAACCATTAGCACATGTTCACCATCCAGTGTCCTTGGAGAAGACTAGATGAATCGAACTCTGGTACATATTAACGCAAATTAATTCGAATCAAGTCTAAAATAGTTGAACAATGTTCTTCAGTTTCTGACATTAAAGTGCTATTAATACGAGGACTATCCATAAATAAAGGTTCCTTATTTTCAACATAAAAAGAAAACATACAGTAGTTACATGAACAACTTTATTGGCTTCAGACACAGCAATGATTGAGCCACATAATAATATAAAATAAATAAATAAAGTAGGAGACTTCTGTTACTTAAGAAGCAAAATAACCAGTGATGGACGACGCAAAGAAGATATAAAAAGTAGGTTAGCTCAGACAAGGAAAGCATTTCTACAGAAAAGGAATCTGTTGACATCGAATATAGATTTAGGTGTTAGGAAGCCATTTTTGAAGGCCTTTGTCTGGAGCGTGGCACTCTATGGAAGATAAACTTGGACTATTGGTGCAGCAGAAAAGAGGAGAATTGAAGCGTTTGAAATGTGGTGTTACAGGAGAATGATGAAGATCAGATGGGAAGATAGGGTTACAAACGAAGAGGTATTAAGACTAGTTGGAGAGGAGAGATGTTTCTGGCGACTGCTAATGAAGAGAAGAGATAAGTTGGTAGGTCACATACTAAGACACCCAGGAATAGCAAGATTAGTTATGGAAGGAAGGGTCGAGGACAAGAACTGTAGTTGTAGACCAAGATTAGAATATGTTAAACAGATTGCCTCGGACGTAGGGTGTGGTAGCTATGTAGAGATGAAACGATTAGCTCAGGACAGGGAGCCATGGAAAGTTGCATCAAACCAGTCAAATGACTGAAGACTCAAACAACAACAAATAAATAACAACCACCTGGGAGACTTGTGTATTCCTGTGTCGTAGAAGTCTGCGCCTGGGAATGGAGTCAGCGTGCGACATTAGGCTTCAGCCCTTCGTCAGTGTGGAAATGCTGACCGGAGGAAAGAAATTCCTTGAGGTGCAAGAAAAGATTGAAATCGCTGGGAGCAAGATCAAGATCAGGTTGAAGATCAAACAGATCTCACTCAGCCGAACTCCTGCAGAATAGTTACGTTCCTGAGTTACAACTGTATGTAGGCTATAAGCAGAGTCTACAATTAAAACTCAGCAATTTTTCTAGGTTTATGCCGTGTCTTGGGTGGGGTTTCTCCCTGGAACACCAAGCTTGGTGTCTCACGGGCCGTGAAAGCCAATTGGAAGATTCTTCAATATTGAGTGTTGGGCTCAAATGTTCTCAGAATGTTACTAAGCAGTTGGCAGTCCTATGGACTGTAAGTAGGCAAAGGCCTACTTAGGCTTATGCCCGTTAAGTTATACATTGCACGCGCAAACTTATGAATAATCCATTAACTACTATGGTAGTTGCGAAAAGTTACACCTTGAACATTATACGTAGGCAAAGAATAATGTTGGTAACTTTGACAATTTACTGTATATATGTCTTACAGTGTGGTAAGTTTGAAGTTTGTTCCGAACACACATTTCGGGACATTGAATTTAGGATTCACAAGACTTGAGATCATCGATACACAGGTGACTCTTATAATAAGCCCAGTTAGGCTATATGTCCTAAAGCACACAGTACATTGCACATACAAAATTTGAATACAATCAATTCGATAGTATGGGAATTGCATGCAGTTAAACATTAAATCTATTAGCATGCGTAAAATCATGTTGGCACTAATGTCATGTATAGGTTACTTAATATATGTCTGAAATATGTAGTTCTATTGATGTGCAATGTTTGAAACTGATGACCTGCAAAATTTCTGGTACTCTGAGATAAGCGTTCATAATTACAGCGAACATTTATCAAAAGTTGGCAGTCCTGGCGACTCTGAATATACGCCTTGTTACATGCCTCAAGGTGCTCTATGTTGTGTTATTGGACTCCTGTCAGTTTATTCCCACAACCGCTGGAGCAGTATTGTTTCGTACCCCGGTAAACTATCTTTACTACGGAGAATGTATGTACAAATATTTACATGTCTCTATCGTAAAATACCTGTAAATTCACCTCTGAATTAATTAAGTTTGAAATATAACGTCTAAATCCAGTAATCTAACCAACTAATTAGTATTGGAAACATGATCGATAATTATAGTGATTCAACAATCTAATATGAAATATCACCATATTTAACCATCATCCAGATTATCTTAATGACATCCGTAAACTAGTCTAATCGGATTCATCCTAAAATTATCATAATTTAGCCTGAATTTAGCCATATCTAAAGATGTTAAATGCAAATGTTCGTTCACAGAAATCAAATCCAAATTGCTCAAACTATCAAATAAAATAATAGTTGCGATGCACTCTCTATTAAATACCATTATAATGCACAATTATTTCTCCAATAATCAATATCAATTTCATTCGGGAGAAATTAATGGTTTGACACCATTCATCTACTGTATCAAGGACACTGCAATTGTATCACACCAGCATAAATTAATTTATAGCACATCTCCTCACAACGTGAATAAACCTGTATTTCATCGTTATGAAGAAGGAAGGAAGATTGTAGTTTTACGTGACTGTTAGTCTCGAGATCATGAGCCACGGGACCTCCTTTTTACGTGTAATCCGAACCACAGGACATGGCATTTCACTTTGAAAATCTCACATGCATTGAACCCGGTCTGTCGTGGTGAGAGGCCAACAGCTTGACCGCTGCGCCACCACGTTATGGAATTTTAATACTGCAGTTTTTTTTGTCGTGTGACCTCCTCAGAGGCCCGGTGCAGGTCTTTCTAGTCGACGCCCGTGGGCGACCTGCGCTTCGAGATGAGAGATGGAATGGATGAAGATGAATGAAACTGGGCAAGGATGTGGAAGGAAGCGGCCGTGGCCTGTCAGAAGGTACCGTCCCAGCATTTGCCTGGTGTTGAAAATGGGAAACCACGGAAAACCATTTCAAGGACGGTGGGGCTCGAGCCCACGCGTCTACCGAGTCAGCTTTAGCCAGCGTAGCTACTGCTGTCGGTAATACTTCAGTAAACCATATTTACTACAATGTCTTACGGACCATATTTGACTGCTTACAATCAGTCATGCTATCAGACTACACAATGCCTGAACCTTAATTGTGCTCAAAAGTCAGACTCCAAGACTTAGCCTAGTTAGTTATTGTTGTTTTAAGGGGTAGAACTACGAGGTCATCTGCCCCTCTCCTAAACGTAGTGCAATTTAAATATAACAATCATCCCTCTCAGTTGCATGTTCTTATTGGATGAAACTATCAAGGCTCTCCACTCAAAATAATTCTGGATGAACGAAAATCCTAGATCATGTAAAAATCAGCCTTCAAAAACAATCGCATAAGCAAAAATCGAACTCATGTTGAATAATTTCCACAATAAATTCTATCGTAATAGAATATGATTATTGAATATACTCATTAGATCATGTCAAAATCGTATTAATTTGGAAATCTCACAACGTTTCCATAAAACTTCAAGTTCTAAGCTTGACTATTCCAAAATTTAAAAAACTATCCAATTCAATGAAATTCAAAAACTCAATCAGAGTTGCATAACAAAAATGTAGAATTCAGGGCTGTGTCCAGATTGCATTCATATCATTAGCAGTCCAGATTGCGGTCACTTTCATTTAAGGGAAGAACTATAAACATTCCAGCGTCCAGATTGCGATCACTTTTCTCGGGAGACCTGTCCTTGGTTCTTGGTTCTTCCCGACTGACTCATACCTTCCGAAAGTTTTGTGTATAACAAGGGGAAACTGATATTTCATTACCTAACCAAAGAATACAGTTCAGTGTTCAGCTGAGCACACCCCATAAACATAAAAATTCAAGAAGAAAGTTCCTGAAGACTGGAAAAAGGGAATAATATTGCCAATATTCAAGAAAGGAGACAGGAAGGTGTGTGGTAACTACCGAGGAATCACCATAATCTCGCATGTTGCCTAAGTAATGGAAAGAATCCCAGAAAAAAGAATTAGTGTAAAGGTAGAAAGACAAATAGAGGGGGAGCAGTTTGGAGTTAGAGGAGGCATTTTCATTTTCATTCTGAGACAGAACATTGAAAAAAGTAGGGAATGTGGGAAGGATATGGTAATAACTTCTATTGATCTAGAAAAGGCCTATGATAGCATCCCTAGAACAAACGTTTGGGAAAGCTTAACAAAATAGGGGGATAGGCAAGGAATGGAGAGACATGATAAAAGGAATGTGCATGGATTGCAACAGTAGTGTGAAGACTAGAGTCGGGACATCGGAATGGTTTAAAATTGACACTGGACTAAAGCAAGGAAGTGTGTTGTCACCATTATTGTTCTTAATGGTGATGGATGACATCATGAAGGTAGCAATGAAAGACGATAGTAGGGCAAAGATATTGGTAATGCTGTTTGCAGACGACGTTGTGATCTGGAGCGAGGATGAGATGGAAGTACAAGAACAGTTAGACGTAATAAATTAAAAGATTGAGCAATGGGCATTGAAGATAAATGTGGAGAAGAGTAAAACAGTGGTGCTGAGTAGAGGTAAGAAAAAAGGAAAAGGAGTAATCAAAGTAGGAGATAAGGAATTGGAAGTGGTGAAACACTTCAAATACTTGGGAAGTGAACTGACTGAAGATGGAAGACTAGATTTGGAAATTAGCAGAAGAATACAAATCGGGAGTGCTTTCTACCAACAGGTACGGGGACTAGTATGGAACAAGGATATACCATTAATTAAGGCTAAAGAAGTTATGTACAAAGCATATCATGTTCCTATAATGACATATGCAGCAGAAACTTGGACAATGACTAAGAGATATGAGAGCAGAGTACAGGCAGCTGAGATGAGATTCCTGAGAAGTATGGTCCCGAAAACGAGGAGAGACAGAGTGAGAAATGAAGATATACGGAAATAACTGGGAGTACAGAAACTAAATGACAAACTGGAGCAAAACAGATTGAGATGGTTTGGACATGTCAAACGGATGAATGATGTACGGCTACCAAGACGAGCACTGGAACGACGGATGATAGGGAAGAGAGGACGAGAAGACCTAGAATGCGTTGGATGAACTCGGTGAAGAATAGCATTAGTAAACGGAACATGGATTGGAACACCGTGTTGGAAGAGGAATGGAGGAACGACAGAACAAAGTGGAGAGGAACCATATTTGCCCCCACCCAGTGTCAGCTGGAAAAGGGGAAATAAAGATGACGATGATGCCACAAAAATTGTTTCTCACCAGATTATACACAAAATCTCTTCTAATAGTAATCCCGCGATAGTACCGGAATACTGCGCGATGCTTCGTCGTCCGGATATAAAGTACGGGTCACGCCAAGAACCGACAAACTGATACGATTCGCAATGTTGAAAAATATAACTTGCCATGTCGCGCAGTATGGAAAAGTAAGTTCACTTTATCAATTCAATAAACCGACTAGATGTCGCATTCACGAACGCAGACGTAAGAAGATTATCTTCTCGCTCGCCACGGAAGAAGTGTTCTCCTTGCTCAGGTCATTCACTTCCCCCTCGCTCACGTGAATGGTGGTGAGGTGGTGTCTCTCCCTTCTCCACGCAGAGCAAAGGCTTTTAGTAAGCAAATAACTGTTCCCAACAGTAAATAACATCATGATAAATTAATGCACGTCTTCTTATAACATGAAGAAGATCCCAGCTAAAAATATATATATTTGTAATTAAATTACACAGGTTGTTGTTTATTTATTTGTTGATGGTACACAACAGGGCTCAGTGTGCGCTCCAATAACAGTGCACCTACACAGTAAAATACATTTCCTGATATGTCTACATTGAGTATTAACATCTTAATGTAATTCTTAAAACTAGGAAGTTCACACAGATCAAAATGCATAGTAGTAAAAAGCTTAATATAAAGATAATATAAAAACTAAATCTAAATTTGATATAATGTCAAATATAAAAACAGGATTTGAAATTATTACATAGTGAACTAAAAGGTAACATTAATAACTAGGGAACAGGCCTATCCATATACCTAATACATTGCTGATTCTGTTTTGTGTGATAATATTTTATTTAAAGTATGAATTAGAGTGACTGGATTATAATTTCCAAGAACGGTCTGATTGAGAGACAGAAATCTAGTTTCCAGTTTACACGAACCACATCGTTGTAAATACTGCAGAGCCTCCATACAGGTGAATTGTTATGTGAAGTAGTATTGGTTATATCATTTTTGTATGTTATGGTTGATCGTGTAGTTAAGCGAGGGATGTTGAAATTTAGGAGCGATAGGAAAAATGAGTTATCAATTTGACCGTTAATAACTTTATAAAGGAATTTCATATCATTCATTTGCCTTCGAGACTCCAAACTAGTCATGCTGAAATTCAACAAGAGTTCACCGTAGGGTACCATGTGTGGGTAATTGCCCGTTATTTTGAGGTGTAAATATCTGAGGAATTTCTTTTGAACTTGCTGAATGGATTTAATGCATGTTTTCTGCCAGGGACTCCATACTAGGCTGGCGTACTCGAGCTTGGATCTCACCATGGCAATATAAAGGTTTATGCAGGTACTGGTCCTAATGAATGGCTTAGTGTTTCTTATTATAAACTCTAACATGCGGTAAGCATCCCCGACCGTCTCTTGCACATGACAAGTGAAAGCAAGCTCTCGGTCAAACAGAATCCCTAGATCTTTCTTCTCGCTTACTGTTTGCAATGACTTTGGTCCAATTCCATAAACAAATGTGATTAGGTTCTTCTTACGTGTAAAAGTCATAACAACACACTTCGGTACGTTTAAGTGTAATTTGTTTTCTATACTCCACTTGTGTATATTATTTAGGTCATTTTGTAGTAGAGTGCAGTCATTAGTGGAAGAAATTGATTTAAAAATTTTGAAGTCATCTGCATATAAAATACTATTTGAGTGTAGTATACAAAGTGGCAAATCGTTTATCATTGCTAGAAAAATCAGAGGTCCAAGGTTCGAGCCTTGAGGTATTCCGGAATGAACTATGTATTCCTTTGAGACAATTTTCTGGAACAAAACAAATTGTTTCCTGTCTCTGAGGTAGGAGCTGAATAATTTGAGTAATGGGTGGGAGAATCCCAAAATACACAATTTTTTAAGAAGGATATCGTGATTTATTGTGTCGAACGCTTTCTCAAAATCTGTAAATATGACATCCATTTTCCCTCCTTTATCTAACTCTTTAGACATAATTTGAGTAAAATTAGTTGCATTCGTCACTGTAGATTTCCTGGATAGGAAACCATTTTGGTTATCTGTTACGAGCGGTCTGAGAAATACTGATATTCTTCCCTGCAATATGAATTCAAATACCTTGGCTACTGCTGATAAAATAGATATAGGACGGTAGTTATTAATTAGTGATGGATCTCCCGATTCTAGTATAGGGCAGACGCGAGTGATTTTCCAGGCGTCAGGGAACGTACACGTCTGTATGGCTAAACTAAATATAAAATGTAATTGTTCCCTGAGACTTTCAGCACATCCCTTAACTACATACGGTGGAACATTATCAGGACCAGCCGACGACTTAGGTTTTAATTTTTTTAATGCTAATTCAACCTCTTCCTTTGAGACAAGTTTTATGTGAAGGGTGTTGGGAGTATTCGAATTGCAGGCTGGGACTTTGCATTGCGCTGACTGAGTCGCATACACTGATTTGAAATGTGTCGCAAAAACTTCAACAATGGAATCACCCCTGTCCCATTCTTCATTATTATCTTAATTATCTTTAAGAGTGTCGCATGTGTTCCTATTTTTTCTTGTTTTTAATAAACGTCCAAAATTTCTTTGAGTTCCTGCTAATGTTTTGTTCAATATTATGGATATATTTCTTATAAGATAATTTAATGTCCTTTTTAATTTCTGATCTTAATTCTTCAAAATGTAGTCTATGATGATCTGAGTAATATTTTCCTTTCCTATGGTATTCCTTCTCCTTTAATTTACTATTTATTTTCTTAGAGAACCAGACAGGATATTTTCTGCCCGTTTGTCGTTTACATATAGGAACAGTTTCGCCAAGTACTGTGTTAAAATTTTTATAAAACAGGTCTACTGCAGTATTTACATCAGTGCACTCGTATATTTGACCCCAGATACCATCCCTCAACCGAGCGTACACCTGTTCAAAATCGGCTTCCCGGAAGTTAAAGGTATCATTAGGCTGGACATGTACAGTACTTGGTTTTTACATATAGTTACAGATAGTTCCACATCCAGAGCAGGGTGGTGGCGATCCAGCGGTAAGAGTGGGTCAGTGTTTTCAGTTACATTTATGTTGGGTTTGTTGGATAGAACTAAGTCCAGCGTCTTCCCGTTACGGTTTAGTACTGAATTATAAGATTTTAGCTGAAGATAATTAATAAAATTTACGAGTTCTCTTTTGTGAATATTGTCGTCTTTAATTATTGTACTTTGTATTGTTGGGATATTGAAGTCACCTATGATTAATAAATGTTTATCATATATTTCTGTGCTGGATTCCAACAACCGGTATAGTTCCCTGGGTTACGCAGCGCGAGCGGGTTTGGAAGGCTGTCCGCGCTTGCAAGCGTGCGTTGGTTCGAATCCAAATCACGCTTGTCTTCAAGACCAGAAAACCTGGAAGAATAGTGATGTCGTTAATATCATATAGAACTGTTATCTCGTTTTGTGTGTCGTCACTCGAACGAGTAACTCAAACCCTGGTTTCAAATGACCGACAGGCCACAACTCAATATTGATACATAAAGAGAGAGAAAAGAATTTCTTGCAGAGACTTTGGTATGTCTGCCCCCCCCCCCCCCCCCCCCCTATTAATTCAAACACGGTGAAACCGAATTGAACGAAATTTGGTACAGAGGTAGCACTAGCAAAGGGCACCTCAGTGTCATGTTTTATATCGCTGCCATCTTGACGGAAACGTAATGGCGGCCACCCAAATGTTCAAAGCTTAAATCAAATTACGACTAGCCTAATCATCTGATCTCTACCAAATTTTGCAACAACATACCTTCATGTGGGAAGCGTCTTTTGACCAAACGGCAAGGTCATCAACCCAATAGTTTGATGATGGCGGCCATGTATGTGTGCAAATTGATCTCCCCTATCAATTCAAACACAACGAAGCCAAACCGAACCACCTTTGGTACAGAGGTAGTACTAGCAAGGGACCACTCATCGTCATGTTGTATATCGCTGCCATCATAAGAAAAAAGAGATGGCGCTCACCCAAATGTTCCAAGCTTAAATCAAATTACGACTAACCTACTCATCCGATCTGTACCAAATTTTGCAACAATATACCTTAATGTGGGAAGCATCTTTTCCCCAAACTGCAAGGTCATCAGCCAAATAGTTTCAAGATGGCAGATGTATGAATCATGCAAGTATTATAGTCCAACCCTAACTTACGATTATACAAGGCCTGGCCTTACCAAATCCGCTCATCGTACATAGGAAGGTTTAAACTGTCCTCAAGGCGGTGACCGGTAGGATATTATCATTTTAAAATAGAATATGTAACCTCTGTAGTGACTAAAGGTCCATCCACACATATCCGTGACGTATCAGTGCCGTGACGTTTCAGTTCCGTGATATCCGTCGTGTCTCAGTGATAGCTATACACACCCATCAGTGTTGCTTCAGTTCAGTGATTGTCAAAATGGCTAAATTTACGGATGTGGAAAAATATTATGTAATACAATATCTGTAAAACTGGTTTGTTGGTGATATGCACATAACCAATAAAAATTAATAAAGGATTGCCTGTTTTGCCTATTTCGTGTCATTTGGATTGTACGGCTAATGTTCGTAAATAATTAGGGTATTACTACGTTGAAAGAGAAAATGAAAACGAATAGTGCAATTGATGCTCCTAAAACGGGCATTTCCTTCTTATTGTTAGTTTAAAGAAAATAGTTGTTTGTCATTTAGTTTGGATGATCAAAGTTGTTCGAAGACATAACGTAGTTATGTATCTCTGTTCTGACTCAGTGTCACAAACACAAAACTATGAAATCACTGCCGCTGAGCTTCTCATAACACTCTATTTTGTACCGGTTGTTATGAATTTAATTGATATGTATCAGTGCGCATTAGATCGTTTATCACAACCGTGATGAGGAGCTGAAGCAAGTCCGGAGATCGTAGGTTCGAATCGTGGTGCTGGCACCGGCTTCCGTGAGTTTGATTGTATCCAGAAGTTTTCAACACTCCTTGAAGGCAAATGTCGAGATAGTACCTTGTTTCAAATCCTGGGGCACCTAACACATTCACGAATCTGATAATTCCAGTTGCCACACAAAAACACAAGTTGTTGGACAAATACATGGGGCTGATGGCCAAGATGCCCCTAGCCCCCAGGGAGAGAGAGAGAGAGAGAGAGAGAGAGAGAGAGACGCTGTCGATGGGTGATCTCTTAAACCTGACGTGAGAACATAGGCATTTTGACGGATTTTGAGATAGACTAATATTTCAGAAATCACAGTTGTAATGGAAAAAGAGGATACTGGAATGGAGAAGCCCCCTCAGAATGGCCGTTGTCATCGGTGGAACACTAGCCTTAGATCTCTGGACTTACTGCAGCCCGCCATCACGGTCATGGTGCTGGAATAATGCGCACGATTGTGCCCTGTATCCATACGTAAGACGGCGCTTTGGTGAAATCCATTTATTCCACAAGACACCAGGCTAAATCTCGTCTTTAACATGTATCTCATGAATTACGCCCAATGCGAGAAGAAAGCGAGTGAGTGGCGCTACGATGTCAGAAATTACCACGTGATGTAGCAACTAGCATTCTTGGCTGTCGCCTCAGAGGTGCGGCTCTGCCAAGAAATTGAATCTGGTCTGAGGATTGGAACGGGGTAGACTTAGCTTCGTGAGACAGAACTTAAAAGACGCCATCTGTTAGGTAGTTAGGTAAATTAGTTAGTTATTGCTGTTGTAAGGGGCCGTAGAGGGAGGTGATCTGCTCCTAGAGACCATCCTGGAATTGGTTTTCCACTTCTATTCTAGGCAAAAGCCAGGAGGGTTTCTAACTTAAGGCCACGGTCGCCTCCTTCCCATTCCTCGCCTGAATTATGCAACCATTATAACACAGGTTATTTGACAGCATTAATGCGAACCAGTTCAATAAGTTGGTCGTCGTTCATTTTAGCCTATATTCACAAGAACGAACAAAATCACACCACAGCACGTCCTTGAAAACAGCAAAAATATCGTTGGCGACAATACTCAATATCACGGAACGGACACTGCACTGATACTGACACACAAATTACGGCACTGCGCCGGACGAGTGTGAACGCGTCAGAGAGTTTCAATATAACTATATGCACCATCACTGACACTGATGCAATTTCACGGAACTGTTACGTCACGGAACTGACACGTCACGGATATGTGTGAATGGACCTTAAAGCTTCAGGCTGGTCGTGCCGTACCGCGCTTATCCATGCCGTCCCGCTGAGTCAATTACGGCTGTTTTGCTCGTAAATTTACATATCTCGGTAACTTCGTAAGTTTATATCCTTTTAGGAATGTACTGAACAAAATAATACGTATTTAGTATCAAAAGGTTTATAGAAACTCTAATGAAATCGGTAAGTTCAACACAAAATATGATACAGCTAGTCTATACTAAAGAAGTTGTTTGCGCAGATTTATCGAAACGCATCCGTGGCGCAGTGGTAGCGACCTAGGCTCATAGTCTGAGATTCCGTGATGTAAATCCCTGTTGGTTCAATTTTTTTAACTTCGTTTTTTTGTATTTATTGATTGATAACTACTCACACGTTATAATGTTAAGCATATATAGTGTGTATTTGCAATCGAAAATATTATATAGGCCTATACACCACATATTTCCAACACTCGACTACAGCGATTAAAATTCTTTGTCCTTGATCCGCGGTAGAGTCTATTGTTGTTGTTGTTGTTGTTGTTGTTGTTGTTGTTGTTGTTGTTGTTGTTGTTGTTGTTGTTTTTTGTTGTTGTTGATTCTTTAGGGGTTTTGTGGCATTATGGTCTTGTAGTCCCGTGTACTTGGGTGTGTGTAGAAGTTGTTTGATAACCTGTGTCACTGTGATGTCTGTAGACTTACTACTGTGCGTACTTTTATACGAGGAAAGATTTTGTTAGGAAGCTGTTGTTGTTGTTTCATTTGAGATGCACGGACATCATGGTCATTTATCCCCGTGTACTTGGGTGAGTGTTCAATTATGTCTCATAACCCGTGTTATTCTGATGGCTGTATTAGTGTGTGTATACATATATATAATTCAGGCGAGGATTCAATCAATCAACGTACAATAGGCCTATACGTATAACACGTTGTATTTCAATTATACTCCTTGAAAAGGACAAGGAGTTATGACTAAACCCATGTATTTAGGAGAAATTAGGCTATATGTTTTTTAATGAAACATCTTGTTTTTTATGATAGATTACGGTTGTCCAAAACACAAATTGATCAAAAGGTGGAGCTGTCTCGTTCTTGCACTAGGCTCTTCAATTTCCTTCTCTGTCAGACGCATCACTCGTCATCTCAGCTCTTCCTGAAAGGCTACATGTATATAGTAGCTCTCTCACTGCTGCATCTGTAATCCATCAGCATAGTTTAAATCGGAAACGGTAATGGTTTAGCTTTGCTAAATACACGATCGCTGGAAATATTTGGGGCAGGTATACATGGAATTCATATTGCCTGCTGAGAGGAGTAGATTAAGAGTTCATCCTCATTCTTTCCACTACTTCAATAGATGCTCACCATTCCTGGCATTACTGTCTGCTTGAGATAGCGTACGTATCCACTTCAGTGTCTGGCATTCCAGGGCGAGCTTCAACATGCCGATCGTATCTCGGTGTAATTGATATAATGGAAGTCCATTGCACTGGAGATAGAGGAGACTATTCTAAGCAAATATCTTCACGAAATGTAGTCGTATCTTAATTAGTGTAGGTGGAATTAAATCACAAAAATCGTCGGTCAATGTCTTGGAAAAGCACAGCAGCACAGCTGACTTCTCCCCGTCGCCCTCCCTCCCCACAAAGCTCAGGAATGTTGACAAGAGTCTGAAGCTGGGTCTTGTCAGCCAATGGCATTGAAACACACAAACCGAGCCTATAAACAACTGATTCACACCTTCATGGGGAGTGGCTACACTGACTAATGATGGTGTATCTGTTTAGGATTTTTCCAGCCTCATGCCCTACGCATAGGAAATGGAAATCCTAAAGATTTGGTAAACTGTTGGTCTATCTTTGTGTGAAGACAGTGCAACAACTGTAATAAAAATATTGATACTACTATTATTATATTAGGCTACTACTAACGTCGCGACAGCGAATATTATTCGGACTATTGAAAACACAAAATCAGTATCCCTTTACCTGTACGCAGATGACATGGTTCTGGGGTCTACAAACAGGCAGGAGCTACAAGAAGTGCTCAACAACTTGCAGGACTGGGCGGAGGAAAATGAGCTCAGTATAAATGAAAAGAAGACAGTGCATATGGCCTTCCGAAAAGGAGGAAAACTAGCCGCCGAAAACAAAATGATCCTGGGAGAGACTGAACTTGAAACAGTCAATTCCCACAAATACCTCGGCCTCACCCTACAGACAACGTGCCAATCCTTTACACTACATATAAAGGAACGGGCAGCAGCAGCCATTAGAGGAATGGACGATTTGGACAATATTACCAAACTATCTCTACAAGCAGCAATGATTCTCTTCCTCGCCAAAATAACCCCCGTCATTACATATGGTCTAGAACTGGTATGGGAAAGGATATCCATGACAGACCTAATCATAATTGAAAAAGTAAAGGCTTCTTTCCTGAAAAGGGTGCTAGGAATTGCAAGAATGTCCCAGTCCAGGCTGGCATATGTCCTAACAAAAGAACCATACTACATCGAAGATCTCAGATTAAGACTACAACTGCCATCTACTAAGAATATGAAGAAACTCCTCGAGATAAGACACCAGAAGCAGAACGAAATCCCGCTTGAATTCTACGCAACAGAAGCAATAGTGGACAGAAGATGGACAAACGAGAACCAGGAGATGAGACATGTGGTAACAAGACTCGCCATCCACGGTTTCCACCACAAGATCTGTAAAAATGTTAAATACCATGAATCGAATGAAGAATGCGTATGTTCTCTGTGCAATAACCCATGCGACAAATACCACATCACATCATGCAGCAAACGGACAAAGAGCATAGTTGAATACAGTAAAGATTAATCTACTTGTAATAACTATTTGTAAGCACACCTTATTAATAATAGTGATAATAAACTTTTAGACACAGTAACTTCTTTTATGTTTTTTTTTGTATGGCGAGTTGCCAAACTTTTATGTAACTTACGTAGGATTTCTTGTATGTGCCATGAAATCCATGGACATGATCGTATTAGATCACATTCATTTATTGCATGACTGAACGTAGATCGCACACTCTGGAAGGTTAGCACTCTACCACCAGAGCTACACATGCTGACTATTATTATTATTATCATCATCATCATCATCTACATGTGGCGCTAGTGTTGAGACAGCTTACCATTACCGGCCGATATGCAAGTCGGGGCGTGATGGCGCAGCCGTCCAGCTGTTGGCCTCTCACCACGGCGGACCGGGTTTGATTCCCGCTCAATGCATGTGAGATTTTCAAAGTGAAATACCATGTCCTGTGGTTCGGATTCCACATAAAAAGGAGGTCCAGTAACTCATGACCACGATATTTACGGTCATGCAAAACCACAAGCTTCCTTACTTCCGATCATTGGCAGCCACAAGATGATTTCCCGTGGCATACCACGAGGCCAAAGTTGAGATGTCCCTTCATAAGACCACGGCTGCTTTCTTTCCTAACCCCGCGGTGTAAGCATGCGCATTTAATCGTGCACCACGATCGCAGCAAAACCAGTGATTGGAGGTCCGAACTCAGCACCGACAGTGGCTATCCTGAGTTTGGATTTCCCTGTATTCTTCCACACGCTTTCCAAGCACATGCCGGGTTAGTATGGTACTTGGGGTCCCGGGGCACCAACCTCATTCACGACCCTAATAACTACAGCTACAAATACTACGTCCATAGTCACACCAGAAACACAGTTTATCAGACAAATCCAACACTCACCCAAGTACACGGGGCTGATAAACAAATGTCCCAAGCCCCTAAAATGAATTAACAACAACCATCACAACAAGCTTGCAAGTCTCTTTCATCATCATTGTTACCAAAAATATTTTTTTACTGAACGTCCTAACCAATTGGAACCCTACTTAAAAATAAATAACATTCAGTAAAGATATAATCTCTTATAATTTGTTTAATAGTCTAATAATAATAATAATAATAATAATAATAATAATAATAATAATATAATATTGTTAGACACATTATTTTTTTCGGGATGTCGAGATTCCGGAATGTTGTGTTCACAGAATTTCATGTAGCCTACGTGCCATTACATCCATCGGCATAAGGCTGTCGTATTTGTCCACCTTCATTTATTACATGATTGAGCCTAGATCGAACCCTCGAGAAGGATAGCACTCTACTAGCCTACCTAAGCTACACAGCCTCATATCATTTAATTATTATTATTGTTTTATACGGTACATATAACGCATTGCTGGTAAATCACAACATAACTATACCGGCTTCAGGGAACCAAAGTATAGTTACTGAAACAATCACTTCTAAGCTGGAAAGTCAAAACCGCTACCAATGAACTTCCAGACGAATCGAGTTGTTGAGAGAACTACTGCCTTCTGCATTGGTTTGTACAGTTGAGTATCCAGATCCAGTTCTTTAAGGCCTTGGAGCAGGTACTCGGGATTACGCGCGTACTTCAGACAATGATAGGTATGGTCTTTACCCGTTCTACATGCCATTGTCTTTTGATAGGGCCGACCAACCCGCTGTATTTGCTTTATTGTTATTGTTATTATTAGTATTATTATGTACATGTGGTACCGTACTAGAATTCAATCTTGGAAGTAGTTTTCCATGGTTTCCCACTTCTACCCCAGGCAAATGCCGGGGCGGTTTCTAACTTAAGGCCACGGCCGCCTTCTTCCCAATCCTCATCTGAATTACAAATACCCACATTACTACAGAAACCAGAGAAACGCAGCTTATTAGACAAATTCTACCCACACCCAACTACATGGGGCTAAATGACCAAAATCGCCAAGCCACTCAAACAAAACATCAAGTATTTTACTTCCGTCTTAAATGCTAGTTCTGAACAGACTGCGGGATGTCGGAATTTTGTCCCACTGTATTTCATTAACGTGCCGGACGCCAATGCCACACCAGGGCTGATTATCGAAATTATTTTATACTTACACTTACAAAGTAGGCTACATAAAACTACCGGTCCTAACATCCCTAGCCATTGCGTGCAATTTCAACAACAACAACAACAACAACAACAACATCGTCAGTTATACAATATTCTTACTAGACGGGTATCGCTATCCTCATAACAGCTGATACAACCCCTCAACTGGTAAGGTCAATGCTCCAATTACGTAACAACTTCCCCTCCGCACGTCGTCCCATCTCGGCGCGCCTCGCTTCCCCCAGACTGCCTCCCCACCTTCTGTTTGAAGAGTTTCTGAAAATCCTAAAACATTGACTATTGAATGATAAATCTTCAATTTAAAGATAGGTGACAAATTTTTTACCTGAGAAGCTTAGAATAGTCTCTTCTATCGCCAGTGCAACGGACTTCCATTATAATAATGTTATTGGTTTTACGTCCCTTTTAACTACTCTGGCTTTTAGAGACGCCGGGGTGCCGGAATTTTGCCCCGAAGGGGATCTTTAACGTGCCAGTAAATCTACTGACACGGCTCCCTCACATTTGCGCACCCTCAAATGCCAGCTGACTGCGCCAGGAAACGAACCTGCAACCTTGGGCCCAGCAAGCGAGAACGTTACCGCTGAGCCACGCAGCCAGCCGGACTTCCAATATATCAATTACGCCCTGTATAAGTGAAGGTACTACATTTACCACGGTCCCTTGTTGTACGTACTCGAATAAATCTTTGCTCCCTGTCATCTATTGAGTTGTAAAGGTAGCTATCCAAACAAAGATATACCACCTAAGCAAGAAGGAGAGGAATGGGGAGGGATGGCAAGGGGGATTCTAACGCAACGAGCATGTCGCCCGCCAAGGTGGCCGTTAAAAATCCTTCAGTATGCCTTCCTTCGGAGGGGAAGTAAAGCCGGCGGTCCCATGTCATAGATTTATGGCATGTAAAAGATCCTTTCACAGACTTAACTTGTGTAAAGCAAAATTTGTTGGGTTAGATTTCGTCAGAACGCTCAATCCAAGTTCCAACGTTCACCACTAGGTACGTATCATTGATATCTGGTGGCGAAAGTTGGAACTACTTGAAATTGAACGGAACTTGTAGCTCACCCTTTAGGGTGTCCGCTGGAAGCAGCTACAGACTCAGGCGAGCCGAACATGTCCTCGGACACTCCCGGCACTAAAAGACATACGATAAATAAATAAATAAATAAATAAATAAATAAATAAATAAATAAATAAATAAATAAATCTCCGGAATCAATAATCGTAGAGGGTCGTGTAAAGTGTCAAATTAAACAGCTTGACAGTTTCTTTCGCATGGACCACATATTTTCCCGAATTTCGGCAAAGGACCAAACTACTAGGTCATTGACCTGAGATTTTTTTAAACTAATAATCGGAGAGGGTCGTATGAGGGCTTATTTTACTCGCGGTTAAGCCAGCCTTTCCGTGAACTATTAATATTTCCAAATATTAGCAAAGGACTAAACTGCAAGGTCATCAACCCGAGATATCTCGAACCCATAATTGCAGAGACTTAGATAAGGGTTTATATTAATCCAGATTACATTCCCTTTTTCATGAACCTTTTATATGTAGATTTTGCTAAAAGACCAAACTACAAGATCATCGACCCGAGATTTTCCAAACTTGTAATCGGAGAAAGTTGTGCTATGGTTTAAACGAAAAGGTTATAACAAAACTTTTACCTAGAGCAAGTCATTTTTTTTAAATTTTACCAAAGCACTGAACTACTAGGTCATGAACCCGAGATATCCCGAACTAATAATCGGAGAAAGTTGTACGATAACTCAAACGAAGGGGGGTTTTACCTCTTATTTTTAGCGAATGTTACTTTTCAAGTTTACAAAAGGGCCTAACCGTATATTTTGAATTTCTGGTTTTATTATTTAATAAGAATTGTATTTCGTATTCATTTAATTTCTTATATTTATTTTATCATGTTTTGATTATGTAGTTTTTATTTATCCTTGTTTAGATTTTGCCCAAGTGCTGAGATTTCTCGAACCAAGAATTGTAGAGACTTGAACAAAGATTTAAATTAATCCATGTAATATTTTTTATTTTTAAAACTTTTCATATTTAGATTTTTCTAGACCGAACTACAAGATCATTGACCTAAGATTTTCCAAACTAATAATCGGAGAGAAAGTTGAGCAACGGTTAAACGAAAGGGTGTAACAACACTTTTACCTAGAGTAAGTCATTCTTTTTAAATTTCTACAAAGGGCTTAACTACAAATTTAAATTGTAAATAGGCTTACTTAAAAAAAATATTTTAATGTTAAACAATCCTAAGGCTAAGAGAGGCTTTAGCAAAGTCATGCAACATGACATCTAGCTGACAGCGACAGGATAGCTCGTGCAAGCGATTTAAGATAGCTGTTAATGGATAGTTTAGTTATTTATTTATTTAATTATTTATTATTTAATGTGTATTTATTTATTATTATTAGATTATTAATTTTAACATTGTTATTATTATTATTAACATTATTATTATAATCTAACATGTAGGTTCGCTTTAACACGCTCAGCTATGTACATGACCGCACCCTAGGTTATGTAAATGTTTTAACAAGAATAATTCTGTCGAGAAACTGTGGGGTTGGTCATGTAACGTGGAAAAATGAAATATTTCTTTATTAATTAACTATTTAATTTATTTAATATTTATTTATTAACTAATTATTAATGATTATTTATTCATTTATTTAAAATTATTATTATTTAATTGTATTATTTTTTATGTTTTATTATTATTTATTTAATTATTTAGTTATGTTGAGCTGATGATGGTTAATCCTAATCAGACTTGGAAATGCCGGGAATGCAGACCACAATAATTACATTTCTTAAGTACCCGAGTTTCATTTGCCGTTATTTACTTATATCTGTTCCTCGCAAGATCTGAATACAAATTATGGATATAAGTCTCTGTCGACTAGATCTTGGAACAGCTGACCTGGGCAGGAAGATATATCTCGAGTTCCAAGCATGCAAGTCCGTGTTTTGCATGCATGACATAACTGTCTCAATGCTATTTTCTCCTCTCTCTTTGTTTTACCTATCGAGCGGTTAAACAAACCTATGGTTTACGATGTGCTATGACATAACGGCCACCAAAGCTATGACCCGAACATTTATTGGAATGACTGACGTACCTATGGTTTACGATATGATGTGACATAACGGCCCCAAAGCTATGACCCGCTAACCTATTAGATGACCGACATAGCCATGATTGATGTTTGAGTCGAGTGATCTAATTTACTTAGGGTTTGAACAATGTTTAATTATATGGAGAGCTTACATGGAGGTTTAACGCTACATACCATAAATATAGCATGATTTTATAATTTTCTAATGTCGCCTCGTAGGTCATATACCAATGATTAGCCTACTTTTCACATTTTGAAAACATGAGGAAAAAGTAGACTTATGAGATCGATCCGGAAAAATGTGTGTGTGTCTGTCTGTCTGTCCTTCTGTCTGTCTGTCAGTCTGGCTGTGTGTGTGTCCCCCCCCCCCCCCTATCAACTCCTAAATGGCTGCAGAAATCAAAACCAAATTTAGTATGAGTAAAGATGCGCATCGGAATATCTCACGTCCATATTTGAAAATGATGTCAGTGCTACCAACTGCTGAAAAAACGCACTAGAAATTTGAGCTCCATGTTGGATATCTTGCAAGGTATGCACGGGAACTATTCCAAAATTGGCACACATGTAGATAAGACTGTTTCAGTTTAATTTCCAGGAGGCCAACCATGACAGTGTTGCCAAAATAATTTTAAGCCTTCTGATAGGTTCAATGTTTAAATGCATATAACTTCTACACTATCAATTGGATTTCAACCAAATTTTGTATGTAATATCTGTACATAGACAGATATGACTGAGCGTATTCTTAAGAGCCACCAGGGCTGCCAAATGTCAATAATTGCTCTCTCTATTTTTTTAAATCCAAATACCAATATATCAGAAAGTATGCAAGCCAACAGCTTTAAACTATGCACACGTATATTCTGACATTTTAGATTAATTTGGAGTAACTTATATACGTCAGTTCTACCAACATGATTATAAGCCTGCTGATAGTACCAATATTTAAATACATGTAACTTCTATACTATCAGTTGGATTGCAACCAAATTTCGTATGTGCTATGTGTACCATAACAGATATGACTATAGGTATTGTTAAGAGCAATCAGGGTTGCCAACTGTTAATAAATTCTGTCTATATTGTTTTACCCTAATATCAATATATCAGAAAGTATGCAAGCCAACAGCTCTATACTTTGCTCACGTATAGCACCTGACATTCTAGATTAATTTGGAGTAATTAATACAAGGCAGTGCTGCCAACATGATTCTAGGCCTGCTGATATGTCGAATTTTAAAATACATTTAACATCTATACTAACAAATGGATTTCATCCAAAATTGGCACAAGATATCATAATATTTCAGATTATTTCTGACCAGCACACGCATGACATTGTTGGCAACATGCTTTTACGCGTGCTGATAGATCCAGTGTCTAACTGCATGTAACGTCCATTGGACTTCAACCAAATTTTGTATTCTGTACCTTAAGAAATGGAACTGAATATATTCAGTCACCAGGGCTGCCAACTGTAGTGCTCTATTAGGCTACATTATACCAGGTATATTTTGAACTAAGTAGATATTTCGATATTACCAACTTAATTTCGTCATTATTCTAGATAGGTTCATATTCTGTAGAATAATCATTGGCATGAAAAGTAGGCTGTATAGCTCTTCACGGAACTTCTTGTTTTTTTCAAGTAATGTAACATTGCATCTAGCAGCCCCTAATACCAGCAGGCTAGCTGAAGGGTTAATCTCAACTTCGCACAGCCATTCACGATAGTCACGTGAATTTGCGACTAGTTGGACCTAAGGGTGTCAACCAAGGGATCCCGAGATGACTCATCCATTGTTTCACTTACCTGGACAGGCGTCGTTTTGTTTTCATTTCTGTTATCCTCTGTGCTTTCTTGCGAAACTGACGGTATTCGTATATCCGAGGCTAGGGTGTCATTACCATGACAGGATTCTATACTTTCCGTCCCACATTTGTGTAAATGCTAGTTATCTGGCCGTAACTCATAGATAGGTCTCTACCCGTTACACGGCCCCGACAAGTTTTTTAAAATCTATAAGGTGCGTTCAAAAAGTAACGAGCCGGAGGCTGTAATGCGCAAACCGGTGACGACATGGGCTAATAGTGGCGTGTGTAACGAGGTGTGGTTCCGACCAGAGCGTGGAAGGTCACAGCCCGTCGCTAGAGGGCACGCGTGCACGTCACGTGACGATACAAAGCGAGCAGCAGCATGCATCAATCGTCCAACGCTGCCAGTTGCATTGCAGACAGTGACATGAAGGCGTCAAACGAGGAGCAAAGAGGTGTTGTTCGGTTTCTGACAGCGGAAGGAGTAGGGGGAACGGACATTCATTGCCGAATGTCACAAGTGTACGGCGAGCACTGCATGTCCCTTGCAAGGGTCAAGGTGTGGCACAAGCGCTTCAGGGAAGGACGGGTGCCGTTAGCTGACGATGCCCGGTCTGGGGCACCCCCCTGCATTACCGATGACAACGTCCAGCTGGTTGATGCACTCATTACCCAGGACCGCCGAGTGACAGTGAACGCCATAGCCGCCGTGGTCGGATTGAGCGTCGGAAGTGTGCACACCATCATGAAGGAACGACTGCACTTGCGGAAAGTGTGTGCCGAATGGATGCCCCACAGTCTTCAACTACACCAGGAAGCATGCCGAATAGCTTGGTCTTGGTTGGACGATTAATTCATGCTACTGCTCGGTTTGTATCGTCAAGTGACGTGCACACATGCCCTCTAGTGACAGACTGTGACCTTCCACGCTCTGATCGTAACCACGCCACGATTAGCCCATGTCGTCACCGGTTTGCGCATAACAGCCTCCAGCTCGTTACTTTTTGAATGCACCTTATAAGAAAATTTATCAAAATGCTCTAAGATATCTGAAATTTCTAACTTCACGGTGTTGATGACTGATAAGTTCTTCTGAGAGCCTAGGAACACTTCTTTGCGGATTTTCTCTAAAAAATCTGCGTGTATTCTCAATATCCCATGGTTTAGGTCTTCCAGAACGCGGTTAATTTGTAGTGTTTTCTTCTCCAGTGTTGAAACGTTGGAACCATCGTTGTGCCTCACGCTCACTACCGGCACCTTTTCCTTCCACTTCACATATTCTTCGAGCTGCGGCAGCAGCTTTGTAATCTTGTTTCCAGTAGTGCCCTAGAAGGACCCTAACCTCCAACTTTGTAAGTTCCATTTGTGATTGTGTGTCAGCAACTGACGACTGATACATTCTCGCAATATACGCAATTCTTGTCATAGCCTCCTGTAAATAGCATTGGCGAACCAGTCTTATAAAACACCAAACGTACAAAACGACATTTCTTGTGCGACATCCTAATATTTTATTATTATTATTATTATTATTATTATTATTATTAATATTATGGTGGAGAGTCATATACTTGATCTAGCGTACGTTTATTACTTTATTCTGAAGGGGAGTAGCAGCCTTTACTTGTCCTATAGACATGGCTAAACTGCGTACTGCTGCACGGCTGAAAGCAACGGGAAACTACAGCCACATCAGCATAGGCTTACTTGGTGTCCAGGTTCATTTATTTTTTGTTGCTTATTTTAGGGCCAGCGACATACAGCCCCATGTGTGTGTAACCTGTGTTATTGTGATGGCTGTACCAATGCGTGTATTTGTAAATTGGGGTAGGATTGGGAAGGAGGTGGCTTTGGCCATCTCAGCATTTGCCTGGAGTAGATGTGGGAAATCACGGAAAAACACTTTTAGGATGGCTGAGGTGGGAATTGAACACCCCTCTTCTCAATTTTGCCTCACGAGGATGAATATACCTCACTTCAGCCCTCAGACCAGAATTAAAATTTCTTAGACGAGCTGGGAATCCAACCCGTACCTCCGGGGCAACAGTGAAGAACGCTAGCCGCTACACCACGAGATGGTGATATATGATGTACAGTAATGGTGAATGTTTACAGCCTTGCCTCACTTCTGTAACAACTTCAAAACATTAACTCTTACTACAGCATGATTACCAGCAATCAAGAGTGAATATAAATTAGCCTCCATATGACACAATAAACCCTGCAAATTCCTCAAAACAAATTTGTTAGCATTTAGACTATTTTACTGTACAACTAGTACAGACATCACTGTGAATCAGGTTATCATACAAATTCTACACACACCCAAGTACATGTGGCTACATGACCATGATGTCGCAAATCCCCTAAAAGAATTGACAACAGTACTGCATATGTTCCATGAGTTACTGGATCACGATTATTAGAGAATGGTTTTAATTGCGAATTACATTACGGAACTTGTCGTACGATGCCTCTGGCTCTCAGCCATTGTTTACCGGGTGGCTGAATGAGCTGTTGGTCACAAAACTCCTAACAAACAATCAATGAAAGTTTTAGTCCCCGGTGAAACTTGGTGTGCGATTTCGATAAAGCTATTCGAGTTTGTGAAATACCCGAGTAACAAAACAAACGGGAGGCTAATGCTGCTGAAATAAATAGAGAAGAGAAATAAACACTTGCCAGCTTTTCTATTTTTTAGGATTAGGGAAACACAAATACAATTGGGTACAATAGTGTTGATCGACTGAAGAACATAAAATATCGATTAGTGTCATAATTATTGGAGATGTTTACGTACGGTCCCAAAGATATTGGGTTCGACTCTGATCTGACAGTCTCATGAGGGTAAATAAGAAGTGTTTTGATCCGTTCTTGTTGTTGTTTATTTTAGGAGATTTTGGGATCTGGGTCATCGGCCTCGTTTAGTTGGGTGTGTACTGAATTTGTCTGATAACATGTATTAATGTGTTGACTGTAATAATGTGTGTATCTGTATTTGGGACAGGGATGAGGTAGGTGCCCCGGGACATGAAATACGATATTATCGCGGCATTTGCCTGGAGGAAGTGTGGAAAACCCTGGAAAACCCCACACTCAGGATAGCCGCTAATCAGCGCCGGGATTTCACCGTGCGATCTCTGGACTTGCCGCAACTGCCATCGCGGCCGTGGATTTATTTGGTTTTCTTCTCATACTCAGGAAAAATGCTGCTATTGTACCCAACATAGCACCAGTTGCACTCTAGTGTTTGTTGTTGTTGATTCATTTAGAGGCTTTGCGATATCGTGGTCATGTAGCACCGTGTATTTCGATATACTTACTTACTCCTTGACGCTACAGCCCTTGTAAGGCCTTGGCCTCCCTGAAAATATCCACCCATTCTTCCCTGTTGACAGCTTTGTTTCTCCATCTTCTAACTCCCACCTTTCTCAGATCCTCCTCCACGTTGCCCAGCCATCTGGTCCTAGGACTTCCCCTCACACGCCGTCCTCCTGGCTTCCCATTGAATACCTTCCTTACCACCCTGTTCTCTGTCATTCTTCCTACATGTCCCAACCAACGCAGTCTACTACTCTTTATTTCCACTACTATATCTGGCTAACCATACAAATCTCTTATCTCCATATTATTTCTGATTCGCCAGAATTCACCCTCTTTTACTGGTCCATATACTTTTCTGAGTATCTTCCTTTCCCATCTCCTTAACAATTCCTCATTACCTTGTGCGATGGTCCAAGTCTCCGAAACATACATCACCACAGGTCTCACTACCGTACGATGTACAGTCAGCTTCAGATTTCTACTAAGACTTCTTGCTTTTGAAACTTTGCTTAAAGCAAAGTAACACCTATTCCCAGTTGCTATCCTTGCATGTATGTCTTCTCTTATATCATTGTTTTCAGCTACCATTGACCCTAAATATTTAAATTTTGTACAGCGTTCATCTTCTTTCTCATTCAGTTTCACATTTTTCTCTAATTCATTATATTTTGTCCTATATGTTAGCATAAGTTATAGTACCGGTACTTTATTTTCGACTGATTGATCGTCAGTCCAATCTCTGCACCGTATTCCTCTAATTTCCTTAGCTTTTCTTCCAAATCCTGTTTCCTCCTATGGGTATCGATATAGATGTGTGTAATCTGGCGGATAACCTGTGTCAATGTGATGGCTGTCATAATGTGTGTACCGTATTTGAAACCTATTCTAGGAGTGGGAAGGAAGCAACCGTGATCATAAGTTACAAGCCATTCCGGCATTTGACTGGATTTGAAGTGAGTAACCAACGGAAAACCACTTCTAGGAAGGCTGAGGTGGGAAACGATCTTGGACCTCAGGGATGATAGCCTAGAATACTAGTCACTTCGCCAAGAGGTGGACACAAAACTAGAGTAGACAATAATAACACAGATATATTTTCCATCGTTTCCCAGCTGATCGTATTTATTTATTTATTTATTTATTTATTTAAACCAAATCTACTTGTTAATTGTCACTTTAACTCAGAGAGCCATATCGTGACATACAGACAATAAACACATAGATAACATAAATTTACAGTATGGCGTTAGATAATTAAACCAAATGTTCATTCGGCATTTCATAGCTTCCTTGTTATTTCAAAACTTAATAATGCTTTGCAGTAGTTATCTTCATTCACAATATCACTGGGCAACTTTTCTGATGGAAAATGCACAAAGTTCTTTCTTAATCATAAATGTGGACACAGTGTTCTTCATTTTTTGACAGTTCTCCATGGGAGACACCTCACAGAAAGAATTACTTTTATTTCCCTATCGAGCCCTTACTGACTGTAAGAGTCTGATAAGTTTTGTGGTAAGGAAAAAAAACCATCAAACCCACAGGAAAAATCTACAGACAGCAATATGTGGCTGTACTGTAGTAATCGTATAGGCTACCTAGTTAATACAGATAGGCTCTCCTAGGCTTTAACAAGATTTATAGCTTAGGAAGCCATCTCCTGTACTTGAATGCTTAATTTACATGCATCTTTGTTCTGAATCTCATCCGACGCTTTCTTACTCCACATTGCCCTGATGGTATTAAAATATTTTGCTAATTGACCTGCTTTCCCCCATTCCCTTTTTAGTAATTTAATTTAAGTGTGATACTCATTTTCATTTTCTATTCTGTTCAGATCTGCTTTGTCTACAAACTTTGCTCTTATCATTTTAATTTCCTTGCATTCCCTGATCTGGTGCGCCGCACCCATAACCTTCCCACAAAACAGGCAAATGTCCTCTTTTCCTACTTCTCTCAACGCTTTGTTCTTATACACCCCCATTAACCACCAAATTATCCCTCTCATTTCTCTTTTCATTAGGCATTGAGGCTTTATGCTCATAAAGTTCCTTATTTCGCAGAACTCCGTTAAGGTTCTCCTACTGGTGCACTCTTCTCTTAGCACCTGCAACTCTACGTCATTAACCCTTCTGCACACTTTTTTACACACCCTACCTTCCTCTCTTTGTAAGTCCCTATCCCATAGAAAACCCATTCCTAATCTTTCCAGTACACTTCTTACCCCGTTCACCCAGTAGCCCTCTTGCTGATGCTTCATTTGGTGCAGGTAGGCTACCTTAAGCATTTCCCCCCCCCCCCTCCACCTGCTTTTAAACGAATCCAAGACTTTATGACCCTTTTTATGATATGTTGTCTAATGCTTACATCCTCACACAACATTCTCGCTCCACAATTCGCCGTGCAACTAGGTAGCCCCAAAATTATCTTGGCAAACCTACTTACAATACTGTCCAGGGTTTTCGTTCCTTCCTCTAAACCCCATACTTCCACTCCATAGAGTGCTCTTGAAACGATGAGTGCGTTGAACACATTCTTATACACTTTGTAGTCAAGATTCGGTAACCTACGCTCTAACACTTTAACATTCGCCAATGCCGCTAGCCCTTTCGATTTTGCCCTTTTAATTTGTTCGGTCCATTTACCATTACTCGCCATTATCGTCCCTAGATACTCAAGTTTTTTCACCGTCTCTAACTGAGACCCATACATGACCCACTTTTCATTCTTAGCCAGTTTAACTCCCTTTTTGCAGACCATAACTTTGGTCTTACTCGGGTTAATTTTTAAGTTCCAGTCCTCACAGTATCTCACAATCTCGTCAATACTATATTGCATATTATAGGGTGTTAGAGCAAGCAGAAGGATGTCATAAGCAAAAGCTAGGCCCGGGATATCATAATTGTCCAAGCAAGGGTTGGACCGTTGCTCAAAGCCCTTTGACTGAAAAATATCGTTGATAAATAGCAAAATAAAAGCACCGGGGATAATTTGCATCCCTGTTTTAATCCTATATTAGACGTTATCTCGCCTACAATTACATCATCTTTAGTTTTAATTGCACATTTCACTTCGGAATACACATTCTCAATTGATCGTATCATTTTATGTGACACCCCGATTTTTCCCAGTTTAGCCATGACAGCTCCCCTGCTCACTGAATCAAACGCCTTCTCCAAATCAATAGCTGTGATATACAGCTTACCTCTTTTCCTTCTTATGTACTTGTCCATCACCGTTTTAACCACCATTATATTGTCACTGGTCCTCATTCCTTTTCTGAACCCTGTCTGGAGTCTCGAGAACACCGAACAGCCCTCTGCCCATGCTATTAAACGCTTGGATAAGACCCCGGTGTACATTTTGCTCAAATTAGCAAGCAAAGTTATGCCTCTATAGTTGCCTGGGTCCAGTTTGTCCCCACGCTTCTTATATATTGGACAAATTATCCCCTCCTGCCACGCCCTCGGAAATCTACCTCCTTCAAAGATTTTGTTACAGATTTTTACCAAGCTGTCCATCATGAACCTATTGTTACTCAACTCTTGCCAAAATTCATTTGTTATCCCCGAAATAGCACCTGACTTCCCTCCTTTACTTCCTTAATTTCCTCTATCGATATGACTTGGTCCAGCATAGGCAGAGCGGCCTCCAGCCCCCTCGGGACGCCAAACTCATCCCTCTTCCTCCAATTATCTTCAGCATTTAACAGATTCTCATAATATGCAATCCATATTTCATCACTAATAGAGCTCCCCCCACCACTTCTGCTCCCTCTACAGTAAGAATTTATCCTGCTCCACACTTTGCTACAGTCGTTAGCTTTAGAATCCTTATTTAGTGCTGTTGCTTCCTTACCCTGCCATTCATCTTTCATTTTACTGAGCAGTTCCCTATATTCTTTCCTTAAACGACAAAATTCTACTCTCATCGTATCATCCCCTCCTCTCTTGTATAACTTCAGTGCCCTAATAACTTCGGTTTTCTTCCTTCTACAAGATTCATCGTACCATCCTTTAATTCTCCCTAATTTTCCCCTAGCCTTCACGCGCATTTTCCGCCCGGCCATCATAATTGCATTCTCAATCATACGTATTACCCCTTCAATTTCATCATTACTGATCATTAAACTTATTCCTACCTTTATCAGCTCAAAATTTTCTCCCTGGAAGTAGTTCAGGAACTCTCTGCAGTTTTTCTCCCTCCATCTGAATCTATTTACTTTTCTCTCTATAGCTTTAACTTGTGGGTTCCCTTTTGATTTTTATTTTGTCACCGCTCCCTGCATGTTGACGACAATTGGTTGGTGGTGTGATTCCCCCCATTCTTCAACAGTGAACCTCTTAATTAGGGCTAGTGCTTCTCTGGAACATATTGCTAAATCTATTACACTTCCTCCAATCTCTGTTATATACGTCAGGTTACCTTCTCCATCCCCCACACAGACACCATTTAATATATATAGCTCCTCTGCACCACATAGTTCCAAAATCTTTTCTCCGTTCTTGTTACATTCCTTGTCTTTGCTGTGCCTATCCCCACATACGGCCTCGGCAACCCCCTTGCTGTAAAGGGGCTTTCTGTCTGCAACCCTCGCATTGAAGTCCCCTAAAAGCACAATCTCTGCCTCTTCATATATATTTTGAATTCTGTTTATTTCAATAGCTAACTCATCGAAAAAGCTTTCTCTTGCATACGGGGAATTCTCCGGAGGGTTGTAGACAAAGCCGAAACATACCGTTCCTTTCCCCCTCCCCCTAATATCTGCTTTTACCCACACTACTTCTTCCAGTTCTGAACTAATACATTCTGATAATTCCCTCACCTCTTCTTTAATTAAAACAACAATTCCCCCCGGGAACCTACCGGTGCGAGCTTTCCTAACCTTAGGTTTTGTATATATATTGAAGCCATCTATTTTAACCTCGCAACCTACAGGGAGCCAACTCTCACTAGAGTAGACAATAATAACACGGATATATTTTCCATCGTTTCTCAGATGATCGTATTGCTGAGGTGTACACTCGGCTACTTGGGGCAAAACTGTAAAGAGGATTGTTTGATTCGTACCTCAGTCATCCTGGAAGTGGTTTTCCGTGGTTTCCCACTTCTACTCCAGGCAAATGCTTGGATGGTTCCTACGGCTGACTCCTTCCCAATCCTCACCTGAGTTACAAATATACGTACTAATACAGCGATCACAATAACACAGGTTTTCAGACGAATTCCTCCACACACACGTTCAGGTACACGGGGCTACATGACCACGATGTCGCAAAGCTCCTAAGTCAATAAAAATAATTAGGTTGTTCTTCAGTCTGCCAATACGTTGACGGACTGACCACGTCCTACGGCCGACAGAAATGTAATGGTGTTCTTTTACATGAAAGCTAAGCTGCGTGCCCAAGCAAATAGTGGCTATTGTGGCTCTAGTGGCACGAAAGTCAACTACTTTTAAATCGTTGCAATAAATGGTGGCATTATTCGTTTTTTTATCCCTACCTTACACCAGGGGTGGCTCCTGACTAAAATTTTAGGGTGGGCCAAATGATATTATTATTGTTTCATATTAAATATTGTTTTATATTTGACATTCATTGTGAGCCTCCGTGGCTTAGACGGCAGCACGCCGGCCTCTCACCGCTGGGTCCGTGGTTCAAATCCCGGTCACTCCATGTGAGATCTGTGCTGGACAAAAAGGAGGCAGACAGGTTTTTCTCCGGGTACTCCGGTTTTCCCTGTCACAATTTCATTCCAGCAACAGTCTCCACTATCAATTCATTTCATCTGTCATTCATTTAATCATTGCCCCAGAGGAGTGCGTCAGGCCTCGGCAGCCGGCACAGTTCATATCCTCGCCGCTAGATGGGGGCTTCATTCATTCCATTCCCTGACCCGGTCGGAGACTGGAAGCAGGCTGTGGATCTTCATTCATTTGACATTCATTGTTGCCAATATTCCCATTGTAATCATTCCACACAACACAACATTTGAAACAAGTTTTAATAAAAAGTTCACATATTAAAAACTGTACTCGCATGGCTCATTCATTATCACTGTAAATATATTCTCTTCTCTGTGCTTGGATGAAGTATATTTATCAGTCTGCTTGTTTGATGAGGTCCATATTTTTAATTTCTAACTTTGTGTTCGGAAGAAGAAAATAGATTATTTGTTAATAAAAAATCCTCTTACATTTTCCTATGTCGCACACAATCAGCATATTCAATAACTACATACGGTACTTTCACAAAAGTTAAAAACACATTAATCTATAGAAAATAACTTCATCCACAGAAATCACAAAGGCACTTGTACTGTGCTTGGAACACCAGACAGCTGGAAATGTATCAATATATTTTTGCCTAATGTCAGTAAGCAGCGAACAATGGCTGAATACCTGTTTAAGGGGGTGGGGTGGACCCTTCTCCCGTAATCCGGTTTGACAGAGACAGAAGCAGGAAGTGAAATGGAGAATCTTCTATTTCGCTTCAAAGCAATGCTATGGGTCCTTTCTGCTGGCCCTTGAAGAGAGAGAAATATCCCTTCATAGCACAGGAGAATTCCCGTGCAAGACAGTGCTATGTCCACTGTTTCCTTTCCCGGCCCATCAAGCCATATACTTTACATGGGACTTTCTGTATAGTGGCCCTCGCTATGACAATACACCGTACGAGACTGTCAGAATCTTAAGCTAGGGATGAGTTATGTAGACTGAATTCTTTTGAGAGACTTAAGATGGGAATACCACTTAATTAAAGTAGAATATCTGAAATTTAAAGTATTTTTTAAAGACTTCATTAAACAAATTTTGTACAATAGACTACGCATTGTGGCCCTGGGTGGGCGGGGCCCTTTTGGCCCTTAAAGACTCACCGCCCCTGCCTTACTCCCTATATACACTCCTAGATGCGGAGTTCGGCATCTAAGACAAGCTGGTGTATTACAATTAATTACAACATTTAATCAGCTTTATGTTCGAAGATGTCGAAGTGTAAATATTATATGTCAGAAAACTGTATCATAATGAGGGTCATTATAACACTATTTTTCATTACGAACCAGTTTCTCCCACCAATCAGAGCTCAATAAACAATTGTGTGGCCAATTAGGTAAGGATAGCATCACACCTGCGCTCAATTCCACGGCCTCCTATTTTAAATTTCACTGCGTGGCTCGTGTCATAGTGGGGGATATGAGTAGGCCATGGTCAAATACAATGTATTCTCTGCGTCCCATGCGCTCTGTTCAGTACAGAAAACTGGCGAAATCTCGACAGATATTTATGAATATTTTTGTTCCAACATAAAATAGTTATAATTATTGTCGAACACAAACAGTCGTATGCAACTCCCCATATAATGGTAATTAAGGCACTCGTATGGAAATTATAAAACTAGCTTCGCTCGTTTTACAAACATACTCGTGTCTTAATTATTGCCATTATAGGCTCGTTGCATAATGTACTATTGGCAAATGGTGACCCTGCGTGATGAAAATACTTTGCTGCGATTACCACAGATTCTGCTCTGAGGGCAGGAACGAGGACAACTCAGCCTCGTGAGGCAAATCTGAGAAGAGGTGGGTTCTATTACCATTTCAGCCTTCTTGGAAATGCTTTTCCGTTGTTTCCCGCTTCTACTACAGACAAAAACCGGGATGGTTCCTAACTTAAGGCCACGGCCACCTCCTTCCCAATCCTCACCTGAATTACAAATACATGCACTATTACAGCCACTACAAAAACACAGGTTGTCACACAAATTCCACACTCACACACACGGGGATACATGACTACGATGTCACAAAACTCCTAAATCAATCTACAACAATATCACGGAATAATCTGTGTAACAACAGGCTTAGTCCCCGATGCTATTCACTAATTAATTGATGTAACATAGCTCCTTGACTCCTATTGACGTCAGAAAAGTTGGATGGCGCAGCCACGCGGCAGAATGTTGAAGCTGTAACATTGTGATTGGTGAGATTTATTTAGATGGTGAAGCATTGACGTCGTGATGGAAACAGAAAGAAATTTGTCAAATTCGAGGAGGTACTGCTCTGTATAAGGTTGCAAAACGTATAAAACGGCTACGAAATATCTTCACTACTTTCCTGTACAAAAAGTTCAGAGAGAAAGATGGGTTTCGTCGCTGTCAATTGGAAAACGTGTTACATGTTACATGACAGTGTGCAGCCTGCATTTTTGTGAAGACGACTTCTTTCCACCGGTATTGTTGATTATTGATGGTTATTGTCTCTAATTTGTATTCACATGGATTTAGCTACATCAAAAATACTGATAAACTTATAGCCTATTACTTCTGTGCCGTACAAAGAATGTAATCCGCTCTTCGTAAACTTATTTAAGGGGTTCTTCCGATTGACAATAGCCGAATGGTTAGAAAACTTAAGAAAAATGCTGTTCCTAGCCTTAATTTGCCAGAGAATTTATATTCTTGCCTTTGAACTGCAAGTATGTAGGTCATTGAAGTATGATTTGGCTTAAATTGTGTTTTTCGCTATGATCTCCCTACTGTTTAGTTAATTAAAATGTAAAATCTTAGTTTTAAGTACCGGTTTGGTGACCCATCATCCCAGGCAGGCCGGTAACACCTATACTACTCAGGCAGATAGGTCACTTAGTCGTAATTTTAAAGTTATAGTGATGTTAAGTATAGGCTACATATGCGGTAATGTAGTGGGAGACCGGTTCGGCCTAGGCTATTCTAACTTTAATTAGTTCTCATTTCAGGGTTTTACAGTTGAGTGCGAATAGTTGGTTTGAAAGTTGTACAACAGTATGGAGAGTATGTTTTGTATAGGTTTTAATTGGTATTATGGTTTATGTCGAGCTGAGGAGTGAATTTGGTTTGGCTTTTAGTGTAGTTTTTGATCTGTTCCGTTTGCTTATGACAAGTTCAAATGAAGACTCCAGCTTTGTTAAATATCTGTATTTTAAATATTTAATTAAATATATTGATAAAGAGGATGCCTCCATTTTAACTTGCCTGTGGCAAGATATTAATAAATTAACATTCTTGCCTTTGAACAGCAAGTATGTAGGTCAATATTTGCAATATTGAAGTATGATTTGAGCATCCCAAGTAACGCTTCTTTGAACCCAAAACATTCATGCAAATTCAGGGTTGCTTGATTCAATTTATTATCAGGGAGTCATCCTTTGTGTTATGTGATATATATATATATATATATATATATATATATATATATATATATATATATATATATATATATATATTGTGAAATTAATAAAAAAAAACATCGATACCGCTAGGTTCCCAAGTACAGGCTTCATATATGTAACAGCAGACAGTAAATTAACTATCTACATGTGGGTAATATTTTTAACTGGTAGTAATTAGGCACTGCATTTAAATTGATTATAAAAATATTTCTATCAATGAAAGGAAATATGTAGTATTTTGCCATCATAAATTAGAAGCCATAACAAACGCACACCCAATTACTTCACGTCACCATATCGCCGCCATATTGCAAACAGCTGACCGTAAGCTCCTCCCCCGTTTCGGACGTCAATAGCCGTGAGCATTCTTACTGTGTATGTTAATGTATGATACTGTTAGTGGTGGTGGCTTTTTATTTAAAAGTTTATACATCACGGTCATCAGACCTGTTTACTTGAATGTGTACCGACAGTAGTGGCTACGTGGGCTAAAGCGCTGCGTTAGGTCAAGGGGCCAAGCTCTCTGCTGACTCGGTAGACGCGTGGGTTCGAGCCCCACCGTCGGCTGTCCTTGAAATGGTTTTCCGTGGTTTCCCATTTTCAACACCAGGCAAATGCTGGGACAGTACCTTCTGACAGGCCACGGCCGCTTCCTTCCACATCCTTGCCCAGTTTCATTCATCTTCAACCATCTCTCATCCCGACGCGCAGGTCGCCCACGGGCGTCGACTAAGAAGACCTGCACTCGGCCTCTCAGGAGGCTACACGAAAAAAAAAACTTGAATGTGTGTAGAATTTTCTGATAACCAGTGTTATTGTGGTGTATGTAGTAATATGTGTTTGTCATTGTGACTAGGATTAAGAGGGAGGTAGCCGTGGCAACCATCTTGGCCTTTTCGTGCAGTAGAAGTGGTAAACCACGGAAAAACACTTTAGGATGACTGAGGTTAGAAGTTGATTTTGTTGAGTCATTTCGGGGCTTTGCGCCCTCGTGATCATGTAGACCAGTCTACTTAGGTGTGTGTGGAATCTGTCTGTTAAACTGTGTCTTTGTGATGGCTGTGGTAGTGTGGGTAATTGTCAATGGGGCTAGAATTCGTAAGGAGGTTGCAGTGGTCCCAAGTCAATAACCATCCCATCTTTTGCCTGGAATAGAAATGAGAAATCCTCTTCTGGACGGTTGAGGTGGGAACCGAACCCACCTCTTCGCAGTTTCACCTAACGAGGCTTAGTGTACCCCATTCCTTGGCAGAGCCGGGAATTGAACCCAGGACCTTTTGATCCGGAGTCTCAATACGTATGTCGGGAATACTATGAGCCAACATGTCTTGTAATATCATTGCTTTTTGTTTACTTACTCTGTGACAGCTGTATTCAAGATAGTGTCAGAAAAATACCATGTCGTTATTATCACGCAACAACGTAGCCCGCGACCATCGAAGGTGGGTTAACTGTTAAATGCTCAAGTTTTATTTTCATAAAACAAGCACGGTTGCCGCTAATGCACTAACAATTTTATGTTCGACGATGTCGAAATATAAACATTATGTGTTGGAAAACTGTATCATAATGAGGCTCATTACAACACTATATTTCATTATGAAACAGTTTCTTCCACCAATCAGAACTCAAGAAACAGTTGTGTGACCAATTAGATAAGGGTACCTACGCGCATGCGCTCAAAATCCAACATATTTCTGTGTTGTCAAGCAAAGTGAATGGTCTCTGCTTTCCGAGTGCCTTGACCACGCATGTGCTCTGTTCAGTCAGCAAAGCCAGCGCACCCTGTTCACTAATAACTGAATTAACTGAATCCCACAGATATTTGTGAATATTTATGTTAAAACATATATTAAAGTTATAATTATCGTCGAACATAAACAGTCGTATGCAACTCCCATATAATGGTAATTAAGACACTCGTATGGAAATTATAAAACTCGCATACGCTCGTTTTATAAAGATACTCGTGTCTTAATTATAGCCATTATAGGCTCATTGCATAATGTACTATTATGAACTTGTATTTGCCCGGAGCAGAAGTGGGAAACCACGGAAAACCACTTCTAGGTCACCTGAGGTGGGAATCGAAACTTATAATATTTGCTTCATGAGACTGAGTATACCCCGTTCCAATCCTCAGACCAGTGAATGTGTTACGTATAGTAATGATTATATTGTATTTATGCATGTCAAGCATCCTTCATCCAAAATCGTAATGTAGTGGACCACCTCGTGATGGAGTGGAAGCATTCTTGGCTGTCTAGTAACCCTAAGGTCCAAGTTCGATTCGTGTCTCTGCCAATACATTTAAATCTTGTCTGAATGCCGAAACGGGTCGCGCACAGACTGGTGATGCTAAACTGTGATGTGCTCAATTCGCAACTAAGCAACCTAGATGGGTTTTCAGTGCTTTTCCTTGGATTTCAAATTTTAACAACAAATACTGCTGTCCCATGTTTTCAGGATCGAATGAGATTGTTCTATCTTAAGTCTAATTTAGCATTTGCGTGTCGAATGAGGCACTTCATTATGCTTGCTTATTTAATCGAATTTATACAAAGATTGTAAATTTTAAAACAAATTATTTATACGAGCTAGCTTTTGGTCTGAGACCAACTATTTATGCTGGCACTGCTGTGCACAAGTCCAAAGACTTCCTCGCTACATGCATTATATTGCTCTAATGCATCGGCACCTGCTGTGCCCAGGATCTCAGGATCAATAAATTCTTAACTATCTTAGGCCTTTTCAAGCTTTACTGTGTCTATTGTAGCACGTCAACTTAATATTCTTACTTGTTTATCCTAATTTAGGCAAATACTGTTGTCCCCAAGTTGCTAGGATTAACTTGGATTTTCTATTGTAAGGTTACCCCTTTTCTAATCGTGTCTATTGAGACTCCCTAAAATATAAGATACTCGCTCATTTGATCTGGTCTTTGTAACAAATTACAGGTTTTTATACATAGCTATTGTGTATCTATGGTATGAGACCAATAATTAAGCAGCAACTACTCTTTTTGTATATTTACTTCTCAGCAATTGAATCGCTTATTTTTATATGCGTGGCACAGTTTTAGGCTAAATGTTTGGCCACGGCCGCTCCTGTTTGAATGCTTAACGTTAAACATACACTACAAATCATTGTCAAAGCAAATCAACATTATTACTTTTCCCTTGATCTTCACGCTTGGCAGCAATTTGAAATGCGCCACGTGAACTTTGATAACTTTTTTTTGTGCTCTTATAAAAGTGTTGTCTGTATATTACTTCAGTTTTTCACAGATCTCTTTGACTGTTCATCGCTGGTATAGTTCGCTCAGCTAACTTACTGCCTAGGGTCGTATTCAGTTCATGCATCTTGATTACTGTTTTGTTTCGTAATCAAGACTGTACCTAACTTATCTAAATCTCTTATTATTGTTCTTCTAGCGGGAGATTAATTTTCTTCTTAGAGCACAACAATGCTATTGGTTCACAACCTATAAGTTCAACCATACTTATTAATAACGTCAACTATTGTAAATGGGCCATGGGCCACCCCTTCCCTCACACTACAGTACATTGCTTCAAAAATTTACAAAGCCTTTAGATCTAGCCTGTTTCTTCTACATACATTTGTTCGTTATTCTATTTCTAAAAAATAAATTATGTTTTGTTTAGGTTCGTCCCTTGTACCTATTCTTGTCATTTGACTCCCAACCCTTTTCCTCAATCTACTACATCTTCCCTATGGTGTTGATTGGAATATCCCTCCAATTGCTCCATCAGCGATAGCTTCTCTTGCTGTAAATTCCCGCCACATGTTAGTCTTTAGAGTTCGATTGAAATGTTCCACCACACTAGCTTTTAGATTACTATACGTAATTAGGGGCCGATAATCCAGATGTTAGGCCCCTTAAAACAACAATTATCATCATCAACTATAACTTACGTAATAGTGGCGGATGCACAACGGTTTGAGGAGGCTGGAAAATGTTGTTGTGAAAAACTCTTTTCCTTGATCCGTTCGGAGCAGACAAGGTTGTCGTTTCGACCGTTGAATAATATTCTTGAATACAGCGGTGACCAGAGGACCTGACTTACGACTCACCGGTTCAGCGAATGCCATTTTGGAGTAGACCTTAATGACGGTGAGCAGATAGCGTACAAAATCGTTAGTGTTAGCATAGGGAATCATTTCAAACAAATCGGCTTGCCACCGATCGTCAACACCTCGTGTTAAGACTGTGCTACCGGAAATACAATATTGTTTTAATTTTATTTGATCGTCTTAATCTGTTATATAGGTCTTCGGGACATTTTATATGCCTTTTTTGTTGTTGTAAAATATGGATTGTTTGTTTGCTCAGAGCATGACTTCAAAGTATCTACTTTGAGGGTTAAAGGTACATACACCATGACAAAACTAATAACTGAAGAATTTCAAAAGTTTTGTGCAATAACCCTTGTAATAGTAACTTCATTGTGAACAATTTCTATTTCAAAATTTAATATTTTTATAAAAGGATCATCTTTAATAGCCCTTTTTTTTTGTAAAAGAATTGCTACATTAACTTCCAACTTATTCAATTTGTAGAGGCTCTAATTCTGAGTAGTTAGAATGTTTGATGAATGAAACGTTTCAGTGATAAACCCATGGTGTATGTATGTACCTTTCACCTCTGCAAAAAAAATCTGCTGCACAGGGTACACGATAGGCTACCCGCACTAAGAGTAGCAAGGATGTGCAGCGAGCCTCATTCCCCCTCCTTACTATCTAGCACCACACCACCCTTTCCGGGTTCTTCCCTTGCTATCGTAACATTCCATTCTACTTGCCGTCCAGCGCAAAGGATACAAGAAAGCCCTCCTTCCTTCCAAAATCTCATGCGGGCGAATCGCTGACTAAAATAGACTAGTCTTGAGAAAGTATTAGAAGAACATATCTTGCCCCCTTGCCCGTTTCCTAATTCTGTGTTTGTGTTTTGTGATTGAGAGAGCAGCAGTTTATTCCAACAAAAGATGCATCTCGAGGTCTCGCATTGTCCTGCTGCAAGAGAACTCAATTTCGGTTAACTCATACAGGGTAACTCCGAATAAAAATTAAATATTAAATTAATAAATAAATTAATTAATATTAATAAAACTAATAATAAATAGTTAAATAATCAATCAATCTATGGCCATCTTGGATTGACCGACTAAAGATATCGTCACTAGGCCACCCTGCTCGTTTCCGGTGGGCGATCGTGATCGGCCACCCCTACGTTGCGTCCTTAAGAAAGACCATCCACCCGCAACTCACGTGACCACTGCGAAAGAGCCACTAACCTACATAAAATCCCGGAAAACCCTTATTTTACCCCTAGGATGAGTGCAGTTATTATCTCGGGGTTGAAAAGTCATGTCCTGGTGTGTACGATTATTGGTTCAAAAGATATCGGGTATTTTCGGAAATCTCGGGCAGATGACCTAGCTGTCGATTATTAATTGCTAAGTCAATAATCAATAATCAATAATCTAGGCTACCATCTCCATTTCACTAATATCCGCGCCATCACCGTATAGGAACCGTGACTGCAGCCCGAACAAGTCACCATCCTAGAGGAGCTGGGTGTGCACCTGCCCAAAATTGTTCAGGACCAGTACAGTCTTCCCATGGGGAGTTTTAGGTTGGCCAGCCTGGTGGATATAATGGGTAATAATGGACAACTGCTTTCGATACCGCGTGCACCGTGCTCTTTCCATTTGACTAATTTCTGACTTAAAGGTATTAATAAATTTACATGTAATGTCAATATATCTTCTGTAAATCCATTCTTAAAGGAAGTTCACTAGTTGTCGATTATAAAGGAAGTTCACTAGTTGTCGATTATATCACGAACTGATTTCCTTGACAATACACCTGTTTCTTATTTTGTTTTCAGGAATCTGGCAACCCTGGCTACCATTGTGGTTCACATACGCTCAGTGCGTATGCTACAACAAAATATTTAAACACTAATCAATACGTGACCACCAGGTGCAAAGAAAATATATGAGCGCACACAAAGTAACCCATTACATTTATATCAGGAAGTTAATCAAGTTTTTCTCGTTCACATATATTGTTCGGCGGCTTCGGTGGCGTAGTCGGTAGCATGCTGAGCTTCTATGCCCAAGATAGTGGGTTCAAACCCGGCCGAAGCCGTCGGATTTTTTAAGAGCGTTAAAATCCCTCAGTATGTCTTCCATCGGAGGGGAAGTAAAGCCGGCGGTCCCATGTCATAGATTTATGGCATGTTAAAGAACCTTCCACTAATTGCACCTGTGTGAAACTACATTGGATAGGTTAAGAATGTAAACAACGCTCTTAGGTTTCTACGTTCGTTGCCAAGAGCCGACTGCGGTGGCGTCTAGTAGCTAAGTTCTGAACTTGGCCTAGTAGTCGCTGACGGTGGCGCTTGGCGGCAAAAAAGGAACTATTTGAAAAATTCTAAGTTGCAGTACTTAAATTAAAAAACAGATAACACACACAGTCATCACAATTAACACCGGTTACCAGACAGATCCTACACACACCCAAAGTACACGGGGCTACATGACCGCGTTGACGCAGCCCCTAAACTTAAGAACCAACCAACCAACCAACCTATATTGTTCATTGTCAGTCAGTTATGAAGATTATTTTTAAATATTTTTATTTGGCTTTTTCCTTAAAACTATGGTGAGTATGTTAAACAATCCCATTCCTGTATACCTACCGCAAGTTTGAGTTTTCATTAAATCGAAAAAGGTATATGCTTTCTCCCTCTTGTGTTATATTTTGTACAATTCTCAGTATAATTACCCAGATCTTCTTTAGATTCAATTAAACTGCGTGATATATATATATATATATATATATATATATGAAAATCCACAGCCTGCTTCCAGTCTCCGACCGGGTCAGGAATGGAATGAATGAAGCCCCTATCTAGCGGCGAGGATATGAACTGTGCCGGCTGCCGAGGCCTGACGCACTCCTCTGGGGCAATGATTAAATGAATGACAGATGAAATGAAATGATAGTGGAGAGTGTTGCTGGAATGAAATTGTGACAGGGAAAACCGGAGTACCCGGAGAAAAACCTGTCTGCCTCCGTTTTGTCCAGCACAGATCTCACATGGAGTGACCGGGATTTGAACCACGGACCCAGCGGTGAGAGGCCGGCGTGCTGCCGCCTAAGCCACGGAGGCTTATATATATATATATATATATATATATATATATATATATATGTATATTGTGGTGTGCCCTGATAGGATTTATTGACAGTCAGACACAAGCGAGGGGAGTCTAGACGGCGTGTAGCACCGTTAGCACGTGCTTAGACTCCAGTTAATTGACAGCTCCTTGCCTCAGAAAATTTAATCATCTCATTCTTTTCCGCCATCAAAGGAATTAGAGGAAGAAGATTTTTAATATTTACTACTTGAGTATTATCAAAGCTATCGCTACTTTACCATTAAAATTGAGTAGGGGAGGAATTGCACGCGCCAAGCAACGAGCAAATGGGAGAAGCTAATTTTAGCTCTGCGGTGGATTTAATCATTTGAAATCTAGTAATTAAGAAGAAAACATTTTGACGAGGAAGAATAGAGAAAGTTTTCGTCATTTTAAAGGGTTACTTTTGGGAATTCTCTTATGTTAATCTACAAGGAGATATTTTCAAAATTGGAAATATCGGGAAGTATTGACACTAAATTCTACCAAAGGATGCCCAGGAAGGGAAATGGAAGTGTAAGGAAAAAGATAACTCCTTCTCGATTGCTAGACACAAGACCTGTGTCAGTCCTGCTCTTGAAAACTGAATGTAAAGCGAAGTGTGGACTTACACAAATTACGAGTGCTGGGAGTCGAGGCCTAGTGATCGGCAAGTGACTGTCGTGTCCGTCCGCAAACTGTTGTGGAAAGCTCCGCTTAAACAGATATCGTCGTATCGGACTTGTAAACATTTGTTATAGCCAGGTGTGGAAGGGAATTAACAATTATTTTATTGGGCATTGAATATAACAATAGGCTGATAGAATCACTGAACTTTGATAATAATTCGTCGAGAATAATATTGTATGTCTACAGAAAGTTACAATTATTGCAATTATGCATTCCCAGGTGCCAGTAGAGGGGAATATTAACGTCGTTATTGTAGCTAGCGCAATGGTGTGCTAAATTATAAAGGGGTCAAAAGACATGTGACAACGTTTAGAAGGCGAGTGCGCTTAACATCTGATAGGCCTACTATGGAAATCACGCAAAAATTTACAACAATGGCCACGAAAGAAAATTTCTACGGAAATGCTTAAGAGAGAAGAGATATTCCAACAACCAACCCCATAGCGATGGAGCTGAGTTCCCAAAAGGTATTACAATGCAGTTGATGCTCGAGTTTAAGTACGTCAGGTAACCAACCAGCCTGGATGAGAACATCGCAGATCATCACTAAGGTAGATGACCGATCTTTCTACACACATCAACAAAAGGTTTTGCATATTGCCATGGGGCACATTGGGGATGAAAGTGAGGATGGACTTATTTATTAGGCAGTGTCCACGCCTGCTCTACACAATTGAGATCGGGAACATAGGCAGGCCATTCCATTCTGTGAATATTATTCTCTTGAAGAAAAGCATTGCCAATGTGCGGGCGGTGAGCGTTATCATCCACGAAAGTGAATTTTGTAACGAAATTGTCGGCATAGACTTTCACTACAGGTGCCAGGGTAGTATCCCTGTAATGTATGCCTGTCATGAAAAGTTGTACGAAAATTCCGCGAGAGCATATCTCTATCTTCAATACATCGCCCACTATAAGTGTTTTTAGACTGGATGGAAGAGACACGTCCCCGCGCGCTCAGGTGAGCGTGACGGCATCCCGCGCGCTTGACCTTGCTTTGCCCTTGGTTTGCACTTGCCGTTCGCGAGTAATATGAAACAAGATAAACAAGATAAGTATTATGCAGATAATTTTCTAACATGTCAGCCTTTCTAGCATTTTTCAGCATTTGTAGCATTTAAAATGATACAAAGTCTAGTCCTTCAGACTGACTGTCACTTTTTGATGTGTGTAAATCATTTTGTAGTTTGTTTCGTTGAACATTGGCAATTAATTCTGTAATTTTCTTATTTCCGTTGGAGTATTGATATCACTCATGCTTGGGCAATAATTCGCCAGCTAGATCTACGCAAATATTGATGGTTATCATTACTATTATTTTTAGGATTTAGGTATGTTTAATTTATAGTGAGTTTCGAATTTACATGAAATGAAATGAAATGGACAGCCATTGCACAGAAGTGATAAATAATGACATGTGTTGACAAATGGTAATCCAAACAAAGTCGATGATGTCAGGTAATTGAATTGTTATCGAAATAGATGTCAGTTATGTCAGGCTAAATGGTGTTGACATAAGCATTATTTTGAAATGAAGGGGAGATGAGATGCTAATTTTTTTTTTCTATTTAAAGGAGTATTTATGGTCAATGTGAACTTGATAATAGAGCTAAGATGAAGAATGATTACTAAGTAATTGAGTTATAGAGAAAATACAGCGTATAGGCAGATAATAGAGGTACTAGAAGAACATCTAACAGTTTGTTAGAATTGTTCAGGACAGGTTCAGAGATGCACAGTTATGTTGAAGAATTTCAGGTTGTGTTTATGAATATTTATGCCAAAAAGCAATTGTATGGGAATAGTCCCAAGCTCGACTAAAAAGGGTATGGTAGGAACGGTAGGAAGGAAGTTACAGGAATCTGCCATAGTTATTGTGTTCCAAGCGAAATCTTCAACGTTTTTATGAATTTGAGCATGGTACTACCCGACCAGCGAATTGTTACCGGTGGCGGAAATCGGAACTAATGCGCTCCGCCCAGCCACACGCCTGCGATGGGCGTTATTTGTGTGCCTGATCCATGCTGGGCCATGCGCTGTGCGGTGTGTTCTAATTGTAACCTATAACTGTACATGAGTCCCCCCCCCCCCCGCCCCCTCTTGCCCCGCAAGCTGCTCGCTGCAGCCATAACGAGGCGAGATGCCGTATTGTATACACAACAGCTGCGCTCTCCTTCTAGTGGTAACAATTCCTTCGTAGGGTAGTATATGGTTATGATGAGTAATAGCTGCATGTGTATTTAGGAGCATTTGAATGGTAACCATGATCGGATGGGATAGTAAAATCTTGAGTAGCTGGTGAGTTATCCATTGTTGAAGAGATATAACAAGGAAGCTTGACCCTAAAAGAACTTTTTAAGAAAGGAATGCCGTAGTAATTGCCAGAAAAGTATGCTTGAATATTTTCTGGACGTTTCTGATCTTGATTGATCGTGAGTTGGAAATGACCTGAATAACGACAGTGTTGAGACGACGGAGCATGATGATGATGATGGAGGTGAGGAAACGTTTGACTCCTAAAAGTTTACATTTTTAATTTTCAACTCCATTCAAAATGGCGGACGCAGTTTAGTCCATGGAGATCGATTGCTGCTAAACGTTAAGACTGATCTAAAAACGGATTGCACCAACAGAATCGGATTTGGCGAGATCTACAAGTTTAGTAGCAATGAAGGTGATTTTAATGAACTGAAAATACACAGTTTGAACTGTAATCAGAACTCTGACTGTCTTAAAAAACTACAGTTAAATATCTGGCATTATTTATAGATAGTGACATGAATTGGAAAAGCCAATGCAACCACCTTACAAGTAAAATAAGAAGAAAAATCTACTGTATATTATTTCTTAATCTCAGACATATTGTCAATTACAAATTAATAAGTAGCATCTACCATGCTCTTGTTCAGTCAGTTCTATCATATGGTATTCAGGCCTGGGGAGGTGTCTATAGAAACGTACTAAAAAGAGTTCAGATAGTACACAATCTCGTACTACGAATAATGTTGAAGATAGATAGTGAGCCCGAATGCTCATTCTCGATTCACCAATCGATTAGCATCGCGATCGACGGAACGGAGATTACGCCGGACAGCAGTGAGCTGAGTGGTATCAAACTTTCCGAGCTGGGAAAGGTTCTATAAGTTGTTTGGAAATCACATGCTTGATTTGGCCAGCTAGGAAGTGCATTGTTGGATATTTATATTTTTGGCACTTTTTATAAATATTTTGAAACATTGAAAAATAAATAATAATTATTTTGGAATTTTTAGCAATATTGAAATAGAGGATAACCTCGCGGATATACGAACAACAATTTTTGGAGTTAACATGACTCAAGTATCGACCGAGTAGAGACAGGTCTCGCTTTAACCATTACTCTTCTCCATGTGCTTTGAGTTAAGCACACGTGTGACGCTGCGTTAGTGGAAAACTCGGTTTTACAATCAAGAGCTTTATCTAAGATTCCAATTGAGAATCAAGTGCATTTGTGCCACGTTTACGAGCAGTGAATCTTTAACTGTTGAGACTATTCTCGAGCATATTTTTGGTGCATATTGGTTGATGTATCAAGGACTTGTTTGAGTGCATGGGTGTCGGTGAAATTTTGAAAGTGTTACGGAATTGAGGGATAAATTTGAATTTTAAACAGCTGATAAAAATAAAGTGTTCGGATTTTTTAACTTGAACCTACGATTAATTAATTTTGGAATTAAATAGGACGAATAATGCTAAATGTTAACTTTCTTTTCCTGACTGATATTGTTATAATTTGCTTTAGACGTTCTATTTGGATACAATCATGACTTGAACCCTATTGTTAGACGATTTTCATTGACGACGTGATAATCTGACACCACGGTCGTTAATGAAAATGCAACATGAGACGTGATATTCCATCATATTTACGTTTCGCGCTCTTAGTTAGTTTGCAATTAATTTGTCAGTGATTAGGACTTCGAGAGGCATAATTTTAGTCATTAAATAGGACCGATTTATTTTTCTTCAGGGTAGATTAGCATGGACTAGCCAATTGTGTAACCTCTCTGAAGTAGGCTAGGGATCTGCTTTCATGAATAAATTTAGTGAGATTTTTTACATAAGACTGGCCTAACTCTTTCTTAGATTTGATTTTTCTTGCGGGTGTGTTCTTTGGGTTAGTTTAATAACATACCTCTCCTATTCTCGATACGCCCTCTCGTGCGGAGGAGGTCTAAGAACACATTCATTCTCTCAGTGTTGTGTTGGTTGGAGGAAGGTCTCGGAAGGGCTGTTTATGACCGATAGTCCCACGAAACTAATCTAACGGGCACAATAGATTATATTCGCCTATGAGACTGCATGCCGAGGCAAGGTTCTTCGTCATTAAACAATTGTATGCTTTTGAAATATATAAATGCATATTTAAAGATAAAAATAGAATTCAAATTGTGAATCACGGGAATGAAACCAGAAGTATTTCAAAGAATCACTGTATTTTATATATTAAGTATATCTAATCGTAACTTTCTGATTTTTTCACCAAAATTATATAACATTCACCCAATTCAATTAAAAGAATTTAAAGGAAATCATGCAAACCTTAAGATGCATATGAAACATTTTCTCAGGAAAAACAAAATTAAAATTGAAAATATAATTAGTTGAGCCTACAAGTTTATACAAACGCAAATTCAATTTTACTTCATATTCATTATTTTTAGTACATAAAGCATACACATAGAGCATGTTATTCGACTAATCCATTATACAATTTTAAGAAATAGTAATCAATGATGTGCATGCCACACATAAGTTTGCGCCTTTTAGCGGCATATGTGATTGCACATCCTGCTCTGTATTAATTTGATATCATATTTCGTATTCTGTATATCATATTTTAATAATAAAATTTTATAATAAATGTAAATTTACAGGTTAAACCAATGAGTAGGAATTGTAAGAAAATTCATAAAATGATCCGATGACGTTTTGTCGTATCTCAGTTGGTTATACCTTAGACAGAGATAGTTTTCGAATTTTTTGGGTTTTTATTTTCACATGTTTTACAGTTATTTTCCACACTTAATAGACACACACTAGGCAAGACAATCCAATTTGAAAAGCTCTACCATTATGGATCTATGATCCCCACTGATTACGCCTTTGATTACGCTAAAAACATAGATGTAAATAGATACAGTATTATTATGTTAAGCATATAATAAACGAATAGTGCCGTAGGGCTGTTTTTTTTAGGAGTGGTAACATCAATATAAGGTAATTAATGACAAAAGGCAGGTAATTTTTACCATTTTGCAGCCTATGTCTGACAACATATAAATTAATACAGCAAGTACCCTAGTCATAATAGACTCATGAAATTTTAAAAACACATTTGTAGAGTGTTCCTGTTATTGATCATTTTAAAAATACTAATGCAGTTGGTTCACGTATGATTTATTTTGAATGTATATCAAATAATTTTCATGTCACAAGTACTTGTCTCCAGATACACTTTTCTCAGCAACTATTCCAGATAGAATTTTGTTTTCTCTTGAAACTATCCTTAAAGTGGTGAACAATAATGTATATTACTTCAGTTGTAAATATTTCAATCATACGAATCACATCAGGAAACTTTCAAGGCAAAATGAATTAGGAAGTTAGAATAAATTGTTTTTTCTTATTAAGAAGTTATTTTAAAAATAAATGTTTGTTCAGTAGATTCAGCACATTTCTTGTATTTTATTATCTCAAACATGAAGATGATTAATATTATGATAAAAGCATCTAAAATATGACAAGCTTTTTTTTAAATAAGTCGATTGTTGGTGAATCAACTGCATAAGGATTTTTAAATGTACAATAACACATACGAATACTCTACAAAATGTCATGAAAAAGAGCTTGGCTGTATCAGATTAAAGCTTTTCAAAATTGGCTGCAAAATGGTAGTTAATACCTGCCTTCTGTCCAACAAACCCAAGTGTTTAACGATTCTTTAAGTCTGAAGTGCCTTTGAAAAGATCTCTCTCTACCGTTGTTGAATCTCCCAGAACAAGAGTGAACACACTGTAACTTTCTTAGCAACATTATCAAGTGACAAACCATTCTCATTGCGTAAACATATGTCATGTCCTTTGAGTTGTTAAAAAATCTACCGTATGGATTTTAGTGCCGGGAGTGTCCGAAGACATGTTCGGCTCGCCAGAGTTTGTAGCTGCTTCTATGCGGACACCCATGGGGTGAGCTACAAGTACCGTCGCATATGGAGTGATGTCTGGGGAGGAAAGTGTGAATGTAAGGACGAGTAATCGGAAGGTATGTGGTGAGGCTTCAAGGTCACGGTGCAGTATGAGTGGTGGGGAGCCGGAGCGCTGGAGGAGCCTCCTTTCACATAACTCTGCCGGGCTCAAGACGATTGCAAGTGCAGGTTTTAAGCAAAATACGCGATGTCGACAACACGGCGGATGACCAGTGACCAAAAACGTGGACATCACTAGGGGTGAGGTCCAAATTGTTGGCGGGTGGTCCAGAGTCTCCGAGTGAAATGACCAGAGCTTGCTGGCGGTTATGGTTGCCACCTGTGGTCTCGCATTGTCATGGTCCATTGAAGAAGTTCCTGGCAGGTTAGCGAATCACGTGCAACGATGACGCCAAGACAGCAGGCCGACGATGGTTCCACAGTCAACTGGCTGAATTCTACCACAGGGGCATCTCAAATTTAGTGCTGCGATGGGACAAATGACGGAACAAATGTGGAGACTATGTGGAAAAATTGTACAAGGTTCGTAGAACAGTACGTATATTTGTAATTACCTGTATGCATTTTTTTCTAACGAAAATAAGGGCAAAGACTTTCCTATCCGCCCTCGTAGATGTATAATATCAGAAAGCAAGCGTTCCTCTCTCTGGCGTGGCAAAGTCAGTCGTTCAACTGCTGACTTTGGGTGTAGACATCTGTGTTTCGTTAAGGTGTCTTAATAAGTTTTTTCTAGGTCTGTCTGTGTCCATTTTCTTATACCAAAGGTGTAAGCGAGTACTGGAATGGCATGTGTATTGATGGCCTTGAAGATGTTCCTTCCGTTGAACTTGGATTTCAGAATCTTGTTGAGATGTTGATTTTACATCGTTACTCTTTGATCCTTAATGATCTTGTAATCAATTCTCTTTGGCTGTTGCATACCAAGATACGTGTAACTTTCAGTTTCTTCCATGGGATAAATGAGACATCGATTTTGAACTGGTTCGTGCTTGTCAGTGGAAGCAAATGTTTGAAATTGACCTGATTTATCCTCCGACCCGATTAACACTTGGGTGCCCCGGATGTCTGTAGAAAATGAAACTGTGATATTAATCAGATTATCTATACACTTTTCAGAGGGTGCGTATTGTTTTATGTCATCCATGTACGAGTACATAAAATGAGAGAGGTGATCGATTACTGTGCCCGAGAGCCTAATCGGAAAGCCGCTTCGTGTCGCATTCAACAACGAAGATAACGGGTTCAACGCAAGGCAGAACCACAAAGGACTCAGACTGTCTCCTTGAAAAATGCCTCTCTTTATTGGAATGAATCTTGACTCAAGGTAAGTACCACCTTGTTGTATACAACTTGGTCCACCAATATGACATCATTGTTTGCAATGCTGTAATTATCACTGGATCAACTTTATAGATCTTGAGGACTCGGAGTAACCAGGAGTGTGGAACTGAATTGAAAGCACTTCTGTAATCAATGTAGGTCATATAGAGATGTCGGATCGTTTTGTATCCTTGCTCCTTAATCACGGCATCGATTACCAGCCGTTCCTTGCATCCTTGAGATTTTTTCACGCATCCTTTCTGCTCCTCAGCTAAGACGTTGTTATACTCGAAGTGCTTATAGGCTTAATATGCAATATATGATGTAAATAGTTTATAGAGATTGCACAGGCAAGTGACTGGCCTATACTTTGGAGGGTCGACAGTTCTTTCACCTTTCGGCAGTAGATATGTCTTCCCTCGCATCAGGTAGGAGGCTATCAATTGTGGATTTGCAAGGAATTTACTGCAGTGGTGGGTAATACTGTATGTTCGTGAGTGCAGGTGAAGCGTTTGATCCAGAAGTTATGGATATTGTCTGGTCCAGTGGCTTTCCAATTTTGTGCCTCATTCGCAGCTCGTGTAACATCATCTGTGGATGCAGACCGAGTCCTGCATTGTGTCAACTTCTGACATTTTTCTCTCCTCCTCAGTAAGCCAATGAGCGCTGTTGATGTACTGTCCTGCATCGGACCATATAATAGACTTATTATTATTATTAATAATATTATTATTGTAAATATAATTCATATATTTAATAATTGTAAGAACGTGACCATACAAAAATATAACTAGAATATCCTCCTTTATTATTTCAGGCAAAGATTGTACCGGTAGCGATATACGAGCTAGAGAACATGTGGCCACATCTACAATACAAGAACCTAGCAGAACTAGAAAAGATCAAGAGTAACTTTCTGAAGAGACCCCTGTGCCTCTCAAAATTCACACCATCCCAGCTGATGTATGCACTGGCAAGAGAACCGCCACTTAGAGACGAAACAGAATTATATTTGGAGCGACTTATCCAGCTTGGATGCGATGATAGACAGAGACTGGATGCTACGTCTACGTGAACTACCACAAGTCGTGACCAGATTCGTGACTCATGGGATCCACTACGAAGTATGCATGAATAGGAAATACCACCAATCGATCCCCGAATGCGTGAGCTCGTGATGCAGAAAGGAGAGTGATACCACGCAATGTGATGTGAACAGAGGCACAGTTGAGTATTACTCAATAGTGTTTTACTACAAATGCATATTTTGTGCTGTATGGTTTATTATTTAATGAATCAAAGCTTTCAACATATCCTCTCTTCACCAGGAGGCAATGCAGTTTGCTGTTACACATGCATCTACTGCTGTTTGCGTACGGAGGTGATGTTGCCGGTCAGCTCGTTTCAATATGTACTCGGCAAATTGTCCGGGGACATTGGGTTGTGTGACATATAGTTAAAACATGTTAATTTGTGTGATGTTGGGTGGATGGATTGGCAATCAATAAAACAGGAAAACCATCAAGACCGCAAAACAAATAGGGAAATATCCTGTTTCACTCAATAGAGAGAATCATCGAAACTAGTGAGAACAGATAGAATTCAGACCCTCAAATGTGACTAGAACGTTATCAGTTAACACATGTGCGTAGTAACGTTTTTAGTTTACTGTAAGAACCACATTCATAACAGCAGTTTGCACTGTTCCCCGTCAGGAGTCACGCTATTTGACTGGCAACAACAGGAAAGAAGTCCAGAAGGTTATATCCCGACAATGGCAGGGATTTAAATACTACATCCCTCCCCCACACCACCATACAGGTAGATCTCAGTCAGATGTGGAAGTGAGCATAAGACTATATTGCTCTCGGTTTCCTTTAGTGCTACAATCTCAATTTTTAGCCTAATTCCTTTATGATAAAATAGGCTTATGTGATCACATTTTGTTCGTGAGTATGTGTATGTGTATGTGTGTGTGTGCGCGTGTGTGTGTCCCCCTAATAACAACTAAACGGCGGAAGCTATTTAAATTAAACTCGGTAAGATCTTAGTTCTATTTCGGCCGACTGTGCACTTTAAATTTTATTACGTCTCACCATTCTAACATGGCGGCTGTGTGAAATATTTCACAGGCATTCTACTATATCTCCGAAACTATTACAGACATCACCCTGAAATTTTGTACGCTCATAAACAGTACTACTAGAAATTCACCTATGAGATTTTCAAAAACTTGTTAACTACACAACCAACATGGCGGCCAAGCAAAAATGAAATTTTTAAATAGACTTTTCTCACGACATAACCATCCAAACGCAATGTAACTTTGTACAGCAAATTTATATACTCATAGTAATCCACTGGCATCTAATTTTATACAATTGTTTATATAACTTCAAGATGGCGGCTGTGTGAAATATTTCACCGCCATTCCATATCTCCGAAACTATTACTGATATCATCCCGAAATTTTGTACTGTGATAAAGGGCACTACTAGAAGTAAACCTATGAGACTGTCAAAGCTCTGTTAACTACAACCCGAACGTGGCGGCCAAGCGAATTTGTAACTTTTAAATGGACTTTTCTCGCGATTTAACCATCCAAAATCAATGGAACTTGTTACAGCAAATGTTTCTACACATAGTAATGCACTGGCACCTAATTTAGTTCAATTGTTTACATAACCTCAAGATGGCGGCTGTGCGAAGTGTTAAAATTAAGTTTTTATTTCTTGTGTATTGAACATGCGATTGAAGTGAACGTTTGAATAATGAACCTACGCTATAATCGTCATCTTATAGTACACAAAAATGGTCTACATATATTAAAATCCAACATGGCGACCATCCAAAATATTTACACATTTCTCAATAGCTATTAATCTATGAAAACAATCAAATTAATTTTTTTTATGTTGATAGAGGCTATGAACATAGGTTCGCCTAAGGGACTTTCAATAACCTGGTGAGCGTAAATCCAACATGGCGGCGACGCGAATTATAAATATTTAAATGGACGTTTCTCACGATTCAAACTTCCGAGTGCAGTGAACCTTGGTAAGGTAAATGCTTATACAAATTTTAATCCACTGGCATCTAATTTATTTCAATTGTTTTCATAACCACAAGATGGCAGCTGTGAGAAATTTTAAAATCTCGCTTGTATTTATTGTGTCGAAATCATGCGATTGAAGTTTGAATACTACACCTACACAATAATCTTCATGTAAGAGTACATAAATCTAAGACCTAGATATATGAAAATTCAACATGGTGACCATCTGAAGTATTTAGAGGGCTCTCATTATCTACGAATCTATTACAGCAATCAAACTGAATTTTTTATTTTGATAGAGGCAATTAATATAAGTAGGATATTGTTATACCCTGAGGTCCCAACAGGGTATGCCTACCCCTATCAGCCCCCTACTCAGCACTCTTCACCCCAATCTCACACCTCAAACATAGAGGAAGCAACAACAACAACCTTCTACAATTATAATCAACCTGACCAACGAACCCCTTACACATGTTGCAATCCTCGAATCACTTCCGATAGGTAAACGACACAAGGAATGTGTCGACTTCCTTACAACTTCACTAAGTAGGCCAGGAATTTGCTGATGTCCTGACGCTGCACCAACAATTCCAATAAATAGTCCGCCTCCCCAGGAGCCGGGGTCACTGTCTCGTCATTGTCTCGACACCGTCACGCCGTCTCGTCGCAGTGCCATACCAAAGTGCCAGACCGCCTAGCAGGATGAACAAGTTGTACTTCTAAGGGTTAAATCCTTACAATTCCTTCCCCCACACCTAACCTGTAAAACTTGTAATCGCCACATCCATTATAATAATTTTACTCCGCTACTATTCAAATAGCGAGTCTGTACGACAAACAGTAAATTAAAAGCATTAACAGCCTTTCAGATTAGTTTATTGTATTTCTTTAAACCTTGTTTTAACACTGGCCCTCTGCCTGTGAATCCTAAACCACTGCGCCTTACTGACCGATTAAGGTATGGTCATTGTCCCTTAAACGTTATTAACAGACGTCAGCGCTAAGCTCGCATTCGCTGGCAGTAGCATGCCTGCAATTTCTGCACTTAGCTCTCGCTCACACAAAACACCGCAGACTTCCGTTTCGCCCCAAAAACAATTACACTTACCTTTTAGCTAACAACCCCAGGGCTAGACAAACATTGTTACCGTCATTCAAACCATAACAAAATTTGTGAATCCACCAGGCACATTAAATTCAAACCCATAACACATTGATAATGTCCTTTCAAACCATAACAAAATTGGTGTAGCCACCGGGCACATTAAATTCAAACCCATAACACATTGTTAAGGTCCTTGCAAAGCATAACAATATATGAAAATGGGTTCAAATGTCCTGGGTTTGATTCAAGGCTCTGACTAAAAATTTTATTCTGAGGATTGGAACAGGGTACACTTAGACTTGTGATGCAAAACTGCGAAGAGTTGGGTTCCATTCCCACCTCGGCTGTCCTAGAAGTCATTTTCCGTGGTTTACCACTTCTACTCCAGGCAAATGCCAGGATGATTCCTAACTTGAGGCCATGGCCGCCTCATTCCAAATTCTTGCCTCATAAATACACATACTACGAAAGCCATCAGAGTGACACAAGTTATCAGACAAATACCTCACACACCCAAGTTTACGGGAATACATGATCACAATATCACTAAACCCGTAAATGAACCAACAACGACGGTATTAGACTAAATCGCTTCCACTTATGCATCATGCATCGTGGTGATTATGTGTGTACAATTTGTCTGATCACCTTTGTTATTAAGGGGGTTGTGTGTTTCTGTAACTTTGTACCATCTCAACATTAATTTGTCCGTAGTAAATGTGATACACCATGGAAATCAACATTTAGCAAGATCAAGGCTGAGAATCGAACCCAATTCTCTCCACATGTGTTGTCTTGAGGTTGTGAGCACCCCATTTGAACTTTTATGCCAGACGAGAAATCCAATCTTGTCCGTCCATGTCCCACTAGAGCAGGGGTTCTGAAACATTTTCTGTCGCCCCCCCCCCCCCTTCTGAAACATGAAATATCTAGCCCCCTCCTATTCTCATTTCCTTTCTTAGCACTTCTCATAGGCTACGTCCCACAAAAAAAAGATCACACAAGATCTACTGTGTATGCTACTGCCTAATTAGGATTTCAACTACCAGTTACATTAATAATAATAATAATAATAATAATAATAATAATAATAATAATAAAGAAAATGTCATGCATATGTATTAATTTTGCTTATAAAAATAAAAACAACTGCTGCACGTGCAGTTATTGGAATTGAGCAAATTTCGTTTGTTTCACTAATTAGCTCTTTAGCTGTGACACCTGTGTTCAGTAATGCTTTTCATATTTGAAAGCTCGTGACTTATAAATGACAATAGAAATAATATATACAATTTTCAACATTTCACTGTGAATTTGAAAAATGTTATGCTAAAACTCTTCGCCCATGAAAAAGTAAAACAGGAGAATAAAAGTGTACATGGATCAGAATTCGGTAATTCTCAGACACTTACGGAGTTAGTGTGATGTGTGAGCTTGAATTTGAGATGAATGTAAATCCAGTCTTGGTTGGATGTTTGAAACAGCAACCCGCAGATCCCCTTCCAGCTGCAGCTGAGACCGATGCTTCGTCTTGACGGATGCCATTGCGGAAAATGTTGACTCACACAAGTAAGTTGAAGCGAAGGGTAATAACAGGTCCACTGCTTTTCTTGATAAAATGAGATATTCATTCCTAATCTGCACCCAAAAATTTTCAAGAGACTTCGACTTAAATTCATTTCGAAGTATTCTGTCACTTGAGAGTTCTATTAGTTCCTCCTGTTCTCCCGTTGACAGGTGGGCTGTGACGGTCGTTTCAAACGGACTGCGAATCCAGTCATTCTCAGTTGAAGGTTGTGGAAATCTACTCTCGAATTTTTCACGAAGGTTTCGGAGGTGTTCTACGACAATTCCACTAATTTGACAAATATCTAACTCATTTTCTTCCAGGAATTCATTCAGACAATGAAACATCTCACAGTTACCTTTGTCCATCTGGGCTTTCCAAAGTTCGAGTTTTCTCTTAAACGCAGGCACTTTGTTGCTTAGAATGAAAATATTACTATTTCGTCCTTGAAGTGACACGTTAAGTTCATTCAGTTTTTCAAATACGTCAGCCAAGTAGTACAGTATTAGAAGCCATTTCTCATCCAGAAACAGGGTTGCGAGTGTAGGACTGCTGTCCAATAGAAAAATACGAAGTTCATTCTTCAACTCCAAAACGCGACGAAGGACTCGACCACGAGACAACCAACGTACCTACGTGTGCAATAGAAGCGAATCAGGTGTAGATCCCATTCCCATCTCCTCGCAAAGAATGGAAAATAGCCGACTGTTTAAAGCTCTTGCTTTCACAAAATTTACAACACTAATTACATCGTTCAGCATTTTATTGACTTCCGGTTGTAGAACTTTTGAAGCCAATGCCTCCCTGTGTATCATGCAATGTGCGAATTTTACAGAATTAGTAACAGCATTCACTTTTACTCTGAAACCCTTTTTAGTTCCAGTAAATGCCGACGCCCCATCAGTACATATACTAACACAATTTTTCCATGAGAGATTGTTGTCAATAAAAAAGGAATTCACAAGAGAAAAAATATCTTCGCCTGTAGACCGCTTGTAGACAAAATAGAAAATCCTCATGCATTTCATTTTCATGACAGTAGCGTACAAAACCAAGAAGCTGGGCACTGTTTACTATATCAGTACTGTCATCAAATTGCAGGGCAAATTTTGGGCTATCATGAAGACGTGGTAGCAATTTATTTTTCATGTCAGAGGCTATTACATCAATACGACGAGTTACTGTATCATTTGAGAGCGGTATCGACTTCAAACACTCGCCGAACTTTTCTCTATGCATGATCGTGCACATTTTCACGGCTGCAGGAAGAAGTAATTTCTCACCAATAATATGTGGTGATTTGGATTTTGCAATTAAATAGGATACCTCCAAGGATGCTCCTAGCTCTTTCTTAGGAACTGTTGCGTGCTCTTCTACGAAGGTGGATCAAAATTTTAGTTGCACTAACGCGCTGCAGCAGCGTGCTGTGTGTCGCAAACGTGGGCACAGCGGAGAAAGGGACAGACACTGCCCACACGACTGTTAGGCAGGTCGCTGTGGTGTCTCGTCTTGTATGGTGTGAATAGCGGCCAAATGCAATGGCGCGTCGACTGGACGTTCACTCCAAATATGAGGTGCATGCGACTATCCGATTCCTATGGGCCAAAAGGAAGAATTGCACGGACATTCACCGTGAAATTAGTGCTGTGTATGGGGAGCGGGCTATTTCCCGGCAAGGGATTGTAAAGTGGTGTCAGCAATTCGAAGCCGGACGCACGGATATCACGGACGAATATCGCGAGGGCAGGCTCGCAACGTCCAGGGCCTGTGCAAATGCCAACAGTGTGAATGCTATAATTAGACAGAACGGTGGTTGACATTCCCAGACCGATGATGAGGTGAAGGCCGCTGTCTCCGTGTGGTTGCAGAACGCTGGAGGAACTTTCTATGCATCCGGCATCGACAAGTTGGTTGTGCGTTCGCAGAAATGTTAGGAGTCTCTTGGAAACTTATGTGGAAAAGTGTCGTTACATTGTATGTCGTCATAAGCGTGTTGCTGTTGTATAGGTGGTGTTATAAATGGCCATAACTTGGAAGTGCAACTTATTTTTTGATCTGCCCTCGTAGGAATCTAACATTCCCTTTTAGTTGTTGCTCGCGGCGCTCAAAAAATGCTAAAGGTTTCCTTACACAGTCTGGATGTTTAGTCTGCAAGTGTCTCTTAAGTTTCACAGGCGTCAAACTGTCATTTGCTAAAATCTCCAAACAAAGAACGCATTGAGGTTGTTCCTGATTATTATTCGAAAGAATGCTGGTAAAGCCTAATGTCAGATAATCGTCTTGATATTTACGCACTTTCACTTTGTGTGTAGAATTAATAATCCTGATGGGAGCAGAAGTAGATGCGGAAGAACAATGGACTTTGTTTAAATTCGAACCTTGTTCTTTTTCCGAAGGAGGGTTGGATACCCACACACTAGAATTCACCTGTTCACTCACTGTCTTTGAACTGACTCGAAAGGCCTATCTGAATTCGAATCGGTAACGGCAGAAATAGAAGAATCCATTCTTGAAAGGAAGTGGCGGTCACATTGTCAAGTGGCTTATTGTATTAAGTGTTTGTTAAGGAGATGTCACTGCGGGTGGCGAGTGAAAGGGAGCTGTGTGGGAAATTTTACTCGCCACCTTTTCTCAGAATTCCTGCTGGCAGGATCTACTGGTCAGTTCTTGTGAAATAAGACAGCAAAGGTATGAGTTTATTATTCTTTAATGGTCTTGGGAGCAACCTGCCTATGATAGGTTCATGAATACGAGGATGGTAATATTTGTTACAGAATATGAAATATAAATATTTCAATCAAAGCCGGTGCCCCCACCCCTCTTTATCACTCTCTGCGCCCCCCCCCCCCCCCACACTTTGAGAACCCCTGCACTAGAGGACTAGATCATGATGTCGGCTTCTGCTGTGGTATCCCAAAGGGCTATTTAACTTCCCTTACTTGGATCTGTTGCTTTATTTTGGGGTATGAGGACATTGCAATCACGATGTCCGTGTATTTGTTTGAGTATGAACACTGTCTCATAGCTACGTTACGCTGCTGCCAGTAGTATTGTACAGAGCTAGAGCAGCGATATGTGCCTCAGGATTTAAAGGAAGATGCTGGTTTTCTGGAGTTCCTGGAGTTATTGTGGAAAATCACGTGTGACATTGAAACTTAGGATTGCCTTTGTGAGGAATTATTTGAGCTTCTATTCCACATGTGACATTGACATCTCAGCATGGAAACCAACGTGATATAGCATATGCTCATACAAGGGTTGCGGTTAGCTGTCACGTTATCTGGGCACTGCACGGCAGGGGGTGCTTTAGATGAAAAGCTGCTTCTGGCACTTGCAGTAGTAATGCAGGCCTACATGAGAACTTAAAATAGAGGATCCCCTGAAAATGTATTATTATTTTTTTATTTTTTATTTTACAAGTTACAGGCCTATTAGACCACGCGAAGCAATCATGACTTTTTGTTCTTCCTGTATTTCCAGTACTCTTTCATTCGTGCACTAAAGGCCCTCTTCCTTTCTTCGGTCCCCTTTGGTTTTATGGGCTGTAGGTGCAGCTCTCTCTGACAACACTTCCCACTTTCATACTTTGTGTCGAAATACGCTTTTGTCTATGACGTCTTCTGGGTCGAACTGTGCTTTTACTAGATCAATTTTGACTTGCATCATCCAGGGTGTAGTAATCTTGAGCCGCTGTATGTATCTAAGAATTTTGTTGGTGAGTCTGGTTTGTGGGAGTCTGCTGATGTGGCCGTAAAATTTTAGTCGCCTCTTTCTGATGTCTGCTGCGAGGTTGGACAATTTCTCTGTGGTGTCTATTATTATTATTATTATTATTATTATTATTATTATTATTCTTCCATCGATTTTGGCCTACTGTGGACCACGGAAAACAACTGATTTGTTGGTTAGTCTTTTTTTCTTCTCCCAAAATTTCTTCATCCTTTCGCTGTGGTTCCTCCTCCTCTCATCTGACCAGGTGTTTTTGGCCCTTTTACATTGCTTTTCCTGGAACCCCTTGAATTTATCAATCTTAGCTCGAAACACATCTCTATTCCAAAAGTCTTCTGGATTTATCCCCACTTCCTCCATGTCTTTTCTCGTTTCCTCTATCCATAATGTAGTTGCCTTGATCTTGGAGATGTAGTTAAAGATTCTCTTCGTTAGTCTACTCTCGCTCATTCTCATGAGGTGTCCATAAAACTTCAATCTCCTCTTACGGATGGTGTCTGTGATTTTCTCTGCCTGTCTGTAGAGATCTTCATTTCTCCTCTTCCTCCATGTACCATCTTTTTGTTTTTCAGGTCCTAGGATCTTTCTCAAGATTTTCCTTTCCTTCTTCTCTAAATCCTTGATTTCCCCTTTCTTATTCAATATCAAGCATTCTGAGCTATAGAGTCCCTCTGGCTTGACAACCGTGGTATAGTGTCTTATCTTTGCCCTGTAGGATATAGTTCTCTTGTTGTATCTATTTTGTACTAATTTATAGGCTAGCTCCATCTTTCTAGCTCTTCCTCTATTTGCTTCTTTATCAAGTCCATTAGGCTGGATCCATTCTCCAAGATATTTAAATTTATCAGCTCTCTTGATTTTCCCATATCTCGTTTCCAGATGCTTTTCTTTATTGTGTTTGTACTCCATGTACTCTGTTTTTTCGTATGAGATCCTGAGTCCAGTCTTCTCAGCTATTTCATGTAATTTTTCAAGCATTATTCGAGCTTCGTCTTTTCCTTTGGCTAGCAATGCCATGTCATCAGCAAATGCTAAGCAATCCACCTTTACACCTTGCTTTTTTGTTCCTAAACAGATTCCTTCTATACCTTCTTCTTTTATTGCTTTCCTCCATACTCTCATTATTTTTTCCAGGACGATGTTAAACAAAATTGGTGATAGTCCGTCTCCTTGTCTGACTCCTGTCTTAATCTCAAAAGCCTCTGAGATTTCTCCTTGAAATTTTACTTTGGAGACGGTTTCTGTTAGTGTCTGTTTTATAATTGCTCGCGTTTTGCCATCTATTCCAAATTCCTCCAAAACATTGAAGAGTGTCTGCCGGTCGATGGAATCATATGCTTTTTTGAAATCAACGAACACAACTACGGTGTTTTTGCTTCGTAGAGCTCTTACTCTCAGAATACTTTTCAGACCAAAGATCTGTTCCACACAGGATCTTCCCTTTCTAAAGCCCCCTTGATATTCACCTATTTGATGATCCACCTGTTCTTCTACGATGTTTAGCAACGCCTTGGAAAGTACTTTGTAAGCAATAGATAGTAGCGAAACTCCCCGGTAGTTGTTTGGGTCAGTCCGATCTCCCTTCTTATGGAGCGGATGTATAAGTGCGCCTTTCCAGTCTTTGGGTATTTGTTCATTTTCCCAAATATCACAGATTAGACGGTGTAAGTTCTCCGCTAGCTTATCTCCTCCAATTTTCCACATTTCAGCTACTATACCATCTTCTCCTGGTGCTTTGTCGTTTTTGAGTTCTTTAATGATTTTCTGTATTTCTATGAGGCTTGGTGGTTTAGACTGTGTATTCATCTTAGGTGGCTTCTCGAACTTCAGTTTTTCCAGTGGTTCCTTGCAGTTTAACAGGCTTTCGAAATACTTGGCCAACAGGTGGCAATTTTCGTTGTTACTCAATGCGAGTGTACCATCCTTCCTTTTAAAACATAGACTTGGAGGTTGGTATTGTTGTAATTCTTCCTTAAAAGTTCTGTAGAACTTTCTGGTATTATTTTTCTTGAAGTCTTCTTCTATACTTTCTAACCGGTCTTTATCATATTGTCTCTTTTCTCCTCTGATGATCTTGGCAGTGGCTTTCCTTTGTTGACTGAAATCATTCCAATTTTCCTTCGTTGGGTTGGAATACCACCTCTTCCATGTCTTCAGCCTCTCGTCAACAGCGTTGTCACATCGTATGTTCCACCACCTGTGTTTCTTTTTTCTTTTTCGCTGCCCCACATTTTCGACCGCTTTAGTTAACGATTCTCTAATTTCTTCCCAGTTATTCATTTCCAACTTTGACAGGTTTTCTTGATAGATATTTTTGTTTTGTTTCAGAATTTCCGTGTCGATCCTTGGTTTCCTTTTACCTCTCTTTTGATGCCTATTCGGTTGAAATTTTACTTTAATTTCTGACAGAAAGTGGTCTGTGTCGATTTTCAAACTTTTTCTCACTTTTACGTTCATGATCTCGCATCTGTTTTTTGTTGTAATTGCAACGTGGTCAATTTGAAATTCGCCTAATATTGGATTGGGCGAAATCCATGTTTTCTTCTTCTTTGGGAGGGCTTTGAAGTTCGTAGACATAAGTTTTAGGTTGAACTGCTTACAAAAGTTGATTAATCTCTCGCCGTTTCGATTTGTTCTGTTATGTGCAGGATATTCTCCAACAATCCTTTTGTATTTTCTTTCTTTTCCTATCTGGGCATTGAAATCACCAACCAGGATTTTTACATTTCCAAGGGGAATTTTTGATGTCTCATCTTCGAGTGTTTCCCAAAAGTCTTCCACTTTCTCCTTGTTCCTTTTATTGTCTTGGTTAATGGGAGCGTGGGCATTGATGATTGTGTAGGATTTGTTCCCTGATCTGAATGATAGGAATGAGATTCTCTCCGACGGTGAGCTAAATTTTGTGAATGAATTCATTAGGCTTTTCTTGACCACGAAAGCTGTTCCTAGAATTGGCAGTCTCCCATTTGAGATTGTATACCCGGGTTTGCCCTTGTATATTCTAAAGCCATCCGACTCCATTGTGTCTTCATCCAGAAATCTCGTTTCTTGCAACGCTAAAATGGATATGTTTCTTTCTTTCAACACTGTAGTCAATTGTCTCAGTTTTCCTGTTTGACGGAGTGTGTTAATGTTCAGTGTTCCAAGCAGATGTTTTTGTTTAGATCTTATTTTCTGTGATGGGGTTCCAGGAAGCTCCGACTCTTCCTTACATGACGATCCAAGCTCTCCAGAATCCAAAGGCCTGGTTGCACCACTCATGGTGGTGGGGGATTTCCGTTTCCGGCTGCCCCTGGAGTAGTTATCATTGAAGACGTTTCCATCATGTCAATTGTTGAAGTCATTGAGAAAACAGGAAATCCTGTTTTCGGAAATAGAACTAAGGTTGTAAGCCCCAGAGCCCTTTTCTCTCGGGGTGGGTCCCCAAGCCTTTGAGAATCCCTTCTCTACCCACAAGGCAGTGGTTCCAACTGATCAACCCCACTTGGGAGGGATTGCCTCTTCCGCCAATTCCGCCGTACTGATGATCATCATCTCCGCCATCATTGCCGTTGAGGTCTTCACCGTAACCCTGGTAAGGGGCCCTCACAAGGTACTATCACCCGGAGCCAGGTGAACCAAGGTTTTTTTGTGAGATGTTACTCCTCAATCACTCCTCCTTTGTCCTGGCTTGTGACAGGCAGAGCCTGGCTTCCCCATGTGGAGGGAATAAGAACAGAATTCTTCGTACAGATTTCCTGGCTACCCTGAGGGGACGTGAGTTGACGACCACAGGACCTCAGCTGAGTCCGGCATTGCTTCCACTTCCTTGTGCCGGACTGATGTCTGTCATCTTTCCTGTCGACATATCTTCGTCAACTCTTGTTCTCTTCCAACCTCGATGTTACTAGTGTGTTTGATACCTAGGGTGTCATTCACATTCCAGGCTTAATTGGCCCTTGTCTCATCTTTCCTGATACCCTCTTTCTTCCAGGATTCAGATCTATTCTATTTATTTCCTGGTATATTCTGGCTTCTCCACAAGGCCCTAAAGGAGGCAGGGTGTGTATAGCCCCACCACGTATGGTGCACCCTGGATAGATCTCCATCCTCAAGGGCTCACGGCTGGTGAGTTCGGGAGTGTGCAAGTCCGAGGGATTCCTGGGCTGGGTAAAGCTTTTCTCCTTTCTCCTCTTTCCTTTTCCTACCTAAATTTCATGACTCTAGTTCCTTCCAGGCGCCAGGTCCCTCATTTCTTATTCTAGCTTAAGTAAAATATAAGTCTGTAGTTATAAGTAATTGAACCAGTTTCAATTCATTCTCTTTATTTTAGCATCACCCAAATGGTTAGGGGCCAATACCTAAATGTTAGACCTCTTAAAACAACAATAATCATCATCCTCAAAATCTGGTTTATCTTTCCAAAGTTTACAAACGAGTAACAAAGCTCCAGCAAATCTTGTACGTTTAAAACCTGCTGCGGGGTTTTTGGTAAACCTTCTATGGATCCCGCTAGGACAGCGAACATGCTCATGAGGTGAGTTAATAATAGAGTGTGGATTTTTGACTGTAATTAGTGACTGGAACTGGCCTTATGGTTCTATCCCTGCATGCATATGAAGTGAATTAATAATAGAGTGTGGATATTGGACTGTAATTAGTGGCTGGAACTAGCCTTATGGTTCTAACCCAGCATGCTCATTAGGTGTGTTAATAATAGAGTGTGGATTTTGGACTGCAATTGGTGATTGGAACTAGCCTTATGGTTCTATCCCAGCATGCTCATGAGATGAGTTAATAATAGAGTGTGGATATTGGACTGTAGTGAATGGAACTAGCCTTATTGATCTATTCCAGCATGCGTATGAAGTGGGTTAGTGCTAGAGTGTCTATGTAGGATTGTTACTGATAACTGTAACTAGACTTAGAATTCTATCCCAGCATGCTCATCGATGAGTGCCGGAGAACAAGAATCAGATGAAGCGCATCGTACTTTTTTGCTGGACGAACTAAGAGCTCCAACAAATCAACAACTCTTAAAAATAACATGATGCGTATTTTGGTCCCTATCACACTAGAGAGAGTGAGAAAATATTAACTAAAAGCATCGTTACAAAATACAGTTGTATCATTCCTATCGACCATCAAGGTGAGAACATAAAAACTTTTTTAATTTTCTCATTCTCTTGACCTAAGAATCCCCACCACAGCCACCATCTCTCCCCACCTTCAATCTCACACACCATTGCCATCTGGAATCATGGTGAATCCTTACGTCATAATTGATAGAAATAAAGGTAACCTTATTCACAAATTTCAATCAGATCTGTTTTGTAGACATGTTCATTTCGTATAATTTAATCACCCAATGGGATACTTACCACTTGGTACTTGTTCAGTAAATATTGTGCCATTGGGCTCAGATTATTTAGTAGCAGGCAATAATATTTAGCATTGAGAAATTATCCTTTGAGCCAAGTATAAACTAGGAGTAGTAAATCAAAACTACAGTATAGAATTGTCCTAAAATATTGCGTCAACTGATGGAACATATTTCTCGACGAGTTCTCCTGGGCGATTCACTTGGTTTCTTTCCAGTGAGTTTTGTCAACTGATGGGAACGTGTCTCTCTAAGAGTTCACCAGGACGATTCACCTGGTTTCATTCCTGTGACTTGCGTCATCTGGTGGGAACACATTTATCGAAGAGTTCACCAGGACGATTCACTTGGTTTCTTTCCAGTAACTTGCGTCAACTGATGGGAACATATTTCTCGAAGAGTTCACAAGGACGATTCATTTGGTTTCATTCCTGTGACTTGCGTCAACTGATGGGGACATATTTCTCGAAGAGTTCACCAGGACGATTCACTTGGTTTCTTTCCAGTGACTTTCATCAACTGATGGGAACATATTTCTCAAAGAGTTCACCAGGACGATCAACTTTGTTTCATTCCAGTGACTTGCGTCAACTGATGGAACATGGCCTATTTCGAGACGAGTTCTCCAGGACGATTCACTTGGTTTCTTTCCAGTGACTTTCGTCTACTGATGGGAACGTATCTCTCTAGGAGTTCACCAGGACGATTCACTTGGTTTCATTCCTGTGACTTGCGTCATCTGGTGGGAACATATTCATCGAAGAGTTCACAAGGACGATCCACTTGATTTCATTCCGGTGACTTTCGTGAACTCGCAGGGGTATCCAATGGTATTTACGTAGTTTCATTTCAGTGACTTGCGTCACCTGATGGAAACTTAATACTCGAAGGGCTCACCATGGGGAATCACTTGGTTTCATTCCGGTGACCTACGCCAACTGAATAACAACAAATTTAGATTTATGTTCGAACTTTATTGTATCTCCCGTAAACTTTGTGTGTCTTAATATCCCATACGTATTTAAATACAAATATGAATTCAAGCGGGAATTCCAAAAGCAAGAAAATTGTATATAATTTGAAACTTTCCTGAACTCGTCAGTCCTGTGATGGGTTATCTTGTGCTGCTGTTCTTCCTCCTTTGCGTGTCTTTGTTGATATAAATGCACTCTCGGTTCTCATGCGAGACTGCATAACTTAGTTAAATAACAGTGAATTTTTGATGGAATTTTACTAAGTAGTAAGGCACGTGGATTTGAATTCATTTATTTAACATCATTAGTGCTTTGACACTTCGCAGTACGATGCGTTTCCCATTTTGTTATGATGTTGTACTTCCCGTTGGAGCATCTAGGTCATCAGCGCTGTGTACTTGGGTGTGCGTGGGATCAGTATAATAACCTGTGTCGTCGTGAAGGCTGTACCAGCGTGTGCGTGTGTAATTAGGGCTGGGACTGGGCAGGTTCGTGGCAATGGCCTTATATTAAATATGATCCTGGCATTTGTTTGAATTAGAATACGGAAAACAATGAAAACCTACTTCTAGGCTAGCTGAGGTGGGAATCGAACGAGTTCAACCACTCAAGGCTGAGTGTAATCCAGACAAGAATGGAATTTATTGGTAGAGCTGGGAACTAGACTCGGACCTCAGGAGTGACAGCCAGTCACACTTTACAGGGACTTCATATGACTATGAATACCAAGAATCTGACATCTCACATCCATTTGAATATTTTTAACATTGTTTCTCAGATGTAAGGTTTAGATTCTGGCTTATACGCGTGTTCATTACGTGCTACCGGTTGAGTTAGCCGTGGTCGTTACGGCATGACTGCTGGCAGTCGCTCACATCCGGGAGGCGAGGAGGTTCGAATCCCCCCCGCCGGCAACCTTGAAGATGGTCTTCTGTGGTTTCCCATCTTCCTTCCAGGCGAATGCCGGGGTTGGTCCCTAACCATAGGCCACAGTCGCTACCTTCCAACTCCTCGACCTTCCATTCCAACTTTCCTCCCCAACGGTACTTGTAGCTCACCCATTGGGTGTCCGTCTCGAAGCAGCTACAAAACTGGCGAGCCGAACATGTCCTCGGACACTCCCGGCACTAAAAGTCATACGCTAAAAGAAAAACAAACACTTGCTAACCATATGAGACGCAGCAGGCCTTTGAGTCGGTCAGGAACATCATCTTAATATATAACATTTTAAGTAGCATAAGGAAACAAAGTGAAAGTCAATTTTTGAGCCATGTAGTAACCCATACTGAATGTTGACAGATAATCCAGTATATCGTGCATTGGCTTTGGCCTATAAAGAGTAGTTTATGGATGGCTGTTGTTGTTTTAAGGGGTGGCACAAGGTGGTTATCTACCCATAATGAAAAGGAAGATCACTTCTACCAATAACTGACTTTAAAACTAATTTTCGTTGTTGTTAATCGATTTGAAAAGCTTGGAAGATCTTAGTCATCAGACCAATGTAGTGAGGTGAGTGTTGAATTTGTCTGATAACCTGTGAGTCTGTGATGACTGTAGTAGTGTGTGCAGCTGTATTAGTGACAGGGATGGGGTAGATTCCCCGGGGCTTGAAATAAGGTACTGTCCCGGCATTTTACAAGAGGAGGTCTGATAAATCTCGGGGAAAAACCACACTCAGGATAGCGACTATCAGCGCCAGGATTCGAAGCTGCTGTCTGCGGAATTACTGCAGCTACCCGCACGGCCATGGCAAACGATTTAACGAGCACGGCTACGCTGGACATTTTAATTTGCAATACCAGGCAGTTTTAAAATATTATTGAAAATGTGCCATCTACGGAGAAGTTTTATCTAAGCAGCTGGACTACACCATTGCTATCTTACAAGTTAAGTACTAAAAGGACCTTAACAAACAAATAAATGGTAAAATGCTAAAACAATCTCCGATTTTTAAATGTAGGCTTTGCTGGGCAAGCTGTTTAAACCTAGCAAAAACTAGCAATTCTGTATAAATACCATTCAAGCCTTCTTTCTGCCTTATATTTGTGTTTTTTTACGAACTAACTTTAAGCCATCATCGTGTCTTGCTTTAACAAACTCTTTTGGGCATCAGACCCTGCAGCTTATTGTATATTTTATGTATCATGCACCAGCGCATGTTATTCATGTTTCAATATAAATTTTCTTATTTTTATTTTTTATTATTGTGTTAAGCTCTCGACTCCGTCTGTCCGTAGTACCAACTTCCTATAGTGTATATCTACTTACTTTCCAACGTCCCTTCCATCATCCCATATATTGCCTCATCGCAAAGTATTCCACCAGCAAATGCAGGGACAGTGACAGGCCGAGTGTGCTTCTTTCTAACAACTTGGGTGAGAAGAATGGCTTCAAGAAGGGGATGCGGCTAAAAAAAATCCACCACCTAGAAAGCTCATCCACAATCACGTAGAAACTGGACTAGATAACACATACATTCCTTCATACAAAACATCCTTATGAAGGATGCACATGTAGGCCAATATGGTCACTCCAAACTAGATCAATTATAGACACGTATCCTCAGCGATTCTTCTCCTAGGGCAACGGAAAGCTTCTTTGATGCACTTTGGTAGCAGGAGCATGGGTGGTACGAGACAGAGTATTACCGGGTCGTTACGGGATAGGTAAAATAAGGCGCCATCAAACTAGAATTCAAAAACTAACACACTCCTGGTGAAGCCAGAACTACCGAGAGGACCGAAAAGAAATGAGAAGAACCACAGATCGAATAAGATAAAAAGGAAAAGAACCTTGATTTATTTCAGATATTGTTTTGCAGTCCATTCAAGAAAAACCTACCTGCGATTCTGATGGCGAGACGAAAACACTATTTTTACGATGAAAATGTCCTATCAAAAATACTTGCCCAGTCAGAACGTCTAAACTGAAATATCACAGGACAGAAAATAAATTAAATAAAATCAACTAAAAGTCTCTTCTTGTCACCTCAGGGATTAATCGTAGCACTATACTAAAAATAAAATTCACATCACTCATCCCTGAGTGACCTAACTCCATTTAAAGGCACAGTAAATTGAAAATCCTTAAACTCTTTTATACAAAATTGTCCTACGATGTATGAGCTCATCCAAACAAAGCATAATTACACACACAAAATATTGAACCCTTATTAATCTGCGATGAATAAGTATTCATGATTTATTATTATTATTACTGAGGCCCAGGCAGTACATGTGGAAATTGACAAAGGGGAAGCCAAGTTAGCGTGTTGCAATGATTACCACAGAGGCAGGCTTGGTAGTTATTCTTGAAGACGACCGAGTAAGCCGAGTTCAAGGACAAATTGTGTAACAACGCGCACCAAAATTGGAGTCATTAGGGGATGGTCACGAGTGAGTTTCAACCGACCTAGGATTGAATCACCCAATCAGAAAAGACCACGCCAAAACCACGCGATGGGTGGCGTACCCTCTAAAAAAAAGGCGCGGGAACGCATATCTAAAGAACCGCCGATCCGAAATAACTCCGCATAAGTGCGCTGAGACGTTTGAATAAAATGATGAAGATTGATACTAGTCCCATGTTTGTGAGATAAAAACTCTAGAATATTTTTCTTAATTCTCCCCACTCCACCTCATTCTGTCAGTTTCCAATAAATTGATCGAGGAGAAGCTGTTTCGAAGACAACTGTTTTGAGCTCTGGTGGGCTAAGGTCACGCGGGTTTTTCTCGCGATTTACCGCTCTTTATAATCATACTAGTGACAACTGTTTTGAGCTCTGGTGAGCTAAGGTCACGCCAGTCTGCGTCACGATTTTCAGCTCTTAATGGGCAAGACTTTTGTAACATTCCAGTAGTGCTCATAGCGAGCAAGGTTCACGGAGAGCTGTGGAGATATCTAACGAGATAACGACTGCGAGACAGTCATGTTTAAGACTTGTTTTTCAAGCCAGTGACGATGTGTTTGAAGTGTATAATTTATGTAAATTTTGTATTGTATTTTTAAAGTGATAATTGTGCGTGTGTAAGCGAATGCTAAGCTAGGGAAAGTTTCGATCATTAATCGCATAGGACAATCGTGAGTGAAAGTAGTAACTCACAGCGATTATAGCCAGGCAATTTATATTAACATTGAACATTTCTGTCCAAGAGACTATGCCAAGATGTCCGACGTTTGGTCAGGAGACGGATTGATGAGCATCGCTTCTTCGACGACGTCATCGATGGAGGGCTAATTTCCCGTAGGGAAATGAGCCGGGGCGGAGGTTATATGTTCTGCAAGCTGATACGGTGATGTACAAAAATTGATTTACTCAATATGTAGTTCTTTTTCTTTTTCTTGTTTAGATTTTTTTGTTTTGCACCGACATTAGTGTTTTAAATGTACGTTGGCGCGTGGCCAAAGTTGTTTGTTGTATATTTTTCTTTGGAGTCATATTCAATGTACACGGCGCGTGTATTTGATTTTATCCATGCGGATGCGAAACTCGTTACATTCGATAAGTGGTGCTTTATTAAAGTTCATATTTTTGATAGGAAAGGGAGGTAATTTTTGTAAGATGTTTGATGAACAGGTTATTAATCATATTAGGGTTGCCGAGCGCAACAAATTAAGATGTAATTGTAGAACACCTTAGTTATAATTTTTTTAGATTTTTTTTTGTCCTTTTCAGGTTCGTTAGTCACAGACTAGAACGGAGGCGCGAGCTGGTGGAAAAATATTTATTTATGTCATTTTATTTCAGGTTTCTGTCAAACCCTTACGTGTGATTCTGTGTGTGTTCTTGTGTCAAGTGTGTGTATTGATTCTTCGTGAAGAGGGGTAGATGGTGCTACCGCCCTCATATTTGTTGTTGTATTTTTTGATGGAAAGGCAGGGCACTCCGAGCAGGCTACTGTACCTTGTCCAATGCTGATTCTCGGATTTCCTAGGGGAAATGCTGAGATATATTTTGTTCTGACACACACACACGTATATATTGTGCTTTGGGGCACGCTTCTTCGAGACTCGATCCCGTGCCTTGGGAGGTCGAGGTTATTGACACGTGGGTTGACAGATTTGCAGATTTCCCCTTAGCGCCCGTCTAGCCTTGGTGACTTATTTTGTTAGGCAGTCCTGTTGTCCGACTGACCCCTATTAAGCTATCATTAGCAAACCTGTTCTTTTGTGATGGTTATTTGGACCATAATTAATTGGGGAGTTCGCCAGGTTTGTTACGAATTATTGCATGTCGTATGGATAGAATATTATGTTAATGATGTAAATGTTGGCTTTGAGCCTAATGATTTTTCTATGACTCAGTTCATGTTAGTTTGTTTGTGTGTGACACCCGTGTGGTGTAGTTGTATTTACTTGTAAAAATGACAGGCGGTCATATGTGTGTTTCTTTGTTGGTAACGTGTTAACTTACTTGTGTTGATTTTTGAGAAGTCCTGATTTTAGGCAGTAATGTTTTGCTACGGCAGTCCTTGGTTCCAATTTCATGCGGTAATTATTTGTTGTTTATTTAGTATAGGAAGTGTCGGTTTAGTTTTAAGTTGTGTATAGTTGTTCCCCGCGTCTGTCTAGCTCTAAGCAATGCGGATTCGTTTTCTGAAAGTTTATCCGGATGATGACGAATCATGCATTCAATTGTACTCATCGTTAAGCATGTAGAACAGCACACACGTCACATATTGTCATTGCAGATTTTGGGACATTTGGTCCGATTAATAATCTCTCCTGAGATTAGGCCTAGTTTTTGGCAAGTTAATGTTATTCAGTGGGAGTCACTTTCGGAGTTTTGTTTGTTTATTTCATATTGTAAATAGCTGATCTGTCATTAAATTCATTTGTTTTAACCCTGGCTTCACTTTTTCCTGCATGTTATTTTGTTATATGTTACCCTGCATGTTAATGAAGCGCTTTAACAACAACTTACGAAATGGACTGTTACAACCCCCCGAAACTGAGTCGCATAAGCTTCTTTGCAAGGGTTCAATATATATTCGAAAATATTCACACAAGTTCATTAACGTGTCCTCAATTAAACAATAATCTCAAAAGATGTTCTGTGGTTTTATGATAAAATTCATATGTCAAATTCAGTAAATGATTGTAGGGTTAACTGAATTAATTAATCATCGAAGCAATTCTCACATCCATAAAAGAAAATTAGTTAAATGCTATGTCAAAGTAGAATAATAAATGACAATCATTAATTACTTTGAAAGAGTCAGTCGTCATCCGACTTCAATAATCACAATAATTCAAATTTTTTCTAATATATCTCTCCAGATGTGAGAAAAATTATATCAGCATCCATTTTATAATGAGGATCGGATTATAATGCGTTCCATAAAAATTCTTCAAACAACGTATTCCTTAATGGCACAAATTCTCAATAAACCACGCAATATGTCTATATTTGACCATGGCTTATTATATCATCACTTAATATTGGAATGCAGATCACTCACTATCTGTACAGTTCCTATTCATAAATAGTCATCATTAATCCTCAATAATTCCATAACAAAGTGGCAAAAACTTCACATTATAACTAAGTAGCAAAACTTCACATTATAAACTTGTGCAATAAAGAATGCATAGATCAAAATATCTAACTTCATTTGAATAACATCGCAAACCTCATATGAAATCCTAATAAACTTATCATACAACACATCCATCGCCCAGTTATTGTGTACCAATGATTTATTTTAATGGTCAATGAAAATCTTCTAACATCCTTCCTCGAACTAATATAACATCGGATCGTTCAAATTATTACAACTGATTGGCATAAGAATCCTCTAAAACTCACGCAGATCGTGATTAAGCATGATATTATTTAAATACTTCAATAGAACAAAGCTTGCACCCGGCATCCGAGGCCATACTATATTATTATTATTATTACTTCAATAGAATCAATTAATTAAATGGTTAACTAATTATCCGGTTATAATCCATTAATAATTAATAATGGTAATGGTTATATTCAATCATCCAATCATAAAGCTTCCTCCTAAATTCAAATATTATTGCATTAGCAAATATGCTTAGATAAATCCTAATTCATCATCTTTTTTCACGATCACACATTATTAATTCTATTAATAATCACCGTTCTTGTATCTTACATTATACTAACATTATTCTTTAATAAATATACTCACCGATACTTATTAGAAGGGCAAACAATTGAAAGAAGATATGGCCTCTACCAAAACTGAAATTTGCAGAAGTCACTAAGAAAGTAATGGAAGCTAAGGTTCAGTGTAGTGAGAATATTATTCAGTTAGAGGAAAAGATCTAGAAAAGTATCAGTAGTGCCACCTTAGAACAGAGACAACACAATGATAGCGTTACAGGTTCCCAGAAGCAACTCACTGATCAGCTCAACAATTTGAACAGCATTGTTGGCAATTTACAAGGTAAGTTGGAAGACCAACAAAAACTTATCAGTGAGGGTATAAATGTTGATATTGCATCATGTATATCTAAATCATGTATATCCTTGGAATATCCATGTCTACAAATGGTTTAGATGATCATCAAAATTTATCAAATTGAAATTATTATTATTATTATTAAAATGCAACATGACGTAGAAAATTGTTATGGCTTCAAAAAATCTAACATATGTTCATTAGACTCCCTCCTATAACACGTAGAATGTGTGTAATTATCATGGCATCTCGCCCCATAGCAGTTCAATTACGCAGAATGTCTACAAAAATATACACTCATGTGCTCAGCTATATATCAAAACTCGTTATGGGAACTTATGTGAAAATGTAAATTGGCGTTCCATTTACCTTACTATGTGTTTATGATGTACGATATTCACTCTTCGTCGGCTTCTTCCAATTCTTCGTGACGGTCCATAGATTCCCATGATGTCGTATTGAAGGACTGTCATCAATTTCCGAGGATCGACTCGGCATTCCCTGGGTAGAAGTTCCTCCCGGATTGAAATTCCATTTCTTCATCATGTCTACTTTAGTGTTTAATGCCCCATGTTGCAAGTAATAATATCACACATCTGTCGTCTCTCCTTCCTCAAAAAATAGTGTTTGGTTCAAAATGATATAACCCCATTGGGTAGCTGCTGGGTTAGCATGCCACTGCTGCTTCAACAATGAAAGAATTCAAGTAGTCTTCCATGATTGTGTAGTACCACCTACCTTTTTCATCACATTCACACCAACTGAAACAGAAAAGAAAATTGGTATTTTCACAACATTGATTGGTTTAAAATAATAATAATAATAATAATAACTGAGAGACATGATAAAAGGAATGTGCATGGAGTGCTACAGTAGTGTGAAGACTAGAGTCGGGACATCGGAATGGTTTAAAAGTGACACTGGACTTAAGAAAGGAAGTGTGTTGTCACCATTATTGTTCGTAATGGTGATGGATGACATCATGAAGGCAGCAATGAAAGAATATAGTAGGGCAAAGATGAAGGTAATGTTGCTTGCAGACGACGCCGACGTTGTGATCTGGGGCGAGGATGAGATGGAGGTACAAGAACAGTTAGACGTAATAAATGAAAAGATTGAGCAATGGGGATTGAAGATAAATGTGGAGAAAAGTAAAACAGTGGTGATGAGTAGAGGTAAGAAAGAAGGAAAAGGAGTAATCAAAGTAGGAGATAAGGAATTGGAAGTAGTGAAACACTTCAAATACTTGGGAAGTGAACTGACTGAAGATGGAAGACTAGATTTGGAAATTAGCAGAAGAATACAACTCGGGAGTGCTTTCTACCAACAGGTACGGGGACTAGTATGGAACAAGGATATACCAATTAAGGCTAAAGAAGTTATGTACAAAGCATATTATGTTCATATAATGACATATGCAGCAGAAACTTGGACAATGACTAAGAGGGATGAGAGCAGAGATTCCTGAGAAGTATGGTCCAGAAAACGAGGAGGGACAGAGTGAGAAATGAAGATATACGGAAAGAACTGGGAGTACAGAAACTAAATGACAAACTGGAGCAAAACAGATTGAGATGGTTTGGACATGTCAAACGGATGAATGAAGTAAGGCTACCAAGACGAGCACTGGAACGACGGATGGCAGGGAAGAGAGGACGAGGAAGACCAAGAATGCGTTGGATGGACTCGGTGGAGAATAGTATTAGAAAACGGAACCTGGATTGGAACACTGTGTCGGAAGAGGAATGGTGGAACGACAGAACAAAGTGGAGAGGAACCATATTTGCCCCCACCCAGTGTCAACTGGAAAAGGGGAAATGAAGATGATGATGTTGAATAATAATAACAATAGTTCACTCATTCAATCATTATATCATTATTTTCATTTGAGATTATTTTGCCTTTCAGAGTCCATTGTAGTCTTCCAACAAGTCACCTCTATGATCCCTTATTAGCAGTTAGAACTATAATCCCCCATCATGGACGTGGTGAACGACTTAACGAGCACGGCTACGCCGCGGGGTTTCTCAAATATTAGGATGACGCCGCTTTTTAAAGTTTGAGGTTATTTAATATAGAATTGGTTTTCTCTGGTTCGCCAATAATATTTAGAGGTGGCCATGCCAAGAATTGCGTATATTGCGAGAATGTATCATCAAAAGATAGCATACATATCCAGATTAAGAAACTTGGAAAATCAAACAGAAGGTGTAGTTGTGTACCTCATGAATAAATTGATCCATGAACAGGCTCAACGTAGAGTGGACATTTATCGTCAGCTTATCGGTAACTCCATGGATGAGAGATTTGTCAGGAGAATTGTCTCATTGATGAAAAATAGGTCTATTACCGCAACGCTGACGCCTCAAAACAGTGGCATAGTCCCCGTCAACCTGTCAAAGTCATCATTAAAGGATTGGTTCGGCCCCAAAGTAATGTTGCGTGTCTGGTGGAATTTTGAAGAAGTGATTCACTGGGAGTTTGTTCCAAACGGGCGTGCAGTCAATGCGGATATTTATTCTCAAAAATTAGAACAAGTTCATGAAATATTGAGACGGAGATACCCAGAATCAAGGTTACTTTAATACTAAGCTTAGGCCAAGTCGTGGAGCACGCGACAATTGGCAGACGGCTGTGACTTAGATACTATGTCAAGCAGGGGTTGAGAGATAGCGAGTGAAGGGAACAGTATATGGAATGAGAGATTTCCGTGAGGTTATTTCAATTATTTATATGTCACACGACAATCATACAGCACAAGGAATTGCATACACAATATAATACAATATCACAAGTACATGGCAACACCAGCATAGGGATTCTACAAGGCTGATTTCACCCATTTCAGCCTCTCTGAAAGACTTAAGGGCGTTGAGAGAGCGCATTCTAATAATGTCCTCGTTCTTTCATACAGCCGAATAGCATTCTCATTAGTGCACGGGAACTTATGTTGCAATACAAATACAAGCGTATGCATTATTCGTTGACCCCTTTTCAATTCATTTCCGGGAAAATTTTGAAAAATTGTCTCAAATTGTTTCACCTTATCAATTAACCCGCCTTTTGAAAGAACTTGTGTACAGGTCATTGTTGACAGTACATTTTGACATATTGAGAGTGGCTTAGATTGGAAGCCTAATTGGCAATGTTTCTTACACTTGAAAGCCACGTAATAAGGCATTCAAAATGCAAGTCCACATGTGACTAATAGCCTTGGATTTCCTCTCGAAAGGTGAGATTTTCTATGCATAAATCTCTAATTGATTCATCGTCTTCTAGAACAGAGTTACGTTCCATTTTCTCTGACATTCCTTCTAGGAAGCGCTCATCATTATCGTCCAGTTTCTTAACAGAACTTGCACTTGAAACTGGAATATTTCCCGCATTCACACTTATTAATAAGAGACGAATTCCGTTATTCACCTCTACTGGTAATGGGTGGTCAAAGAAATGCCCAAGCCCACGTAATTGAGAAAATAAATTTTCCACACGGTCCTCATTCAGCTTCTCTGTCAAGATGAAGTGAAATCCCCGTTTATGTAAATAATTATAAAGTCCTTTCAGAGATCTTGCACTCATAAGATAGCCTTGTTAAAATGGCAGCATTGTCTTTTTACCCACCACTCGCATATGTTCACTGAGGATCTCCAACATAGCCAAAACCCGAAGCTGTTCCTCCAAACACACTCCAAAAGCTGCTTTTACTCCAGGATTATCAGATACGCGAGAGTTAAAAATGTTCAGAGAATCGTTCACTATGTCGAGGAAATCGTGGACCTCATTCAAGTCTTGAGAAGCAAAACTCAGTGTCCTAGCAGTAGTCCTTGAGAAAAGTTCTGCAGCTAAGCTTACTCGCTGCCTATAATGACCTCTGCAAGTTACATGCAGTTGCGTTAACTTCGGTGCAATTTTGATTTCATTTGAATCTGCCTGAATTATCTGTTCAATTACTTCGTTCTGAATTACATTACCACTCGGCAGGAGAATTCCACTGTCGAGGAAGTGATTGCGAAATAATTTCAGAAGGTGTGGGAAATCCGCAAATGCTGATATGTGTCTATCAAAATCCAAAGGATGACTGAAAATCAGTCTTGGTATGAGAAATACCTAACTCCGACCAGAGGGAGAGATTTTTACTACGCATGTCAGACAAAGTAACTACAACCTTAACACCTATCTTCTCTAGATTGACGATGATATCTTTAGTAAGATCTGCTGACATGGACACATCAAAGTCATAATACACAGGTTGCTTCTATTTAGCACATAAAGGTCTTACCATTAGAACCTGTACATTTTTATGTGGGCCTAAAATTTCATCGGTTGCTTGGTCATAACATAACATAGTGGCGTAGTTGTGTGTGTGGGGTGGAGGTCAGTTACTAGAGCTATCTTCATTCAATTGCAAACAAGGTGATGCTCAATGTAAAAACAATTAAGAGATAACTTACACATCTTTTTATTTTCAAACAAATTATCTTTGTCCCAAAAATTCCCGAAAATGGTAATATCTCTTAGGCAATTATAGGAGATTTTCTAGGAACGCACACACTCTGAACGTTTCACAGTTATATCACATTTTGTATTTTTTAAAAGATTACGACTCAAGTACTTTTAAACAAGAAGTTCCGTGAAGAACTATACAGCCTACTTTTCATGCCAATGATTATTCTACAGTATATGAACCTATCTAGAATAATGACGAAATTAAGTTGGTAATATCGAAATATCTAATTAGTTCAAAATATACCTGGTATAATGTAGCCTAATATAGCACTACAGTTGGCAGCCCTGGTGACTGAATATATTCTTAGTTCCACCTCTTAAGGTACAGAATACAAAATTTGGTTGAAGTCCAATGGACGTTACATGCAGTTAGACACTGGATCTATCAGCACGCGTAAAAGCATGTTGCCAACAATACCATGCGTGTGCTGGTCAGAAATAATCTGAATTATTATGATATCTTGTTGTGCCAATTTTGGATGAAATCCATTTGTTAGTATAGAAGTTACATGTATTTTAAAATTGGGCATATCAGCAGGCAATGAATCATGTTGGCAGCACCGCCTTGTATTAATTACGGTACTCCAAATTAATATAGAATGTCATGTGCTATACGTGTGCAAAGTATAGAGCTGTTGGCTTGCATACTTTCTGATATATTGATATTAGGGTAAAAAGAATATAGACAGCATTTATTAACAGTTGGCAGCCCTGATTGCTCTTACCAATACTCATAGTCATATCTGTTATGGTACACATTCCACATACGAAATTTGGTTGAAATCCAACTGATAGTATAGAAGTTACATGTATTTAAAAATTGGTACTATCAGCAGGCTTATAATCATGTTGGTAGAACTGACGTATATAAGTTACTCCAAATTAATCTAAAATGTCAGAATATACGTGTGCATAGTTTAAAGCTGTTGGCTTGCATACTTTCTGATATATTGGTATTTGGATTTAAAAAATAGAGAGAGCAATTATTAACAGTTGGCAGCCGTGGTGGCTCTTAAGAATACGCTCAGTCATATCTGTTTATGTACAGATATTACATACAAAATTTGGTTGAAATCCAGTTGATAGTGTAGAAGTTATATGCATTTAAACATTGGACCTATCAGAAGGCTTAAAATTATTTTGGCAACACTATCATGGTTGGCCTCCTGGAAATTAAACTGAAATAGTATTGTCTACATGTTTGCCAATTTTGGAATAGCTCCCATGCATACCTTGCATGATATCCAACATGGAGCTCAAATTTCTAGTGCGTTTATTCAGCAGTTGGTAGCACTGACATCATTTTCAAATATGGACGTGAGCTATTCCGGTGCACATCTTTACTCATACTAAATTTGGTTTTGATTGCTGCAGCCGTTTAGGAGTTGATAGGGGGGGGGGACAGACACACAGACAGACAGACAGACAGAAGGACGGACAGACAGACAGACAGACAGACACACATTTTCCCGGATCGATCTCATAAGACTACTTTTTCCTCATTTTTGCAAAATGTGAAAAGTAGGCTAAAAATAATGACTAGTAAAGCGAGAGATGTTGTTAAACTAGTCTAACCTACTTAAAAAAGCAATGATTGATTGTTAACTAAAGAATACATCGAACATTTGCTACGATCCCTCCAATTGAAATAATTGTTCCTCATTTATATTTATTTTGTTGTTGGTCATAGTGACTGTTTTAAGAAGTGGAACATCGAGATCATCTACCCCTATATTTTGTTGCTATTGCCGAATTGGGCAATTAAACCAAAATTCTAATTTACTAGAGAATTGTGGGTTCATTTGACTTCTAATAATTGATCCCTATTATTTTGAACCGCCTCGTCGCGAAGTGGCTAGCACTCTTGGCTGTCACCGCAGAGACCCGGGTTCGATTCCCGGCTCTGCCAAGAAATTTAATTCTGGTCTGGGGGCTGGAACGTGGTACACTCAGCCTCGTGAGGCAAAACTGAGAAGAGGAGGGTTTGATGTCCACCTCAACCATCCTGGAAGTGGTTTTCCGTGGTTTCCAACTTCTACTCCAGGCGAATGCCAGGATGGTTCCTAACTTATGGCCACGGCCTCCTCCTTCCCAATCCTCATTTGAATTACAAATACACATTCTAATACAGTCATCGCAATAACACACGTTATCACACAAATTGCACACTTAACCAAGTACATGGGGCTACACTACAACGGTGTCGCAAAGCCCCTAAATGAATCAACGACAACAAACAACCTATTATTTTGCTACGCGACTGACTTCAGAACTCGTAGAATAATATGTATTTACTGACTTGAGAAATAACGACCTACAGTAGACCCTCAGGGGTTGAAAAGAATTGCATGCTCGTCTTCATTCTTATTCTTATCTGAAATATTGGTGGACATCCATCATTCAAATTATCAGGGCTGTTCTTAATGTCCGAGTAGGGCTCTTGAATAGCCTACTGGCGAAGGGAAGATGAAGAGAAGGCACAGCATCCGTCGTGAGACGTCTTTCTTCCTCAGTGGCAGGCCCAATAATCCATACTCTAAATCACAATAGTAATCATCGCTCGTAAAATGGACGGAGCAGACTTTTGCATTGACTATATTTACTTTATTCATAATGTTGAATTTTGGGCTTATGCCGTGTTTTATTATATAATAAAACACGGCATAAGCCCAAAATTCAACATTATGAATAATAACACGGGCCGTGAAAGTCTAAATGACAATATATTTACTTTATCTCCTCGTTTTCTTTTTTCCAGCCAAGCTTTCACAACAGTTGTATCTTTGGGGGAACAATGATAACCAATATCAATGCCGTCTTTTGATTTCATCCAATAGCTCCGGCATATAGCAATAGCACATTCCATTGTAAGGGAACGTAGATGAGTTTACTTCGTTTGAAAGAATGCAAAGAGGATTGTACATACTGAAGGGAAATAAAACACGTAAATAAAACTAGGAACAAAACAAAGGTCACACACAAGAAATAAAGCTACGGCTTCGGACATTCACTGTGGCTAGCTTGTACCTAACGCCACACCTGCCATCATACCTACGTCACGGCTTCACGTGACCCAAGAGCGGCTAGGCAGAGGACCACCCACATTGGCACCCCCCTGACCCGGCATTACTTATCCGAAATAGAGTTCACTTGCAGCAGGACAATACGAGACCTCATACAGCACGAACAACCATGACAAACATTCTGGAATTGGAAGGAGTCGAACTGCTACCACATCCAGCATACAGCCCTGATCTTGCGCATTCAGATTACCATCTTTTTCGATCCATGGCCCATTTCTTGCATGGATGAAATTTCAAAACTTTGAAGCTGTGGAAGTGGGTCTCGCTGAATTCTTCGCATCAAAACCCAGAGACTGGTACCGTCGCGGGATAAGAAACCTCGCTGAAAGATGGCTCTAGACCAGGGCTATCCAGTCATTGCGCTCCGGGAGCGCAGCTGCGCTCCGGGAGCACTGGGCAGTTAGACTAGCGCTCCTTCCCCTACCACCACTACATTGTGGCAGCGAGGAAGACGGACGATGTTCGGACCACGCTGACTAGATACGTACTTACAGTCGTGCGGCCCATGGCTCTTGTGGGATTGTTGACATATTAATAGGGCTGTTTTGCCATAACAAAAATACCGAATATACAAATCGAATGGTACTCCGATGTATGGAATGTGAAGGAAACGAGCACAAGTGTTAAGTAAAGGATATTGTGATTTATTCCAAACTGAAATGTGAACATATTAGAGAGGAAAATTCAACAACAAATTGTGTTCTTTTTAACATTTTACATCTCTGTTGCACACTAAACATTTGACATGCCCTTTATAAGCTGTACAGAAAAATTACATTTCCCATTCTGCTTTAAAGACTGCTGCTTTACCACTTCTCTTTTTGTATGCTGTTCAGTCATGACCACTGCGAAACTGATTTATTTACACGCTGTCAACAAAGTGCATTGGACTACACTAGCGACTGATGGATCGGCTGCACACTTCAGCGCGCTCAGCCAGCTAAGCTCCTCCCACCACTTCTGAAACTACCTTCCACCAAGGCGCTTGGAGCACTGGCTTAGAGCGCGGCCGGAGCGCTAGTGCTCGGGGACCGCTGTCTGGATGGCCCTGCTCTAGACCATAGAATCTGATGGTCTCTACTTTGAAGAATAATTTAATTTCTTGTCAGAAAACTTTCCAAATAAATATTTCTTTAAAGAGCGATATCACTTCTGAGACATCCCCTATAATTGAGTAAAATCGGGGAATAACCTTGTCATTGTTGATTCTTTTGGGGCTTTGTGACATCGTGGCCATGTAGCCCCGTGCACTTGGGTGTGAGTAAAATTTAATGCTAACCTGTGTCACTGTGATATCCATACTAGTGTGTGTATTTGTAATTGAGGTAGGAAGCTTGCCTACCACCGGGCATTTGTCTGGGTAGAAGTGGTAAACCACTTCCTAAATGGCTGAGGTAGGAATCGAAACACGCCTCTTCTCATTTTTGCCTCATGAGGCTGAGTGCACCCCATTCCAGCCCTCAGCCCAGAATTACATTTCTTGGGAGAGACGGGAATCGAATCCGAGCCTCCGCCGTGTCAGCCAAGTATACTAGGGGTTACTAAGGCAACACTGAAAATGGCTTCAAACACCACAGTAACTGAGGAAAATTAATAAAAGACAGATGGTTTGGTCTTAATCTTATTTATTGACCCAAGAATTACAGGTAGAGTTAAACACTAACCAGTAAAAATGAGTTTCCTTCCTCGTGTTTGAATCACCTTTTTCACGAGGTAGTGTTCGGGGAATCGCCGTCCTTTGAAGTATCTCCACGTAGAAGCTTCCGTCTATCGGTTGTCCGGTGTCGTCTTGGAGTAAATAGGTGACAGGATCGTGAAGTGTTACATCACGAATACGAAAAATCTCTTTGCTGCAGTTGGGCGTGTATCATTTGCCGAAAACGGTCTTGTGTTTGCTGATTCATACATAATCACCAACACGAAAGCGATGACGTCATGGATTTGTTGTTTTAATGGGGTTAAAGATTGTTATCAAACGTGGATAATTTTTGTTACAAGACGTGGCTTGATTTTAATGATTCCATGTTTGGTATCATTGTACTCTACCACTGGACTGTCCACAAAATCCAGCCAGCGTTAGGTTCTTCTGTCTGTAAATTCTCGCCATATGTTAGACTTTCGAGTTCGTTTGAACTGTTCCACCAAACTAGCCTCCAGATTTCTATAGGAATAAGGTGCGTTCAAAAAGTAACAAGCTGGAGGCTGGAATGTGCAAACCGGAGACGACATCGGCTAATCGTGGCGTGTGTAACGAGGTGTGGTTCCGACCAGAGCGTGGAAGGTCACAGATCGTCGCTAGAGGGCACGCGTGCACGTCACGTGACAATAAAAGGCGAGCAGCAGCATGCATCAATCGTCCAACGCTGCCAGTTGCATTGCAAACAGTGACATGGAGGCGTCAACCGATGAGCAAATAGGTGTTATTCGGTTTCTGACAGCGGAAGAAGTTGGGGGAACGGACATTCATCGCCGAATGTCACAAGTGTACGGCGAACACTGCATGTCCCTTGCAAGGGTCAAGGCGTGACACAAGCGCTTCAGGGAAGGACGGGTGTTGTTAGCTGATGATGCCCGGTCTAGGGTACTCCCCTGCATTACCGGTGACAACGTCCAGCTGGTTGATGCACTCATTACCCAGGACCGCCGAGTGACAGTGAACGCCATAGCCGCCGTGGTTGCTCCACGACAATGCACAACCTCATAGGGCCAACACAGTCGCGGCACTCCTGCAGAAATTCAAATGGGAGGTTCTCGGCCACCCTGCATACAGTCCAGACCTCTCTCCCTGTGATTACGCCATGTTTGGTCCCCTGAAAAGGGCTCTGCGGGGCCAACGATTCAACTCGGACGCCGACGTCCAGCTGTACGTGCGGAACTGGTTCACATCGCAGCGCAGGGAATTTTAAGAGACAGCCATTCACCGCCTGGTGTCACAGTGGGACAAGTGCCTCGACAGCCAGGGCCAATACTTCTAACGTACAGGTACTGGTTTCTGTAATTATGCCTCCGGCTCGTTACTTTTTGAACGCACCTTATAGAGTTGTGATGGATACCCAATGATTTCAGAAAACTGGAAAACGTTGTGTTGAAAAACTCTTTTCCTTGATCTGTTTGGAGCAGACGAGGTTGTCGTTTGGACCGTTGAATAATATTCTAAAATGCAGTGGTGACCACAGGACCTGAATTTAGGACTAACCGGTTCATCAAATGCCATTTTGGAGTAGACGTCAATGACGGTGAGCAGATTGCGTACACCATCGTTAGTGTTAGCATAGGGAATCATTTCAACCAAAAATCGTCAACACCTCGTGTAAAAACATGACGACTGCGGTAGAGGTGACGAGCAGGTCTATGTAACTTGTGAACAATGGCCGTTTTAACAGGCGAAGTGGTGTTGTCACGTGTAACCATCACACAATAATACGTGCAAGACGAAGCTCCTCTTCTATTTCTAATAGTTCACCTTCGTGACCAGTATGACCAGCCTGTTTCGAGGCATGCAAGAGGTGTAGGCAGTTGACCTATGTATTAGGATCGTTCCAGTAGGTGACATCGATGAGTGGTTTCAACGTATTAAACGCAACGGCCGAGAATGAATTTCCACGGCGAACACTCTCATAGGCAGGAAACAATTTCGATGCGGTATTTTCATATTTAACACTCTTGTTAGCATTGACCGCTTCGGATCACTTATAGTGATAGAGGGGGTGAGGAGACCTATCGTTTGTGTCCTCACATGACTTTCTATGATTATTGGTTCGGGAGACATCCATTTTTTTTTTTCGAGTATTGCTCTTTGGTCCTAAGCGCAAAATATGACTTATTCTCGGTAAAGGGGACTTAAGGTTAGCTTAGGTTAACCAATGGCCGCCATCTTGTACCACCCGAACAAGGCATGCCGCTATGCAGCCCGAGAAACTCAGTGGCCCTTTGTAAGTAAGGCTAGCCATCTCACCCGTTAGGACCTCCCCTAGCCCCTCTACTTCCGTGGTTTCCCACCTCTACTCCAGGAAAATGCAGGGATGGTACCTAACTTAAGGCCAAGGCCGCTTCCTACCCAAATCCGATCCCAATTAAAAATTCACTTACACACACTGATGTACATGGGGCTATATGACCACGATGTTGCAAAGCCCCTAAAGAATCATCAACAACAATAATAGTATATGATAGTACCATCGATATACCTTTCCAGAAAATAGTGACGTAGCACACCGGCAAATATGTAGCGCGAGCACTGTACGGTTTAATGAGCTGAGACTCAAGGATGTTTCATCTCTACGAACTCTTCAAAAATATCAAACGCACAGACACATATTTTTCGAAAATGAAAAACTATACCAAATTGTTTACAAATACTAAGCACATACTCATTTTCTTCTTAAAGATAATTATAGTAACAGTGGAACAACTTGGCAGAAATCTGCCTGTTCAGTGTTAACACTATTTTAGCCTATTTTAATCTTCTGAAATGTAGGCTTATGAGATCACCGTATGCCCGTGTGTATGTGTGTCCCTAATAAAATCTAAACAGCATGACGATTCACCAATCCAACATGGCGGCCGTGCGAAATATTTCACCAGCATTCTATATCTACGAAACTATTACTGATATCATCCTGAAATATTGTATGGTGATAAAGTCCCAGGGCACCAGTCTCAATCCTTGGACCCTGATAATAACAGTTACATACGCTGCAAAAGTCATCACATCACAGAGTGTTAGAAATATTTCACACACACACTCTAGCAAACTGATCTGATGATCACGATGTCCCAAGACCGTGAATGAACTTTTGTAGTAGATCCTAAATATATCGCATGTTTATTATTATTAAAACTCAGCAATTCTTCTATAGGCTTTCACGGCCGGTGAATTAAAAATCAGCAATTCTTCTAGGTTTGTGCCGTGTCTTGTGTGGGGTTTCACCTAGGACACCGAGCTGGCTCATCAGCGGGCTCTTGTTGTCCCCACCCGGACCCTCACTGGAGTAGCGAACTGCGCGCTACCTCCCTTTATATAAAGCGCAACTGTGCCTCCTCACTGCGAGAACTAAAAGCTCAAGCAACTATAACCTCCATATGAAGACTTCCAAAAAGATGGTATATTGGCTTTCACAGCCAGTGAATTAAAACTCAGCAATTCTTCTAGGTTTGTGCCGTGTCTTGTGTGGGGTTTCACCTTCATAAGGAGGTTAGAACTGCTCGAGTTCCTAGTTCTCACAGTGAAGAGGCGCAGGTGCGCATTGTATAAAGGGTGCTAGCGCGCAGTTCGCTACTCCAGTGGGGGGTCCGGGTGGGGACAACAAGAGCCCGCTGATGAGCCAGCTCGGTGTCCTAGGTGAAACCCCACACAAGACACGGCACAAACCTAAGTAGTGGAGTACTAGGAGTTCTAACGCACTCCAAAACCCTCCTTGACCCACTACTAAGCCTCAGGCATGTTAAATATCTCTTGAACGCATGGTCCGATTTTGACAAATGAGGTATTGTTGGACTCGGGCTGACGTCCTCTTTGCTATGGACCACTCGTTATATTTTCAAATTTTTTTTGAAAATTTTTGTTTTCGAAACTAGGTGATAGTTTGAAAACCAAACAGGATAGAACGTTGTGCCATGGCTCAAACGAACAGTCTTTATGACCTTTATTTTTTGTAATAAAACTTTTTTATTTTTTATATTTTTTTGAAAACACTTTAATTTTGTAAATCCTATATTTTGGAAACTAGGAACTCTACAAAAAAAATTGTTTAACGTAAATCAATGGTCCCTACCCCCTCTACCCCCAAAATAAATTTCATGTCTCTAGAATGAATACCTGCAGTAGTGTGGTAAGGACAGAGCTGCTCCACTTAGCAAGTGGTGAGCCCCTGCGACCTTGGAATGGAAGGAGCCATGCTAGGAGGGCGTGCTTGGATTCGTTTTTTTCGTCTCGTCGTGCTCTTTATGGGAATGTCGGTGTCGAAAATGTGAAAATCTGGAAACACAGTCTTTTTGGGGTAAAAACGTGATTTTAGACTTTTTGCTATATCTCGCGAACCAATCATGCTAGAGGTGTGTTCGACAGGTCCAAGGACTCGGGGTGATGTCCTCTCTGCTATGGACTACTCGTTATAATTTTTAATAAAATTGGAAACTCGGTTTTGGGGTAAAGACATGTTTTTTGTGATTTTGCCAATATTTCACGAAGCAATAACGCTAGAGGCATGTACGACGGGTCCAAGGATTCGGGCAGACGTCCTCTTTGCTATAGACCACTCGTTGTAATTTTAAAAAATTTTGGAAACGCGATTTTGGGGGTAAACACGTGTTTTTTGTGATTTTTGTCGATATTTCACGGATCAATAACGCTAGAGACGTGTACGAGGTGTCCTAGGACTCGGGCTAACGCCCCCTTTCAAATGTGGTAGATATTTTTTTTCCAAAAAATAATTCACAAAGGGCCTAACGCCATACATGTTGAGAAAAAAATTCTTTACCGTTACCTGTTTATAATTTTCATGGAGCGTGGTGGTTGAGAGAGACGATACTGCTGGGTGTGTGTGTTTCAACGAACTTGTCGCTGACCACGGTGGCTGTGTTCAATAGATTAATTGATATTTCGACGAGTCGGTGTATGACAGAGCGAGCGTGCGTTTTCTGATATTTTACCTTTAACGTGTAAACGGTGATGAGAACTTGGTTCTATGTTGGTCGAAGCGAGTAGAGAAAATAAACTTGCCGACGAGCAGGAGGTGAATGTCATTTGAGATTATTGGAAGGCGTTGATCTGACTTGACAACAGGTGACGCTTGAAGGTGAAATAATCTGACCATCGTGGTTGCAGGGGAGTGTGAAAGGAATGCACACACATTTGTGAAACCACATGTAGGCTAAACCAGTGACATTCTGTTTTGCTTCGTACGTGACAAAATGCAAGTTGACGTGAAATTTGATCTACCGCAGGTGTTCGCTTGGGACGTTATCTATCTACATGCGCGATAACTGTTAACAAGTTACATCCTGTCTTGCTTCGTACGTGACAAAATGCAAGTTGAGTGAAATTTGATCCGGCACAGGTGTTCGCTTGGGTGTTATCTGTCCACGTGCACGATAAGAGAATGTTCAAAGCGTGGAAAAAAAAAAGATTATACATGCAATGTGATATATAAAGACACGTCGCTGACATTTCCACTCGCACTTATGTGACTACCTTTGAACACGCTACAGCGTTGTGTGAAACACTTGGCCTTGTTTAACAGTTTTGGTGTTGGTGGAAAATACTTATTCTTGTTGTGAGGTAGGTATATATTTATTCATTTATACATTTATTGATTTATATATAAATACATGCAATTATTTATTGATTAGGTAATTAATGATTTTATTTATTTATTTGTTTGCAGATAACCGGTATAGCCTACTTGTCGTGTGTGTGTGTGAACGATATTAAAGAAAGAGAGAAAGACAGACAGCTAGAGAAGGAAACCATTTCCACACTAGTCCGTGAGACGGGAATATAGCAAAGCATTATACGTCAAGGTGAGATCTGTTTTATTATATAATATAACCTGTTTGATTTTGTTTTTGTTTATGAAATGCATAAACTATATGGAATGGATATACTTATGGTGGATTATTTTATTTCTTTTTAGAGTGTTGGAAAACGCTTGACCTCTGTTAATAACCAGGAACGTGTGTGTTTGGGACCATTGTCAAGCAGTCTACAGCTGAAAACTCAGGTGAGAGTGTTCTTTCTAAAATAATGTCTTTTGCCACTGCTGCGGATACGTTAACTTGGGAACCCCTAAACAGTTGTTTCAAATCGCGAGTGTGCTCTGGTCGTGTGGTCAATGTTAGAAAAAGTTTGATTCCCAAAGAATTTTTACAATCTTGTTTTGAAATTTTTAAAATTGAAATTTGTACAGCGCATAGGTTGCATACGGCTTTAAAGGTGAATACAGAACTGGTGTGCGATTTCATATATAAAAAGAAGGACGTAGAGCATAAAGAGACATTTTATATTTGCAGTAAAATGCAAGAGCTATTCATAGCCCATAATTTGGAACAGTGGTATGAAACCCACGTGGTGAATTCCTTGCTATCAAAATTTGATAAACTGCAACAAGGACCGAGTGGCCTTGCCTTAGACAAAATTCATCATTTGCAAATCAACATTTGTCAATTCAACCCATTGAACGCTGGGTCTAGCTATATTAAAACACCACCAGCTATAGCTTCGAAAAAGGCTGTGGTCAATATAAAGAATCGTGACAATGATTGCTTTCTGTGGTCTGTAGCTGCGTATTTGCAGCCAGCACAACGTGACAGTTGTCGACCAGGAATGTACAAGGCCAAGTTTGTTGAATTGAAACATACTTTAAATTTAACTCGAGTGACGTTCCCTATGGACTTAACCGAGATCCATAGGTTTGAACGAGACAACCAGGACTTTTCGTTCATGGTGTATGGCCTTGACGGTGATGAGATTGTGGGTCCTCTTTATGCCACAAAAGAACCGAAACGACATCACATTCATCTTTTATATTTATCTGTAGGAGAAGTGAATCACTATTGCCTCATTAAAAGCCTGAGTAGATTGCTAAGCAGTCAAATGTCCAAAGCACATGGTATAAAGCATATTTGTGACCGTTGTCTCCAATACTTTTGGACGCCTACTTCTTTGGAACGTCATAGGGTAGATTGTGTTACTCAGGAAGCGGTGAGATTGATATTGCCACAAGGGGACAAGGCTGTGTTAAAGTTTAAGGACATTCATAAGCGTGACACTGTTCCCTATGTGGTATATGCAGATTTCGAAGCTCTCACCACACCCATGGCGGGATGTGAACCAGATCCCTCCATGAGCTCAACCACACCCATTCAAAAACATGAACCCTTTGCCATAGGATTTAATGTGGTGTGTGCCCATGAACCCACACAATCCGTTTACAAATACCGTGAGGGGCCAGATTGTGCCAAATGGTTCTTGGATGAACTTGTCAAGTTGGCCGACCATGTACAGGAATTACTGGACCACCCAGTACCCATGAGCCTATCTCCAGAACAACAGCAGCAGTATGAGCATGCCATGACATGCCATATTTGCGAAAAGCCACTGATCAATGCTGAAGACACCGTTCGTGATCACTCGCACTTTACGGGGGAGTTTCGTGGAGCTGCGCATAGTAAATGCAACTTGAACTTTCCAGCTCCTCGTTTCATCGGTGTCTTTTTCCACAATCTGGCGAATTATGACATTCAGTTTTTGATTCGTGAATTGGGCCATGTTAACAAGGGCTCGTTTACCATTATTCCCCAAAACCATGAGCGTTTTACAGCCCTGACATGGTGGTTGAGCAACTTTAGCATTCGATTTTTGGATTCCTTTAAGTTTATGGCATCCTCGCTAGACAGCCTTGTGAATGGCTTGAATGAGGAGGAATTAAAAAATACTAGAATGCATTTTAATGATCCTGAGCAATTTCAATTGTGCATTCGGAAAGGTATATTCCCGTATGATTTCTGCAACAGCTGGGACGTGTTAAAGCAAAGAAAACTCCCTCCACAAGAGAAATTTTACTCGAAACTAACACGCAGTACCGTTTCCGATGAAGACTATGCACATGCATGTCAAGTTTGGCGAGTGTTTGGCATGAACACGCTAAGTGAATATGCTTTGCATTACCTAAAACTGGATGTATTGCTGCTCACTGATGTGTTTGAAAAATTCCGTGAGTTGTGTCAACACATTTACGGTCTTGACCCGGCTCACTATTACACGAGTCCTGGACTCTCGTTCGATGCCGCTTTGAAATACACTCAAGTGGAATTGGATTTACTCACTGATGTAGACATGGTTCTATTTTTTGAAAAGGGCATTCGTGGCGGCTTTGTGTCGCTTAACCAACGCCATGCTGAAGCGAACAATGTCTACATGCCTGATTATTCACCAGACAAACCAGAATCGTACTTAATGTACTATGACGTGAATAATTTGTACTGTTACGCCATGAGTCAGCCTTTGCCCTATGGGAAGTTTGCTTGGCTGACAGAGAAACAAGTGTCAGAATTTGATGTGAACATGGCTAGCCAAGAAACAGGCCGTGGATATGTGCTAGAAGTGGATATTGAATATCCCTCATCCTTGTATGATGAACATGCCGATTTCCCATTCTGCCTTGAGCAAATGGTTCCCCCTGACAGTAAAGTGAAAATTGAAAAACTCATGGGCACACTTTACAACAAAAATCGGTATGTGGTACATATCCAAATGTTGGTGCAATGCCTCGCCCAAGGCTTGGTGTTGAAGAAAATCCACAGGGGTATTTCTTTTGCTCAAAAAGCATGGCTTGAGCCATACATGCGACTCAACACAGAGCACCGACAAATGGCAACACAGCAGTTTGAAATTATTTTTTTTAAATTAATGAACAACTGCATCTATGGCAAGTCCATGGAGAATGTCCGCAAATACCGTGACATTAAATTGGTCAATGTCTGGGAGGGGCGGTGGGGTGCCCGGCGGTACATTGCCAAGCCAAATTACAAATCGATCAAAATTATCGATGAGGATTTGGCTACTATTGAAATGAGTAAGACCAGTGTGACCATGGATAAACCCATTTACTTGGGTCAAGTCATTTTAGACTTTTCTAAATCGGTCATGTATCGATTCCACTATGAGTTTGCCAAACGCCATTTTGAGGACGTCTCTCTTTTGTATATGGACACGGACTCATTCATTTACCACATTCGCCACTGCAACCCCTATGACGTCATGAGGCAACATAGTGACTGGTTCGACACCTCTTGCTATAGCGCTGACAACGTGTTTCAGCTGCCCATAAAAAACAAAAAGGAAATGGGCGTTTTAAAAGATGAATGTGGTGATTCCATTATGACGGAATTCGTAGGTTTGGCTTCGAAAATGTATGCTTATCGCACACTCGACTGTAAGGAAGCCAAAAGAGCAAAAGGTGTAGGTAGGGCAGTGGTAAAATCGCTACGTGTAGACGATTACTTAGCGGTTTTACGTACTGGCAAAGCTATGTCTCATACACAGTGCAGGATACAATCCAGCAACCATCATTTGTATCTTGTGGAACAGAGAAAACGCACCCTAGCTTCCATGGATAACAAACGTGTGTGGGCTGATGACCTGCTCACCAGCCTGCCCTGGGGTTATGATCGCAACGAGGAGGAGGTGTGATTTCACTGTTTAATCGTTTATGGGACATGGCTTTTTGTAACTTGTAGATTTAGAATTTTGTAAATATTGGTTTCTGTCATTGTAAATAGTAGATTTTGTAAATAGTGACAACCCACTTGGACCTTTTGCTCTTTAAAAAGTTCTATGCAACCTTATTTTTTAAATTTTTTGATTGGTAAATAGTTTGATTCTTTTAACGCTGTACAAAGTTGAGTTTTTTTTGTAAATATGAAATAAGTAAGATTTTTAGTAACTTTAATAACTAGTATTTAATTATTTTTCGTAATGTAAATGATAAACTAAAAAGTTCTCTTGGGATGAGTGAGCATGTCGAGAATGTGCTTTTGGGAATAAATAAAGTGGTTGTGTTTGTTCCCAAAGACAAGTGTGAATGTATGAGTGAAGAGAGAAAACTGGTGTGTATGATTGACCAGAGCAAACACGATGAGGTAGGGTGGGTGGGTGGGGAGGGGGTAAATGGTCACTTATATACTCATTTTGTTTTAAATAGTTTCGTTTTTTTCATTGAAATGTGGCAGTCAAAAGACATTATTTTTGCAAAAACAGTCTTACCTGCAGTAGTCGTAGACCTCGACGTTTCTCCAAACACACATCAACACATTGCAGTATTATCAAGGTCAAGCACTCGCATCAACATCATTGTCAAATCTCAACTTTCGACATACACCAAATGGAAAAAATATGAAACAGCAAAATGGAAATTCCATGTTTCCATATCACCAAAACAGCAAAACTTAAAACGGACATTTTTAAAAACTGGAAATGGCCATGTGTGAAATTTGAAAATTCAAAAACTTCAAACGGACATTGTTTAAAATGTGTCATCAGCAAAATGGAAAAATCCATATCATCAAAAACGTTAAACTTGAAACGAACGTTTTCAAAAACTGTAAATTGCAAAATGATAAATGACAGTGTGTGGAATTCATCATGTGTGAAATGTGTAAAATGAAAAAATCAGCCATCAACATCACGATTTCATAAAATTAAAAATAACAAAACATCGTGCTCTGGAAAACTTTTGTTTTTATTTCATAGTCATAGTGAATTGACAAAAGAAAAATAGAATACAAACAAATCCCAATTCCTCACTCCTCAATGTTTATGTCCATGCATCATCAACTTTCCTTTCATAGCACTCATGACAATTAGGGCTGCCATCCTTTCACCTACTGAGGCATCACTGGATGTGAAACGTTGTTTAGCTTTCTTTAATAACAATTTATCTGCCACATGTCTTAAACCAGAATGACTATGGCGATAAGAAAGGTCATGTTCCTTGCATGCTTGATCCAAAAGATTAATGGGTACATCACCACGTTGTAAACGTTTTTCGAGACGAGTTCCAGGGCCACAAAAACGATAACCTGGAAGATGGATTTCGAAAGGTAGGTATTGAATCACTTTGTCAATGACGCCATTGCCAGTACAGGTCTGGCATATCCTTTTCCATTGATGGTAGAAAGGTTTGGTCTTCCTCCTCCTCTGTGGACGATGTTTGTGTTTGTTGTTGTTGTTGTTGCTTTTTCTCGCCATGACACTCGTGGAATGATTCAACAAAGTCTTTACACGGACTTTTATGACCGTGATACAGTTTCACTAGCTGGCAAGTCGCACACTGACGCATAGACGGTATTTTTGCCATGGCCACTTGCTTATGGTGATCGTAATCCGTACAGGGTTGCAATTCACTCAACACAGGGTCTTGAGTCCATGATTTTGGTACATGTTGCCAGATTTCTTTGACCGCGTTGGCGGCCACATAATAAATGAACGACTTGGGCAGCGCCAAGAGTTCCTCTTTGGTAAAACTGTCTAGTTTCTTTTTGCACACAAAGAACTTGCCGATGGCTTTGTCCGTAGCATTGCCTTTCTCCATGGTATCACGTGCTGTAGATGTTTACACGTCGCTTGTAGAAATCTCACTGACGTCATTCACAGGTAAATCTTGAGTTATAATTTTGTTCAACAACTCCCAGCAGGCATGAGTGGTTAACCAATGAAAGAGATGCCACGCATGCGATAGGGCTGTATGGGTAATGTTGCCACAGGAACAAGTATCCATGAGCGTTTGCAGGGAGGGGCAGCCCAACTCCATGAGGTCGATACATTGACAGTAAGACGCCAAAAATGGTTGCAACCATTGACGTTTTTCATTACCTTTCACAAATACCACATTGGCCGAGGACAAGTGTGCTTTCATGACCACGTCCAAATATTTATAGGAAATGGTTCCCTGATTCCAGTCTAGTTGCCTATGATTTTCAATCCACTGGGTTTGTTTACGGTCTTTTTCACACAATAAATCAAAAGCATGGGGTGGTTTAAATAGCAAATGCGTAGCTTGTGATATCCAAAACGTGGTACAATCGATCATGGCCACTTGTTTAAATATAAATTTGTTGTCACCAATTTTAAACCCTTGGCAATCCACAATGAGTGTGCGCAACATGTTGACGCTTGCCTGGACCAAGTTCAACTGACGACTGACTGACGATCAGGTGTGATCATGCCATGGACTTACCTGCCATGCTAGTTTCAAAAAAAAAAGGTTAGGGTAGGACAGGGGGGCCTGCAAAAATTAGAATTTAAGAATTACATCATTTTATTATCATAACACGTCTTACAGGCTTTTCTCATTTTAGGATAAGGACGATAGCAACTGATACAACAATATAGTCTCTTGTGTTTGTAACGTCCATAACACCGATGATGTCCCAATGTCTCTAAACTAGGTGTTTTTGATGGTGAGCTGCTCACCGAAGCACCATGGATACCATACGGCCCACATGTATCGTAACTTGTATTTTTTTCATCACCCAGAGACACAAGTGAGGGATAGCTTGAATGACAGGGTATATTTCCCACTTTCATTCTGCACAGGTAGGGGCAGGTGGGTGACCAGCGCTGATGTTCCTGCATGGGTTCATCGCCCTCCTGCCATTGGTCTATGATGATGGGACAAAAGGCACATTTCACTTCATCTCTTGTTTTTAAATAGTAGAATCCAGCAGCCGCCAAGGCTTGAGGGTTTATGAAAGGCACTGGCCATGTGGCAAAAGTCTTGAAACGTTGTTCCTCAGAGTTTAAATTCATGGATGTAACGTCTCTTGAGGCTTTAAAGCAAGACATGACTGAGCGACTTAACGTGGGTTGAGCTGTTATTTATACACTCGTCACTTGGTTGGACAGTGGATAATAGTTGACTTGTTTGTGATGAATAATCAGACAGTAGGCCGTCGTATTGGCTGGTACATTGTCATGCGTTTCAAAATCTAGTCGAATGTCGATATTGGATGGCTTGACAGACTCTTCCAGGTAAGAACAGTCAAAAACAATCAGTGGTGCTCTTGCCTTAAACGCTTGGGGTAGTAGCATGGGGCCGTTCTCTTTTTGATAATACGACCATCGAAATTTAGAAAACAAGTCGTACAGGGGGCCAAACTTATTTTTTGAAAAATCCAAATCCAGTCCTTCATAGGGAAACACAGCTCCGTTGAGGAAAAGACGTGCATTTCTCAATTGCAGGTGATCAAATTGCGTGGCATCTTTGGTTTGTTGATACTTGCGATTCGTTTGAAAACCCACGATCAGGTAGAGAGGTCTCTCTGTATAGCGAGCTGTTTTTACAGACCAACTGTGTGTGTTGGTGGTGGGCAATAGCGGATACTCATGGAGTGCCCAGCTTCTAAATTCCATGGGTAGAGGCATATCTCTCTTTACCATCTTGAGTATGTCCAGTTTTTTGCTATCGTTAAGGGTCACATGAGGCACTTTCCATAGCAAGCGTTGTAGTTGAACTTTTGAATCGATGGGGGCATTGTCAGCTCCCTTGAGTGCATTATTATCACTCCTGTCTCTCACCAGATAAAGCACTTGCCTTGCGTTGACCACAATGCGTTGGTGATCTTCGGCAAAGCCTAAAATCAGTTTAAGAGGTAAATATCCAGTAAAGGTCCCATCGGTGTGCACCATCCAGTCATTGGTCGAGTCAGGACACCAACCTGCCATGCAAAGTGTTTTACCTTCTTCCTCACTATAAGAGGGGTATAGTTTCATGACACTGGAAATGCCCACATTTCGAGTGCTATCCACCACGATATCGTTAATGACATATCGCACTTCAGAAAACAGAAAGGCTAAACCATGGTTGGCCAACTTGGATATGGTAGGTGTAGAGCCATCGGCTTTGGTGAGCCGACCTTCAATCTGAATGACACTTTCATGCGGTAGGGTGTAAATATCTTGGTTGTTGATAACAAATTGAATTTCATCATTGTTATTGAGTCCAGGTGTTTGAGCTTGATAGGAATGGAGATCAATTCTTACCACTCCTGGTTGCTCTTCGATGTGGTTCGCTACCTCTAGAATAGAATTCATCGCGGGGGTTAATGTGGTAACCCAAATGCTGTAAAATCTGCTTGTTCTGAGATGTTAACGTGTATTCACGTGGCAAACAACTAACACCATTCCTAGACGGTGTTGTTGTTTTATACACAAACTTCATAGTGGCTTTAGCACCAACTTGTAAGTCACTGGTGTGGTAGAATCTAGATCAATGAGTTGTTGATCTCTATTGATCAGTCTTAATGTTATATTACTAATACTATCAACAGCCACAGCATGAAAAAGCACCACTGGAGGGTATTCACGAATAATATAGCCATTGGGCGATGTCACAATAAAGTCATAAAGTGAATGCGATGGTTCCTGATTGGTGTACACTTGGCTAATAATATTACACGTCACCGACACATGATGGTCCTCAATGAATTTCACTTCATGGTCTGATTCATGTTTTTTGTTGGGCTCCAACACACGTGGTTTAAATCCTAGTAATGGGCCAATGGAATCGGGGTGTGTTTTAAAGTCAATGTTGAATGAGGAGAAAATACTGCAGCGATGAGTGTTGGTATTGCCTACAAGTTCAAACTTATGCGTTCCGTCGAGAAATGACTTTAAACCATATTGATTGATCAACACCACATAAATGTGTTCATAAATATCATCGATCGTGTATCCACCAGAGTTCAGGGTGAGCACAGAATCATCATAGTAAAACTTGTTGTTCACATTTTCACGTATGTTGTATATTCGATTGTACGTTTCAAGAGAAACAAGTCCTAAACCATAGGGTTTTTCACTCAATTCGATAGGCGGGTAGAAGTCTAGACTGACTTCAGGTCCACGTCCATGCACTGTAAACGTTTTACTTTCTGCCGACATACTGGTGGCGTTTTAGCTTATGCTGCGTCTTACATAAAAAAAATAAACACAAACGTCCACACTGTTGGCTGTTAAACGTTTGCTCACGTTTCACATTATAATATATCTTGATCCTGTTTCCAAAATAGGTCACTAGTTCCATGGGCGGGGGCAAATTCCCAAAACTGTCAAAGTACCATACCGTGGATCCCTCTTTGACATAAGCTACATAATGCGTCCCTGGTCCTCGGTGATCATCCAAATTGACAACAGCACATTCCTGTTTCCAGGGTCGTGGGGGTAATTGGTTTCGCATAAACACACCTCGAAAATGAGAAAGCTTTAGTTGTTTAGCATAGCTTTCCACTTGTTGATGCGTCAGGGCATGTCTTGCTATGGCAGAGGTTAATTTTTTTTTTTTAATATTTCGAAATGGTGAAATCCCAAATCCTTGTTGATAAAAGGCTGGCTTTAAATTGGCATTTCTAGCCCCCATGGCAATCGCTTCCATTGTTTCATTGTGTCGCTGACTTTCTTTGAGTTGTTGCTTGCCCTGCTGCGCGGCTTTAATGGTTTTCGCCACTGCACTGGCACCGCCCAAAAGTGAGCCCAGAGCAGCCAACCCGGCAAATAATGCAGGTAAAAATCCCGCTCGTTTGGGGACGGGAATCACTCGCCCTTGGTTTGAAACCTGTCGCCGACGTTTTGGAATAACATGTCTCTGTGCTGCTCGAAGGGCTTTCCTTATGGTCAATACATTATTTTTTCTTTTTTTCTTTCGCAAGGGCTTGTCCTCGAATGTTGTAAGCCCAGGCTTTGCCAAGGACAATGTCCTTTTTTTAGTCTTTCTCACTGCATACCTTTGTTTCACCATGATGATAATGACCAACAACCTTTCACAAGAAAGTTTAAATCACAACTAACGTCAGATGGTTATTTCATGGCTGTATATTCCAATTCCACATAAAGTGGGAAGTCGTTTATGGTTTTTCCCGCTTGCTTTTCATCCCATGTCAACATGAGGTGAAAGGATAATTCGTCCCCTGCATTGACCATTTCATGGTTATGGATCAACATCCTATGACCATTTATCTTTATTTGTAAATGGTTCTCATCAGGTATGGCATATTTGATGTGAATGGTTCCATCATAGTGTAATCGATAGTGGCTTAAACCCGAAGCAAGCACATAGGTCGAGTGCTGATCATGGACTAGCGGTAAATGGTTTCTGTCATTCACAGGTTGTTCATTTGTCAGATACACTAAAAATACACATGGGATAAATTTATAAAGCCTTTTCATTTCATGGGTCACGTAACGCTTGGTACAGACATCGTCTTCGTCTTGTGGGTCTTCCACGTGAATAATCCGATGGTGATTAGCGCTATAGCCATTTACCATAAGCTGTGGCACTTTGTCATAAAACTCATACACTTTGTTATCCACATACTTTTTCGTAGTAACGTCTGTAGACACTTGAGGATGTTTTACATGGGTTAACCGCTTTCCCTTAAAGTCATAATCTCCCTGTTTTGTGCGTGGCACTACTGACGTATCCACATAGTGTTTATTAGCAGGATCTGTTTCCTGTTTAGGATCATGTATGGGGACAGGCCTACCTTTGGCCATCAACGCACGTCCAAAGACATCCATCGTCAACCTGTAGTAGCAGTCTACTGTTTCTATGACAAGGTTCGGTGTCCTGTATATAGACAGCCTGCTAGCCTGTCTAAGCCTTAGTTGAAATGAAGATTATTAAGCAGCAAGAGTCATTCCCCGTGGGGGACATGGTTTCCCATCTCTGTCCCACATCACGTGAACAACGCCATGGTTCACTGTTTCCATCTTCCATTCGCTGCATCATTGTGGGGCCTTCCGGCTGTGGAAAGACAAATCTTTTGCTAACGCTCATCACAGCGCCCAATGGTCTGCGTTTTCAAAATATTTATATTTTTGCAAAATCTCTCTACCAACCCCTCTACGTGTTTCTGGATCAAGTCATGTCTGGATTACAAAAAGAGAATATGGGTTATTTTACATTTTCCATGCAAGAAAATGTGATTTCACCGGATGAGGTAAAGCCTGATTCACTCATGATTTTCGATGATGTATCCACTGAACGTCAAGGCATCATTCAAAGCTATTTCAGCATGGGTCGACACAAACATATCGATTGCTTCTATCTTGGACAAACGTATTCAAAAATGTCCAAACAGTTGATTCGTGACAATGCCAATGTCATTGTTTTATTTCGTCAGGACGAGAGGAACAGTCGTCACATTTATAATGAACATGTGAATCCGGATATGACCTTTCAAATGTTTACAGAATTGTGTGCCAAGTGCTGGAACACTCAACGTCATGCCTGTTTAGTGATTGACAAACAAAGTGAACTCAACCAAGGACGGTATCGCTTAGGGTTTGATCATTTTATTGCTATTTAAGGCCTTGTCTCATTCCCCGGCAAGTCATTTGCCAAGACACCATGGCGTTAGCAGAGAGTCAATTAAAAAGCATATTATTAGAGCAAAAAATACTATTCGCCAAAAGTTTCGTCAATTGAAACAATCACGTGCCAATCATGCTTTGTTTATTCAACAACATTTAGCACCTCCACTAAAAGCCATGTTGAAACCCTCTTTCAAGCCATCTGAAACTCTACCCACCGTTTCACAAGCCACGCAGACGCTGCACGAGGACCCTGAGGAAGAGGAAGAGGAACAGGAAGATTTGACTAGTGTTAGTGAAGTTGAGGATGAGGAGGAACAAGTGTTTACGCCTCAAAAAAAGGCCGCACCCCTTGCAGAGTTTTTGAGAAAAAAGAAATCCTTGGCCATGGTCGATACACCTTGCCCTTCCAGGGCGTCTCCGTTTTCACAACTCTTGGCCACCCCTCAACATAAAGCACAACTGAAAACCATTTTAATAAAATATTATGGATCAACATTGGAACCCTATTTCACCGATCTATTTATTGGAAACACAGATACCACGTATGGTGTTCGCTATGAGGATGATAGTTTTAAAATTGGCGATTCATCCATTAAATTTGCTCGTACTAAAGCTGTCATTAAAAACATCAACTATAAATTAACGCCAGGACTGTTAAAGCTGCTCTTTTCTCGGACCCCCTCTTCCCATGATTATACGTCAGAGGATCTTGACAAATATAAATCCATTTTATTGGATACCCATGCTCACAAAAGACAGTATGATCCCACGCAACTAGTGAATGCCAATATATCTCAAAAATATAAAACCATCATTGCAAAAATGTTTCCCACCAGTCAAAGTACTCGTCGTAAAGCATCCGCTTCGGGAGTGACATTTAAACCATTAAAACCCCTTGTGGATGTTACCTACTGGCACAATCCCAATAAGCTCGTCCAGCGGCTACAGTTGTTGCATGCCTCACGTCAAGCTGGCCATACCGGTCACGATTGGGAAATTCAAGAAATTGAACAAGAACTTCGAAATGCCAAAATTATTGTTTAAGCCCTCACCCATTAAAATGGGTATTGCTCACGAGTTGCATCGCCCAGCTAGGCGTCATTATCCACGACTCAAGGTGATTTCACGAGGTGTGGATGAACTTTGGCAGGCTGACTTGGTTGAAATGATACCCTATGCTGGCGTTAACGACGGTGTACGCTATATGTTGACCGTTATTGATGTCTATTCCAAAATGGCCTTTGTTGAACCTGTGCGTCGCAAGTCTGGTCCACTAGTTACCAAGGCCTTTCAACATATTATTCAACACTCCAAACGTCAACCTCAGCTGCTACAAACCGACCAGGGGAAAGAATTTTTCAACAAGGACTTCTCCAGTTTTCTCAAATCTAAGAATATTCACCATTACACCACGTACAGCAATCTGAAAGCCAGTGTGGTCGAGCGGTTCAACCGAACATTGAAAACCCATATGTGGAAAGCGTTTACAGCTCAGGGCACGTATCGCTGGTTGGACATGTTACCTGAGCTAGTATCACGTTACAATGACACCAAACATAGAACGATTGGGACCAAGCCACGTCTCGTAACTAAAAATATTCAGCGATTGGATAAACTGTTTAACCCCATAAAAACAGCCGATCCTAAACGTCACCGACTGAACATTGGGGATTTTGTTCGTGTGAGCAAATTTAAGTCTGCCTTCAATAAGGGCTACACGCCTCAGTGGGGGACTGAACTATTTCGAATTCGTCGAGTCAACTTGGACACTCCAGTCACCTATTTACTCGAGGACCTCAACCATCAACCCATAAAAGGTAGATTTTATCTCCATGAACTTCAGAAAACAGCATTTCCTCAGCATTATCTTGTGGAAAAAGTGTTGAAACAAAAAGGAAATAAACTCTACGTCAAATGGTTAGGGTTTAACTCTACGTTTAATTCCTGGATCAATAAATTACATGTTGTGTGAACCTGTGTACTTTTTATTTATTCACACATGTTGAACACCACATATAGCTCTATGTATACAGCGCTCCGCGCTTCATGCATGTTCATACATGTTTGTCTTTCCCTTTCCTCCTGTGTTCTCTCATACATCACCCCCTCCCCTCTCCCTCCCTTCACCTCCCACCACTGCTGTTTGCAGCTCTTGCCTATCTATTGGTTGTGACATCATTCCGACAAGTTGCATCATACTTTTTACTGATTCAGCGATTCCCACGCTTTGAACATTCTCTTATCGTGCACGTGGACAGATAACACCCAAGCGAACACCTGTGCCGGATCAAATTTCACGTCAACTTGCATTTTGTCACGTACGAAGCAAGACAGGATGTAACTTGTTAACAGTTATCGCGCATGTAGATAGATAACGTCCCAAGCGAACACCTGCGGTAGATCAAATTTCACGTCAACTTGCATTTTGTCACGTACGAAGCAAAACAGAATGTCACTGGTTTAGCCTACATGTGGTTTCACAAATGTGTGTGCATGCCTTTCACACTCCCCTGCAACCACGATGGTCAGATTATTTCACCTTCAAGCGTCACCTGTTGTCAAGTCAGATCAACGCCTTCCAATAATCTCAAATGACATTCACCTCCTGCTCGTCGGCAAGTTTATTTTCTCTACTCGCTTCGACCAACATAGAACCAAGTTCTCATCACCGTTTACACGTTAAAGGTAAAATATCAGAAAACGCACGCTCGCTCTGTCATACACCGACTCGTCGAAATATCAATTAATCTATTGAACACAGCCACCGTGGTCAGCGACAAGTTCGTTGAAACACACACACCCAGCAGTATCGTCTCTCTCAACCACCACGCTCCATGAAAATTATAAACAGGTAACGGTAAAGAATTTTTTTCTCAACATGTATGGCGTTAGGCCCTTTGTGAATTATTTTTTGGAAAAAAAATATCTACCACATTTGAAAGGGGGCGTTAGCCCGAGTCCTAGGACACCTCGTACACGTCTCTAGCGTTATTGATCCGTGAAATATCGACAAAAATCACAAAAAACACGTGTTTACCCCCAAAATCGCGTTTCCAAAATTTTTTAAAATTACAACGAGTGGTCTATAGCAAAGAGGACGTCTGCCCGAATCCTTGGACCCGTCGTACATGCCTCTAGCGTTATTGCTTCGTGAAATATTGGCAAAATCACAAAAAACATGTGTTTACCCCAAAACCGAGTTTCCAATTTTATTAAAAATTATAACGAGTAGTCCATAGCAGAGAGGACATCACCCCGAGTCCTTGGACCTGTCGAACACACCTCTAGCATGATTGGTTCGCGAGATATAGCAAAAAGTCTAAAATCACGTTTTTACCCCAAAAAGACTGTGTTTCCAGATTTTCACATTTTCGACACCGACATTCCCGTAAAGAGCACGACGAGACGAAAAAAACGAATCCAAGCACGCCCTCCTAGCATGGCTCCTTCCATTCCAAGGTCGCAGGGGCTCACCACTTGCTAAGTGGAGCAGCTCTGTCCTTACCACACTACTGCAGGTATTCATTCTAGAGACATGAAATTTATTTTGGGGGTAGAGGGGGTAGGGACCATTGATTTACGTTAAACAATTTTTTTTGTAGAGTTCCTAGTTTCCAAAATATAGGATTTACAAAATTAAAGTGTTTTCAAAAAAATATAAAAAATAAAAAAGTTTTATTACAAAAAATGAAGGTCATAAAGACTGTTCGTTTGAGCCATGGCACAACGTTCTATCCTGTTTGGTTTTCAAACTATCACCTAGTTTCGAAAACAAAAATTTTCAAAAAAAATTTGAAAAATATAACGAGTGGTCCATAGCAAAGAGGACGTCAGCCCGAGTCCAACAATACCTCATTTGTCAAAATCGGACCATGCGTTCAAGAGATATTTAACATGCCTGAGGCTTAGTAGTGGGTCAAGGAGGGTTTTGGAGTGCGTTAGAACTCCTAGTACTCCACTACTAACCTAGAAGAATTGCTGATTTTTAATTCACCGGCCGTGAAAGCCTATATACCATATTTTATTATTATTATTAAATATACTGTATATAGGCTATATACATGTACATAACTCTGTTGGTTCATTGAGGACCACGTTAAGTCTTGACACATTTAGCTTTCTTTTGCGCCAAGAATTCCCTTAGCTTTTGGGAATGAACCTGCTGGCGTTCTTCTGTCCAAGGGGCACCATGTCTTCTTTTTGGAGGCAAGACTCGGTTGCGCGTTTGAGCCCTTTCGTCACTACCTTTTTGCGGCAGACATCCCTGTCCAATTCGTCGTCGGGATTGATTTGGAGAATTTGGAGGTCTTCTTTTTTGAGTCTCCGTGGCTTAGGTGGCAGAACACCGGCCTCTCACCGCTGGGTCCGTGGTTCAAATCCAGGTCACTCCATGTGAGATCTGTGCTGGACAAAACGGAGGCAGACAGGTTTATCTCCGGATACTCCGGTTTTCCCTGTCAAAATTTCATTTCAGCAGCACTCTCCACTATCATTTCATTTGATTTGTCATTCATTATATCATTGCCCTCCCACTGCATTCAAAAGCGGGAACCACGGATGACCACATCACATGCAAGGCAAGGAACTCACCAGCAAAGGAACACGAACTGCTTATAGGAACTCTAAATGTACGCACCCTCAGAACTGAAGAAAGAGCAATCGAGCTAGATCTAGCTTTAGAACAATGCCCAGTCGATATTCTTGGCATAAGCGAAGTGAGGAGACTTGGAGAGGCAATAATTGAGAGAATCGACGGAAGTATATTCGCATACATTGGACAAACGAAAGGGCAAAAAGGAGTAGGTTTCATTATGAGCAAACGTCTAAAAGCAAACATCAAGGAAATAGTGGGCAAATCTGAGAGGGTCATCATACTATCTCTAGAAGTAAGAAATAGGAACGTTACTATCATACAGGTGTATGCTCTGACGGGCGCTGCCACAGACGACGAAGTAGATGAATTCTACAAGGATCTAGAGGGCGCACTGGACTTGTATAGAGGAGACGTAAACTTTGTAATAGGAGACTTCAACAGCAAAATTGGAGTAAAGGAGAATGAATGGGAAGAGCCAGTAGGAGCTTTCGGATTAGGAACAAGAAACAGAAGAGGAGAGAGGTTAATACATTTTGCCGAAAAGTCACAGACTTGCGATATCAAACTCATTCTTCAGAAAAGTCAAGGAAAAAAGTGGACTTGGCGTTCCCCAGATGGAAGAATGAAAAACGAGGTTGACTTCATCCTCACAGACAAAATAGAGTATGTGAAAGACGTACAGGTTATCAGCAGCTTGAAATTCGACTCGGATCACAGGATGGTTCGTTCGAAGGTAGGCATTAAGAAAAGGAGTAGGAATAAATGCAAAACCCAGCGTCGGAGAATCGGTAATTTAAATGTTACATCCTACAAAGAAGAACTACGTAAAAGACTCGCGGAGAGACCGGAACGAGAGCGTACGGGGATTCAAGAAGTGTATGATACTTTGGAAAATGCAATTAAAGGAGCAGCCATGACATCAGTTCCTCACGACAGAACGTCTACGAGGAGAAGTAAACTGAGTGAAAACACTATAAGACTATTGGATGAAAGAGCGAAACTGTTGCAATCAAGGGACGAATCCCGTCTGAAGAGAATACAATATGCAGAGTTCAATAAATTAACTAAAAGAGAAATCAGAAATGATTTGAGGCGCTACAAGCAGAAACTTATCGAGGACGTTATAGATTCAACAAAATCAGTGAAAAGGGCTAGAAACGAACTATGTGAAGGGAGAAATTGGATGCCAAGTATGCAAAATAAGAGAGGAGAAAAAGTGAAAAGGAAGATTGTAGTTTTACGTGACCGTGAATCTTGTGATTATGAGCCACGGGACCTCCTTTTAACGTGGAATCCGAACCACAGGACATGGCATTTCACTTCGAAAATCTCACATGCATTGACCGGGAATCGAACCCGGACCGCCTTGGTGAGAGGCATACAGCTAGACCGCTGAGCCACCACGCCCCTGAGAAAAAGTGACAAAAAGAGATGATTTGGTGGAATGTGCAACTGATTTCTACAGATCCTTATATTCCATGCCAACAAAAAAGTTACAAGAGCTTGCAGAAAGTCATCTGAATCACACGGATGCCGAAACAGACGAAGTGTTGCCCATTCTTCCGAGCGAAGTGAGAGCTGCGATCTCGGACTTGAAACTTGGAAAGAGCCCTGGAGATGATGGTATTTACAACGAACTCTTGAAAATAGGAATAGAGGAACTTATTTCACCAGTAATCGAAATATTTAATAACATTTTATCCAGGGAAGAAATCCCAGAGCAGTGGACAGCGAACACCATCATCTTATTACATAAGAAAAGCAACAGAGATAGCCTAGACAACTACAGACCGGTGAGTCTTATGTCCAATCTATACAAGCTATTCTCAAAAATAATACTTCGCCGAATTACGAGAACTCTGGATGAAAATCAACCCACATAGCAAGCTGGATTCAGAGCAGGACACTCGACAGCAGATCACCTGCAAACCATGACGCAAATAATAGAGAAGGTCGAAGAGTATAATCTGAAGTTGTACATTGCATTCGTAGATTATGCGAAAGCCTTCGACTCGGTGGACCAATCAAGCGTCGTGAAAGCACTACACAACCAAGGGATCCCCACGAAGTACTTGCGGGTGCTTTCTAAACTGTATTTAAACAGCTGGGCAAAAGTCCGAATGGAAAAAGAAGGCGATAAATTCTATCTACGGCGAGGCGTAGGACAAGGCGATCCATTGTCACCTAAACTGTTCACGAGCGTCTTAGAGGACATATTTCGGAAGTTAAAATGGGGGCACAAATACGGAATCACAATCAATGGAAAAAGACTGACGAACTTACGATTCGCCGATGATGTGATCCTGTTTGCAAAATCGAGTTCGAGGCTGGAAGAAATGTTAAAAGATCTGCGTGAGGAGAGCAACAAAATAGGCTTGAGCCTCAATCCCAGCAAGACAAAAGTTATGACAAATCATGAAGCAAAGAAACTCATGGTGAAAGGAAAAGAAGTAGAATATGTGTCAAACTTTGTCTATCTGGGCCAGTCACTATCTTTTCAGCAAAATATGGATAAGGAAATCAACAGGTGCATATCGTCAGCATGGCAAAAATTCTGGAGCCTGTCCTTCATATTGAACAGCAGAGAGCATTGCCCCAAGACAAAAAGGCGAGTGATGGACTCGTGTGTACTTCCCGTTCTCCTCTATGGAGCACAAACGTGGTCAATAACTAAGAAGCAAGCTTCGAAGTTGGAAGTGTGCCAGAGGAAAATGGAGAGAAAACTTCTAAACATTACATTAAGGAACAGAATTGGAAACGAGGAAATCAGGAAGAGGACAGGACTAGAGGATGTCATCACGAGGGCCAAGAAACTGAAATGGACATGGGCAGGCCATGTACTGAGAATGGACCACGCAAGGTGGGCCTACTCAACTACAGTGTGGGAGCCCAGAGATGGAAGAAGAAACCCCGGCCGTCCGAAGACCAGATGGGCAGACGAGTTCCAGTCGACAATGGGGAAGCAGTGGATGAGAGCGGCAGGTCAACGGAATTCGTGGAGGACTGTCGTCGAAACAGTTTGTTTGAAACATTCCTAGACTCATCGTCAGCTTTGATAAATCTTCAGGATAACATGAACTAGGTCCAAGTTTCACGAGTGAAAATGTTTAACATAATACGATCATTTGTGAGGAAGATGAATAAGAGTGTAAATAGTCAAGACAATTAGTTTTAAGTTACTATTAAGGTAAATGTTCATCAGCATAGCTCATCTGATGAAATATTTCAGAGCTACCCTGCTAGCAGGAGGCCTTTGCCCTTTATGGGATTTACCAATGGCTAATAATAATAATAATAATAATAATAATAATAATATCATTGCCCCAGAGGAGTGCGACAGACTTCGGCAGCCGGCACAGTTCATATCCTCGCCGTTAGAAGGGGGCTTCATTCATTCCATTCCTGACCCGGTCGGTCGACTGGAATCAGGCCGTGGATTTTCATTTTGGAGGTATTCTTTGGTGTTTCTAAACCAGCGCATCGAGGTTTTGTGGTTGGAAGAAAAGTGTGAAAAGTTGTGCATTGTCAACCTGTTGAAGTCCATTCGTCTGAGGTGGCCTTAAAGTCGTGCCCGACTTTTGCGGATTGTGTCTGTAAGCTTTTCTATTACATTATAGACTTCCTGGGTTGGATCTGCTTTGGTGGATGCCATTCTAGTAATTGGATCCCATGATTCCAATGACGAATCTCTGCTCTTTTTTTTTCTCCAGTTCTTCAAGGAAAAGAGAAAGGTTTTCGGCTGCGTACATAACTACTGGCCTCAGTACCGTTTCATAGTGACGTGTTTAGGGAAAAATACTTTTTGTTATTATTATTACTATCGTTATTATTATTATTGTTATTGTTCGTTCTTTCCTTCTTAGTCGTTTTACCCTCCAGGGTTGATTTTTCCGTCGGACTCAGCGAGGGATCCCACCTTTACCGCCTACAGGGCAGTGTCCTGGAGCTTGAAACTTCGGGTCGGGGGATACAACTGGGGAGGTGGGACTAGCACCTCACCCAGGCGGCCTAAACTACAAAGCGAACAGGGGCCTTATGAGGGATGGGAATGGATGGGAAGATTGGGAGGGATAGACAAGGAAGAGGGAAGGAGGCGGCCATGACCTTAGGTTAGGTACTGCCCCCGTAAATTGAATTATTCTGGGACAAAATGAGAGTATTTTCCGTCCCCATGATAAAATTTAACTAGCAAATATAAATTCTGGAAGTGTGACACAGGAGGGAAGTGTGACAAGCTCGAGGCCGTGGGAGAGCCCGATCACGTGATATATTGCACAATAGACGCTTCTAGAAGGCTAAAATTGGCATAGCAACAGTGAGTTTGGAAATTAATATTATAAATATCGTTATAAATTATGCTATTGGATCCCAGCCCAGAGCCAATGAGAAGAGATCTTATTGAAGACGGGATCAACTTCAACTATATAATTTGGTGAAATTACGCATTTAGGCCCTTAGAAGAAGATTTTCTCATTTGGTAATGAAGAGAATATTAAAAGAAATTATGTCTGTTACTTTAAAAACCGCAGATCGGTTAATCTAAGCAGTAATAAGCATTAGTAATCTACGCGCTAAAATTATGGTGGGAGATTGATATGGCCGCCAAAATTTCGACTTGGAGGGGGAGATCCAAGGATCGATGTTCTTATTCCAGCAGTCTTTGAAGAGTGAGGAAGTGTTTTAATGGGTTAACGGAGGTCCCAAGTCTTTGTCCGAGTGCGACGACTGTCGACTTGTGGAGACGCGAGGATAGCAAGGTAGATCGTAGGAGATTACCGCACTTCCATTCTATGTGAAGTTGTGAGGAACATTGAAATTAGTATATCTCTTATATTATTGAGATTTGAGTTCAACTAAGTGGATATATATATAAAGAACAGGTCGCATACTACACTCTGTTGAAAGTCGAGCATGCTAAACTTTACCGTTTCGACAATATAAACCTGTTAAGTCAGATTTTCAAATGTGTTGGAAATAAAGCTGAATATCATTTTAAATTGCAACGTGAAGTTGGCGAACGCAGTTCAAGTGAACAGTAGCGAAGAACTTTCAATATTGGCGCAACACATAAACATTATTATAATGACTATCATTACTCTTCAAATGGTTTCATTCAACATAAATAACATTGTTGATATGATGAACTAAATAGTCATGCGCCAGAGACATATTCGATAACAGGAGTTAAGATACAACGATGGAACTTCGTTAGACAACGTATTCTTGAATACAGACGTAGTGCACGGTCCATCTTGTACATTTTCGTCAGTCTACGAACACTGATGTAACATCAATTAGCAATGGAAATATTTCATTCACCATTTATATGAATATTTCTATAAATTATATTCCAATGTTGAGGCTGATACATATTTGCGACGGAGAATGAAGATTCTACAGAAGAGATTTGTCAAGATGCTAGGGTAACCCAGCAACCACATAAGAATTTGCCAGAAGGATATCGTTCGAGCCCAGGCGAATGCTGGTGAATTCCAGAGAGGGAACGTTTTTCCTATCTCTGAGGTCGCAGATTCAAGGTTCGAATGCAGATCCATCTCAGTATCTTGAAATGAGGAAACATCTAAAGTATTGTGTGAATACTTACATAGATCTTCAAGTTTTCGTCCAAATAAGGTAGCAGTGTCTCTTATTTTTAGTATAGAGCTTGATTAGTGACATCCTGAGCCAACGATCTAACTCCATATTTTTATATTTCATGTATTTCAGTGTTCTCATGTATTTTACACTTCAGATGTGTGTTAAGATTTTTATGCTTCAAGATTATTTAGGAGATGATTGCCTTTCATCTGTTTTTCAATTTTATTCTACGGATCAGTTGTGGAACTGACATTAATTTTGTTTGAGGAATCATATTGCCTCATAGAAGACTAGTCGTTTCGACTCTCGAATTCGTATAATTTGAATTAAACCAAGTATTCTGACATTGTGTCATAGCTTCAAATTAAATATTATTTTAAAATTTATTTCGAGCACTTTAATGTAACAACATCTAACTTCAAGAACAGAAGAAACGTCAAATGATATTGTTATATCAATATTGTACATAAACTGTCGACGATCTGGGAAATACTAGTCGTTTGGTAAGACCGAAGTCTTAACCCCTATAAACATTCTTTGTTTAGAGTGAAAAAATATTACGGCGCACAGTGGTCCTTTTGCACGACCTAGGCGCTGAAAATGTAAATAATAAATGTCTTGTATTTTCATGTTGTATGACATTTTTAGTATCAGCAATGTCAGAGGACCTCAGAACTGTACTTATGTGTCATATTTGTTCACCCCCTGGAATGTGAAAGACCGCTGAATTCAGACGTTTCTTATCGCATCCACAGCCGGAAGCACAGCTGATTATTTGTGTATGAATCTTGTCCTTGTAAAGTCTTGTTAGTTCAGCTATCTTCATCGTTTGCCAGTGGATATGACAGACTATGATATGATCTTTCTTAATTAAATTCGCAAAATCTTATAAAAATCGCTGTGTTTATGTGATAAACGTTTGCACATAGTGAATTTTTGTTATAAAATAATTCTTCTTTTATGGGTTTTCAGACCAGGAAATTCACAATTGTCAACCATTGGTAAATTTATTTTCATTAGCCTATAGCCAACACCCTATTATGTTTTCTGTGTAAAAATTATTTGCAACTTTTTGCAACTTTGGCTTTTGCTCTCCATTTAGTGTTGTCGGAAGGATTTTCGCGGAACGATCTTTACGATGCTTGGTGCCATGCAGGTGGAAAAGCGAAAGGATTTGAACCTATCTAATAGGAAACAGTGATCTGAAATCCCTTGGACAGTTTCTTAAAATAATGTTAGAAAAAATCTAATTATTTTTTCCGCGCAGTTAAGAAAAACGTGGGTTGCCAATCGCAGGACCTTACGAAAGTTTGTCACAAAATAAGAGTAGCCAAGAAGGGAACATGGAGAGGCAATACAGGTAATATGGGTCGTCCTTCTCAATCATTCGTGGAGTGTAGTGAATTTTTGAAACGAAGGAAATTGCGACCTTTAATACAAAAACTCAGCCAGTCAAGTGAGTATACGCTTAGAAGGAAGGAGAGACACCACTGAACTTATTGAAAAAAAATGGAGAATTTTCTCCCAGTTTAGCGGCGTTATGGAAAATCCTAATCCAGTTGAAAAATATTATTATTTTTATTATTATTGTTAGGCAAATAAGACAAGTTTAACCTCAATTCTTGTTGTTGTTGCTCATTTTAGGGGCTGCGACATCGTGGTCGTCTAGTCCCATTTATTTTGGGTGTGTCTGTGTAATTTGTGTGATAACCTGTGTTATTGTGATACCTGTACTACTATTTGAACATTTGGGATAGGATTGGGAAGACGGCGGCCGTGGTCTTAAGTTAGCAACCATCTCAGCATTTTCCTGGAGTAGAAGTGGGGAAACCACGGAAAACACTTCCAGGATGGTTGGGGTGATAATCGAATCCTCCTCTTCTCAGTTTTGCCTCAGGAAGCTTAGTGTACCCCGTGCCCGGCCTCACACCAGAATTAAAATTTCATGGCAGAGCCGGGAATCGAACCGGGACCTCCGGGGCGGGGCGACAGTCAAACTGAAATTCTTATAAATGAAAATAAGGAAATTGTTTTACATAATTTTGAACAGTTATATTAAGGTTTATAGACCATTTCTATATGCAAAGGTATTTTGCGCGGCCAGATACGCTAAAAGGACCACTGTGCGGCGTTGACAAACAATTTTATTATTTATAAAGCTGAGAGCTTTGTTCATTTAATATGTTAGAGGAAATACCTTTTGATAGAAGATTATTCAAATCTTTGGCTAGGAATTCAAAGCTAGTTTATTCTGGTCAAGAATGAATTCTATTGGACACTATAAATAACATGTGTGTTATTTTACACTATTTGTGTAACATCACGTCATTATGTCGACCTGATATTACAACGCTAAACAATTTAAAGCTTGACAAGTGAAGTGAGACAGGAGTATTATTTTTATTACATGTATTTGCGACAGACGAGTTAACAGTTAATTATCTTTTTGTGGAGTAAACTTTAGGAGGTCAATAACGACAGTCTAATATCTATCATTACAATTGGAAGTTTCGTTTGAAGAACTTAAGCTTGTGTAATTGTAGATCAGTAGTCATGTGAAATGATACTCAGGGTCACGCCTTTATTTGAGAAAAGTTCGAACAGAAAAAATGTTAATAACAATTAATCCAATTTTGGTTATTGTTTAATATAGTGGATGATAATTGTTTATGCCATATATATTGTTATATGATGATTTGTAGAGCTATGAAGCGTTTATGCGAAGGAAGTTCCGCATTTTAAAGGGAAATCAAAGTATTGTGGTTGTTTGATAAGAAAGGCATGGATCGTGATAAGAGTCGTTGTATACAAGTAGCCCAGTTCATGTGAACTAACGTTTTAGCTGTGTTGACAGAAGGGTTTTAGCGGAAATACAACTAGAGAAAGATTGTCTACTCACTTCAATGATACAATTATTATATTTTATTATACCCGAAGTTATGTTATTACGTACAGTTAACCTTAGTCAGTCGATTGTGTTTGACCGACAATGTAATGAAACCTATATAAGACTATGTGTAAGCAGTATATCAAAACTACGGAGTGTTAGAATGATTGTGTAGAAAAACAGTGTATATAATTAATTGAGAGTTATATTGTAACCGAGAATCCTGAATCGCGAAAGTAACGTGTTAGCAACACTAAATAATGTATATTATTATGAACATATTCCATGTAAATTTTTTGGAAATTATTTAATTTGTTAAATAATTTTAGTAGGATTTATTAATCGATTGCTTTGGAATAGCGTGTGTTTTATGAGCGGATGTTTTTTGTATGAATGATTGTCCACTGTTAAGAGTAATTGTTGAACCGGATTGGTCTAGAAAATTCGGGGTGCGAATGAAAGAGCGTATAAAAATTTTCAGAATGATTGTTAAAGAAACATAGATGTTATGAGCACTTTTGTAAGATATAAATGTTAATTTTACGTGTATTTTAAGCGCACTCAAAAGCAGTCTCAATGTAGGCTAGCCAGAATGATTCACCGTTAGAAATGGAGAGCGGTGCGACATAATATGAGCAGGTGAAGATTAACAGCCTTCTATAAAATGTAAAACAGTTCTGAATGCAGCGTGGTGCTGGCGTTTCATTGATGAAACAGGCCATGGCACGTGCGTTTCCAGATGGGGGCTAGTGAAGGTAACCCGTTCTCAGGAATGCCATGAATGTAAGAGCCTTCCTTAAACGTTTTTGTTACGTAGTATTGGTCTATACCTACCAAGGCTTTCACGCCGATATTTTTACACGGCATTGTAATAAGAGTGTAGTAGAAAGGAAGTGTGTATGATTGTGTGGTTTTATTTTTGTTTTGTAATTAGAATAGTTTATTGTTATTGTGTTTATTTAGGTTAGTTTACCATTGTTAATAAATTTATTCAGTTCGTAATCTGTCGGTGTTGGCGTGTGATTAATTTTAAATATTAGGAGTAGAGTATTGTGGATGTATTGTAGGCGAAGCTGAATTCCCAGTCCTCGAGAAGGTAAGTAAAGGTAGGTGTGCCCCGTGTAGTTTGTTATTGATCCACAATATTCTTGTAACTGCTGTATGTAAATCCCTAAATGCCATGTTGGGAGCGATTTCTAATGTAGTAATAGGCCGATGCTGTTAGAATTAGGCAATCCAGCTGGGGCAATTGATATTCCAACAGGCTACTTTCCGGATTTACGGGTACAGTAGGAATGGCGCCTTAGAACTTTGGGACTAAGAAATTAGCTTCGTAGTGCCTCTAAAGGAAGTTGGTTTGAACATTTCGAGTGAAAGAATTAATTACCAGACTTGTGGGATGTCTTATCCAATTTCGGATGGATGTGAGTGTAATTATATAGGCTTATTTTAAATTGATATTAGGAAGGTTACACTCAGATAAAGATCAGATCTTAGAAACCTGAGAGAGGTGTAGTCGGTAGACAGTTTCGAAAAACGACCTACGATCTGAATATTTATTTTATTTCACCGGTACATGGCGATTTTTAAGGTAATGTTGAAAATAAAGCTAACTTTTTTTAATGACTGTAATGCTAGAATTTTCTTTGTGGTAGTATATTTAAAGTGAGTCACAGGAGAACGAACATTATGAGTAAGACTATAACGATAGAGGAACGGTTAAACAAGGTTGTCACTAACGTTAATATCTTGAGTGGGGAGAAAACTAATGAACTAGAAGAATACGTAACCAAGAAATTACAAAGTCTTAATCTAGGAGATGTTGCCAAGCTGAAGACGTATAAGGCAGATTTAAAGACCGAAGTAGGCCAACAGCTGAAGAAGATTATCACTGAGATGGAAGAAGAGGAAAGGGAGAAGGTAGATTTCGAAGATTCGAGGAATCAGTCTAGAAGAAGTAGCCTAGAAGTGGAAGAAAGGGAAATCAGGCCGGAAAAAAGATTATTCAGGTTTACGGAAGGTTTAGAAGAAAGGAGCAAAGAGCCCGAATGTTACAATAGAGATTTTCGACCAAACTTTCAGGATTCATATCCGAGAAATGTGACGGTCATAAGAAACTTCGAAGACAAACCGCGTAAGTTCAGCAACCTAGATAGTTTCACACTGATAGAGTACATCAGAAATCTCAAAGATTACTTAATCGAAGCACATATTCCAAGGAAGAGAGAAATGAAGATCGTAGAGCGCTATCTGTCAAATGGGACCCATGAATGGTTGCGTGCCTTTAGATATACCTTCATGAACGTCGATGAATTCGCAGAAGCACTGATAAAACCTTTCTGGTCTATTGAAGCTCAAAATTCCCTACGCGCGGAAGTATACTCACGAAAGTATTCAGGTACTCTTCCCACACGCTACGCAGACTTCTTCACGAGTCAGCTCGCCAGACTGAGATTTCTTCAACCCCCGTTTTCTACAGCTCAGTTGATAGACGCGATAGCCAGGATGCTTCCTGTTGAAGTCAGACGTCTAATTATCTCGTCAGGAATCAACGATCTAGCGAGCATGGACGAACTGCCCAGAAAACTCGATTACACGAGCCCGATGCCGAAAGTTGTTGCGAAGAACCAAAGGCAAGAGCACAAAGACATTATACAGTATATCTTGACCAAACACAACAGACAGAGAATCCGAAAGAACCAGAAAAGGGAAATATTGGTCCTGAAAGGAATAATTATTTCCGTGATCGCAGACCAGAACCCAGATACAGGAGATTCCGTGGACGTCGTCCATATCAGCAACAGCAAGGACGTAGAAACGATAATAGCAATGACAACCGTAGAAGTGGTTATTACCACAATAATAATAACTACAGATACAATAATAATGGTCATTATAACAAGAAGAACAATAGGAGTAACCAGAATGATAATCGTAACAGAAACTCCCAAGATGAAATTATGACGAAGGAGAAGTATGATGAACGTCATAAGGAAGGAAAAGGATATCTTAAAGATTTAAGAGATAAGGATTTGAGTATCGATTCCAAACCAAGCACCAGTAAAGGAGAAGGTAATGGAAATGGTTCTCATAGACGATATGGAGGAACCATTTAGGTTGAACAAAAGAAGTAGAAGAGAGGAGAGAATATACTGCAGCACAGAACCAAGAAAAGAAGAAGAAGAAGACGTTGAAGAACCAAGAAAAGAAGAAGAAGAAGACGTTGAAGAAGAGAAGAAGAGGAACTTGTCAGATAAAGATAACTGCAATAAAACCGAGAAGAAAGAGCGTTCCGCATAACTAATGCTTATGGGAATAACTGTTATGAGTTGTTTGATGATGAAAATAACGTTATTCTAGGAAAATTCAATGCTAAGAATTTTAAAAAGTATCATAAATAAATAGGCTAAAATAATTCAAAATCCGAGTTCAAGTGACATATCAAAAGTCTTGAATTAGAATGATTAAAAACAATTTGCAATTGTTTTTAACTTGAGATGATGGAGGAATGCCGCCGTAAATTGAATTATTCTGGGACAAAATGAGAGTATTTTCCGTCCCCATGATAAAATTTAACTAGCAAATATAAATTCTGGAAGTGTGACACAGGAGGGTAGTGTGACAAGCTCGAGGCCGTGGGAGAGCCCGATCACGTGATATATTGCACAATAGACGCTTCTAGAAGGCTAAAATTGGCGTAGCAACAGTGAGTTTGGAAATTAATATTATAAATATCGTTATAAATTATGCTATTGGATCCCAGCCCAGAGCCAATGAGAATAGGTCTTATTGAAGACGGGATCAACTTCAACTACATAATTTGGTGAAATTATGCATTTAGGCCCTTAGAAGAAGATTTTCTCATTTGGTAATGAAGAGAATATTAAAAGAAATTATGTCTGTTACTTTAAAAACCGCAGATCGGTTAATCTAAGCAGTAATAAGCATTAGTAATCTACGCGCTAAAATTATGGTGGGAGATTGATATGGCCGCCAAAATTTCGACTTGGAGGGGGAGATCCAAGGATCGATGTTCATATTCCAGCAGTCTTTGAAGAGTGAGGAAGTGTTTTTACTGGGTTAACGGAGGTCCCAAGTCTTTGTCCGAGTGCGACGACTGTCGACTTGTGGAGACGCGAGGATAGCAAGGTAGATCGTAGGAGATTACCGCACTTCCATTCTATGTGAAGTTGTGTGGAACATTGAAATTAGTATATCTCTTAAATTATTGAGATTTGAGTTCAACTAAGTGGATATATATATAAAGAACAGGTCGCATACTACACTCTGTTGAAAGTCGAGCATGTTAAACTTTACCGTTTCGACAATATAAACCTGTTAAGTCAGATTTTCAAATGTGTTGGAAATAAAGCTGAATATCATTTTAAATTGCAACGTGAAGTTGGCGAACGCAGTTCAAGTGAACAGTAGCGAAGAACTTTTAATATTGGCGCAACACATAAACATTATTATAATGACTATCATTATTCTTCAAATGGTTTCATTCAACATAAATAACATTGTTGATATGATGAACTAAATAGTCATGCGCCAGAGACATATTCGATAACAGGAGTTAAGATACAACGATGGAACTTCGTTAGACAACGTATTCTTGAATACAGACGTAGTGTACGGTCCATCATGTACATTTTCGTCAGTCTACGAACACTAATGTAACATCAATTAGCAATGGAAATATTTCATTCACCATTTATATGAATATTTCTATAAATTATATTCCAATGTTGAGGCTGATACATATTTGCGACGGAGAATGAAGATTCTACAGAAGAGATTTGTTAAAATGCTAGGGTAGCCCAGCAACCACATAAGAATTTGCCAGAAGGATGTCGTTCGAGCCCAGGCGAATGCTGGTGAATTCCAGAGAGGGAACGTTTTTCCTATCTCTGAGGTCGCAGATTCAAGTTTCGAATGCAGATCATCTCAGTATCTTGAACTGAGGAAACATCTGAAGTATTGTGTGAATACTTACATAGATCTTCAAGTTTTCGTCCAAATAAGGTAGCAGTGTCTCTTATTTTTAGTATAGAGCATGATTAGTGACATCCTGAGCCAACGATCTTACTCCATATTTTCATATTTCATGTATTTCAGTGTTCTCATGTATTTTACACTTCAGATGTGTGTTAAGATTTTTATGCTTCAAGATTATTTAGGAGATGATTGCCTTTCATCTATTTTTCAATTTTATTCTACGGATCAGTTGTGGAACTGACATTAATTTTTGTTTGAGGAATCATATTGCCTCATAGAAGACTAGTCGTTTCGACTCTCGAATTCGTATAATTTGAATTAAACCAAGTATTCTGTCATTGTGTCATAGCTTCAAATTAAATATTTTTTAAATTTATTTTGAGCACTTTAATGTAACAACATCTAACTTCAAGAACAGAAGAAACATCGAATGATATTGTTACATCAATATTTTACATTAACTGTCGACGATCTGGGAAATACTAGTCGTTTGATAAGACCGAAGTCTTAATCCCTATAAACATTCTTTGTGTAAAGTGGATAAACATTACGGCTTTGACAAACCTTCTTATTATTTGTAAAGCTGAGAGCTTTGTTCATTTAATATGTTAGAGGAAATACCTTTGATAGAAGATTATTCAAATCATTGGCTAGGAATCAAAGCTAGTTTATCCCGGTCAAGATTGAATTCTATTGGACACTATGAATAACATGTGTGTTATTTTACACTATTTGTGTGACATCACGTCATTATGTCGACCTGATATTACAACGATAAACAATTCAAAGCTTGACAAGTGAAGTGAGACAGGAGTATTATTTTTATTACATGTATTTGCGACAGACGAGTTAACAGTTAATTATCTTTTTGTGGAGTAAACTTTAAGAGGTCAATCACGACAGTCTTATATCGTTCATTACAATTGGAAGTTTCGTTTGAAGAACTTAAGCATGTATAATGGTAGATCAATAGTCATGTGAAATGATACTGAGGGTCACGCCTTTATTTGAGAAAAGTTCCTACAGATGTAATGTTAATAACAATTGATCCAATTTCGGTTATTGTTTAACATAGTGGATGATAATTGTTTATGCCATATATACTGCTCAAAAAATTAAAGCACCACTTTATTCATAGGCCACCAAATTATGAAAAGTTGACCGCACAAGCTCGAAATCTCAGTATGACGTTTGTCCTGACGCCTACCAAGCATATGCTTCAGCGCTACTCCCCAACTTGAGTAGTTTCGGGGTAGCGCCCCGAAAACCAGCCCATTTTCGAATACCGCAAATTGAAGTTTGCGAAAAACGCTGTAGGACTTCTCGCAGGTTGCCAAAGCAGTCAAAAATGAATGAGTCTTGCTCTTAAAGGTTCCACAAACACGTTAAAATCGTTACATTTGACGTTTGAGTATTTTCAACCCCCTTCATCATCCCCTAAACATGGACTACCATTGGGGTGTCTGAGATGGTACCGGGTGTGTTTAACCACCTCAAAACCTGCACACCGTCATCAGTTGCTGATTGCAGTAAGTTCTTAAGGCCTCCGACAAAGCTCCCCCCCCCCCTAACACCCTCAACTGGCATGGGACCAAACCACCCCCTCTTGATTCACCCCTAAGGAAGGTTTTAATCGAGATGTTTATCAGTGTTGTGAATGGGGGTGTCTTCCCCTAACGTTTCAAAAAAGGAGCTGTGCCTGTGTCACCACCCCTTCCCCTGCTACCCCCGTTTGTATGATTTTTCGAATCAGGCCCTTTTTAAGGGCTGAAACGAGGTCTTAATCGCTGAAAGGGCTGTAAAGGTCCTTAGAAGTAGTGGTGACACGAAATCTACCCCTTCCGATCGTTGATTGACATTCCGTCCCCCAAACTTGAAATTTTTGCACCCCCAACCCTCCCTGTCTGGACGAGTAACGCGTCATGGCAGAGTTTTCAGAGTTGGATGAAAATAAAGCATATGGCCAGCAATCTAGCCCAAAACAGCAGGTTGGATGGAAATTCATCGGTAGGGTGGGAAACGGGACCAAAAGGTTTTCAAAAAAGTTAAGTCTATAGTAAGTACGCCCATGCATAGGCAACCCACATCACGTCCTTGCGTGCGGGTTGCCTATAATCGGCAATAGAATACAAAGGGTGGAAATGGAAGAAAAATGACGTGATATGGGTTGCCTATGCATGGGTGTACTTACTAGAGGCTGTTAACTTTTTTGAAAAAATTTTGGTGACGTTTCTCACCCTACCGATGAATTTCCATTCAACCTGCTGTTTTGGGCTCGATTTCAGGCCATAAGCTTCATTTTGATCCGATTCTGAAAACTCTGCCATCACTCGTTACGCGTCCAGACAGGGAGGGTTGAGGGTGCAAAAATTTCAACTTTGGGGGACGGAATGTCAATCAACGATCGGAAGGGGTTAATTTCGTGTCATCACAACCTCTAAGGACCTTTGCAGCCCTTTCAGCGAATAAGACCTCGTTTCAGCCCTTAAAAAGGGCCTGATTCGAAAAATCATACAAACGGGGGGTAGCAGGCGAAGGGGTGGTGACACAGGCACAGTTCCTTTTTTGGAACGTTCGGGGAAGACCCCCCCATTCACAGCACTGATAAACATCTCGATTAAAACCTTCCTTACGGGTGAATCGAGAGGGGGTGGTTTCATCCCATGCCAGTTGAGGGTGTTAGGGGGGGGGGGTGAACATTGTCGGAGGCCTTAAGAACTTACTGCAATCAGCAACTGAGGACGGTGTGCAGGTTTTCAGGTGGTTAAACACACCCGGTACATTCTCAGACGCCCCAATGGTAGTCCATGTTTAGGGGATGATAAGGGGGTTGAAAATACTCAAACGTCAAATGTAACGATTTCAACGTGTTTGTGGAACCTTTAAGAGCAAGACTCATTCATTTTTGACTGCTTTGGCAACCTGCGACAAGTCCTACAGCGTTTTTCGCAATCTTCAATTTGCGGTTTTCGAAAATGGGCTGGTTTTCGGGGCGCTACCCCGAAACTACTCAAGTTGGGGATTTGTGCTGAAGCATATGCTTGGTAGGCGTCAGGACAAACGTCATACTGAGATTTCGACCTTGTGGAGTCAACTTTACAACTTTACAAAATCGGTGGCCTTTGAAAAAAGTGGTGCTTTAATTTTTTTGAGCAGTATATATAGTTACATGAGGATTTGTAGAGCTATGGAGCGTTTATGCGAAGGAAGTTCCGCATTTTAAAGGGAAGTCAAAGTCAAAGTATTGTGGTTGTTTGATAAGAAACAACAACCACATAAGAGTCGTTGTATACAAGTAGTCCAGTTCATGTGAACTAACGTTTTAGCTGTGTTGACAGAAGGGTTTTAGCGGAAATACAACTAGAGGAAGATTGTCTACTCACGTCAATGATACAATTATTATATTTTATTAAACCCGAAGTTAAAGCCTCCGTGGCTTATGCGGCAGCACGCCGACCTCTCACCGCTGAGTCCGTGGTTCAAATCCCGGTCACTCCATGTGAGATCTGTGCTGGACAAAACGGAGGCAGACAGGTTTTTCTCCGGGTACTCCGGTTTTCCCTGTCAAAATTTCATTCCAGCAACACTCTCCACTAGCATTTCATTTCATCTGTCATTCATTTAATCATTGCCCCAGAGGGGTGCGTCAGGTCTCGGCAGCCGGCACAGTTCATATCCTCGCCGCTAGATGGGGGCTTCATTCATTCCATTCCTGACATGGTCGGAGACTGGAAGCAGGCTGTGGATTTTCATTTTCATTAAACCCGAAGTTATGTAATTACGTACAGTTAACCTTAGTCAGTCGATTGTATTTGACCGACAATGTAATGAAACCTATATAAGACGATGTGTAAGCAGTATATCAAAACTACGGAGTGTTAGAATGATTATGTAGAAAAACAGTGTATATAATTAATTGAGAGTTATATTGTAACCGAGAATCCAGAATCGCGAAAGTAACGTGTTAGCAACACTAAATAATGTATATTATTATGAACATATTCCATGTAACCATTTTTTTTTGGAAATGATTTAATTAGTTAAATAATTTTAGTAGGATTTATTAATCGATTGCTTTGGAATAGCGTGTGTTTTATGAGCGGATGTTTTTTGTATGAATGATTGTCCACTGTTAAGAGTAATTGTTGAACCGGATTGGTCTGAACGATTCGGGGTGCGAATGAAAGAGTGTATAAAAATTTTCAGAATGATTGTTAAAGAAACATAGATGTTATGAGCACTTTTGTAAGATCTAAATGTTAATTTTACGTGTATTTTAAGCGCACTCAAAAGCAGTCTCAATGTAGGCTCGCCAGAATGATTCACCGTTAGAAATGGAGAGCGGTGCGACATAATATGAGCAGGTGAAGATTAACAGCCTTCTATAAAATGTAAAACAGTTCTGAATGCAGCGTGTTGCTGGTGTTTCATTGATGAAACAGGCCATGGCACGTGCGTTTCCAGACGGGGGCTAGTGAAGGTAACCCGTTCTCAGGAATGCCATGAATGTAAGAGCCTTCCTTAAATGTTTTTGTTACGTAGTATAGGTCTATACCTACCAAGGCTTTCACGCCGATATTTTTACACGGCATTGTAATAAGAGTGTAGTAGAAAGGAAGTGTGTATGATTGTGTGTTTTTTTCTTTTGTTATTAGAATAGTTTATTGTTATTTTGTTTATTTAGTTTAGTTTACCATTGTTAATAAATTTATTCAGTTCGTAATCTGTCGGTGTTGGCGTGTGATTCATTTTAAATATTAGGAGTAGAGTATTGTGGATGTATTGTAGGCGAAGCTGAATTCCCAGTCCCCGAGAAGGTAAGTAAAGGTAGGTGTGCCCCGTGTAGTTTGTTGTTGATCCACAATATTCTTGTAACTGCTGTATGTTAATCCCTAATGGCCATGTTGGGAGCGATTTCTAATGTAGTAATAGGCCGGTGCTGTTAGAAATAGGCAATCCAGCTGGGGGCAATGGATATTCCATCAGGCTACTTTCCGGATTTACGGGTACAGTACCACCCCGGCATTTGCCTGGAGACGAAGTGGGAAATCACGGAAAACCACTTCGAGGATGGCTGAGGTGAGAAGCGAAACCCCTCTACTCATTTGGACCACTCGAGGGTGATTAGACCCCGTTCCAGTCCTCATACCACTTTTCAAATTTCATGGCAGAGCCAGGAATTGAACCTCGGACCTCCGAGGGTGGCAGCTAAGTACGCTGACCACTACACTACGGAGGCGACTCATTATTATTAGTTTTTTTCTTTTATTATCGAATGTGGCCAACTCTGGGCCGCAAGGAACTCAATACTTATTGGCTTTCTTTCTCTACTCTTCCCAGAACTTCTTCATCCTGTCACTTCTTTGTTTTCACTCCTCCTCGGAAATGATCCATTTGGGCCTCCTGCTTGGTGGTTTCTCTTGAAATGATTTTACTCCGTCAACTCGACTGCGGAACTCTCTTCTATCGTATTTGTAATTCCATCTTCCGCTGCATCCCTCTTCACCTCATCTACCCATTTAGATGTAACCCTTAACCCCATGATGTAGCTGAAGATCCTTTTGGTCAGCCTGTCTTCATCCATTCGTAGTAAGTGTCCGTAGATTTTTAGCCTCCGCTTCTTCATTACGTCTGTGATCTTTTCAGTACACTTGTAAAGTTCTTCATTTTTCCTCTTCTTCCATGTCCCATGAGAAGTCTTCTGTGGTCCAAGTATTTTTCTCAGAATCTTCCTTTCTCTCTTTTCTAGTACTTGAAGTTCTCCCTTTTTACTTAAAATACGACACTCTGAAGCGTACAATCCTTCAGGTTGTACCACCGATTTGTAGTGTCTGATTTTGGCCTTGTATGATAAAGCTCGTTTATTGTATTTATTCTGGGTTAGTTTGTTTATTTTTATTAGACCTGTGTGTCGAGTAACATTTTTCAGTGAAATCTGAAATTCTGTCTATTTCAGATAACTTGATTGATCCCTGTGAATATAATTCTATTAATTGTGTATTTCCTGAATAAACAGAAAACTTGCGATAAACGTTATTTTCTTGTTACAAGTATTCAGCCGTAATATTACCCATAAGCATGTTAGCTCATACATTACTATTGACCATGCTTACTTACGACAATATTTCATCCCAACTTTACTCCACCCAAATCAAAACAGAAAGAGACAATCCCAAACTTAGAACCGCTCATGTGCTGACACGAGGTTGACGTATTTAAACAACCTTGAATCTAATCGGACTGGGCAGGGAATTAACCCACATTCTTGGTTTTTGAAGGCTTACGCTAAACCAACGGTGGCACTCAGTACAACTATTGAAGCCTTCTAAATCTAGAAGGAAGTGATAACTATATTTATTTACTTTACAATAATGTTGACATTTGAGATCACATTTTAATGTATATTTAATTTTTACGCATAATTTTACACATTGTAAATATTCAACTAAATAACGTCCATGTGTTTTAACTCTGTCATAAAGATGCAGAACAAAGGGTATTTAAAACTTAATAGCCTGCAATTGGGCCTTACGTTGAATTCAATTTTCTCTGCTTTGAGAGAAATTGATACCGCAAGCATTTTGTCTGTGGTAGGAAATCCTTGGCGTAAATGAGTTAGGCTGGAATGCCGTAGCATTGTTCAGAGTTTAAGCGATTAAATTACATAGCTCTCAGCATGTTCCTGTTTACAGAACATGCCATTAGCAGGGAAGACCACGAGTTCGTCTTAATTAGTTTCCAGAAGAAAATTAATTTCGCCTTAACGTTTGATATCTTATCAGCCACTTTAAACCGTACTCAGTTAATGTGACGTCAGATGAAAGGTGATCGTTGCGCTTTAATCCAACTTTAACCAATTACTGCATCTGACGGGAGATATCGAAAAGATGTTCTATATTGCTAATAATAATATCTTATGGCCTCTGGTGCCGGGTGCAAGCTTTGTTATTTAACACCCAGAGGGCATCTTGTATGTCGAATTTTGTTGTCCCGTGAAGCACAATGAAAGTCAAGGAGGTTAGATATCTAAGCTCCATGAGACTAGAGGTATAGCGCTTTCTAGTAGAGAAATGAGTAACATCGTGTTGGCGGAAAATCCCGAGATTAATTTTGCCATTATGAAAACGGCCTACTGAATTCAAATGGATTCTTTAACATGCCAACATCGTATGACATGCTTGTTGTGATTTGTACCGCCTTTAAAAATCACTTACCACGGCCAGTGGCATACCTGCAAGCTTGGGGGTTAGTAATTCGACACGATAACCACTCACCCACCGTGGCCTATATTGCTAATGACAATATTTGTATCAGCCTCCATTAGGACTTGCTCGTTTCTTTCTTACTGGTCTGTAGGAGCCAGAGTGATGAAATGTAATAACCTAATGTGCACCCTTGAAAACAAGAAGAAAATGTGTAATAAACATGGCAACACTGAAAAACGTGTATCCTAAAATCTCTATGTAAACCGTCAGTCATGCAAATTGCTAAGCTAAGAGGGCCTAATACCAAGACTAAAACTCATGAATAGCCTATAGCCATGGTAACAAAATGTTTACAATGTAATTTAATACATGACTTAATGAACAAATACTAAGTCGGTTCCAAAAACATCAGCTTCCATTATTTCAACTCAACGAACCATACCCCTAAATACGTCACCCTTATTATATGTTTTGTACCACAGTGCATTTTAAGTATCATTTGTGTGTTTGTTTCAGATATCGTACAGATTATGTTAGTAGCTTGCACCCAAGATGCGGCGGAAGAATAATCTTTACATAGACTCCTATAACATATGTGTTCAATCAGACACATACTGCAGGACTTCGGAGAATACATACATTCATTGCATTTCCAGCCTTCATGCAAGGAGCTCGCCTATATACAGACACTCTGAGAGCATGATCAGCAAGAAACCCGGCTATTGTCCGATATTTTGAATGGTAAAGGGAATGCTAGAAATCCAAGGACGGCAGAAGGAAGCTGGATATATGCATTGCATCCCTCGCTGTTTGTGCTACCTGCCCTCATAATCTAGAGTCTAAACTTCCCGGTTGTCTCAAAAGTGATCATAAATACTGAATTCGGTGGACCTATCAATATCCCTCGTCTAAGTTGCCATATACAGATGCAGACACTAAAGAAAAACTATTGCAATAAATTATATAGTTGATGACACTTAAGACTGAAATTGAATCATATTCTTGAACGTCAGTATCTTAGAGGACCGAGACTGCCCATAGTCCATGGCTGGCACACTCGTCCTCCAATTTTACGTTCAGATTGGATGCCTAAAGCTAAAAGAACGCCAAGCCTTTAAACTATGATAAAATATTAAATATAATGTAAATTTTACAGCACAATAACGCCCTTGTACTGACTGTCCATAACCTTGCGGATAGACACACTGCACAAATGCTCCAGACACCATAAACCGTAAACTGCAATGGTTCATTCCGTATTTCAGCTAATATTCTCTGGAGTACACATACAATGCACCAGTATTCAGAACTTAGTATCAGAACAATAATAATCTCCCTTCATTGTAATCTATCTTTAATATTTTACCAGTAGGCATGAATATATACTTGAATATATGACATCTATTCACTTGTGTCATCAACAGAGCGTATCTCCAATACAGTACTAACTTTATGCCAACTTAAAAAATTCTTAGTTTACATCATATATACTGCATTTATTATACACTGACAGCTGCAGTACCAATACTTTAACTAAATAATTGTGCATATTGTAAACATTTTCACCTGTATTTTCAAACATAGATTTCATGGCCTAAGTGTAATGATGATCGCTTGACGATCGAAACTGGTCATCCTAGTGTATTTATTAAATCCATGTAATTTATTTCAGGATTAGGGCATAACCCAGCTCTTTTGGTTACATTCGTCTTGACCGACTGAAAAGCACTAAACTCTTGTTTATGTGATAATAATCAATTCCATTCCTTTTTTAATTCAAAATGGCAAATGCACGTAATATGCAATACGATTATATTGTTAAAGTTTCAGTCGGTATAATTATACTGTAATAAGAATTTTCGGATTTACATTTTTTTGTTTGGTTTTTCGCTTAAAAATCGGAATATAGGTACGATATAGTCTTGTTCATTGTGGCCAGTTCTTCCCATATAGGCTATGTATATATATATACATATACTAGCAACCCGACCCGGCTTCGCCCGGGAACAGTTATGAATGCATTACGTGATAAGCCCTTTTTTCCAATGTCAATGAACAGCGACTAATATCCATTTTACGTCTCGGCATGATGGGTTAAAATCACTGACTGGACTATTAATTATATTATCATGGAGATGCATGAGCAACAAAATCTTGTCAGACGTAATTTAAGAATGGCGAGGTGCATGAAACACAAATCACCCTTCCGTCCAATCTTAACTTAACTGTGAATTTTGCGGAACGAAAAGTTCACAGGCGAAATGAAGAAAAGCCGAGTCGCACTTCCAGGGAAACTCCAAACACAATCACTCTTCTCTAAAGTTTTAAACTCAACACGACTCGACAGTTTGCTGCTGGCTGTATCTGGGGCAATAAGCTCGTCCGCTAGCTAAGCTGTAACTGGGGCGATAGACTCGGCCCTAGCTAGCTCGTAAACTGTCGCCTCATTAACTGAATGGAGATGGTTGGAAGAAATGAAAACGTAAGCACACTTATAGCAGGCGATGTATTGAAGATAGAGATATGCTCTCCCGGGCGTTTTTGTAGAACTTTTCATGCTGATTAATTCTTACACTCATAGTATATAGATATTGTTAACGGTTTGCCCAGCGTAAGCTTAAAAAGCGCACGGACGCCAGTTTATTTTTCGACCTTTCCACTGAAACCGTTACTTCTTGACTTCCTTTGGCAATCAATAAATAATTATCTACAGAAACCTTCATCGAGATATCCTTTACAAATTGGTGAAAACCGCATCAAAATCGATTCAGTGGTTCTCGAGATTACCCGTGACAGCCAAGAATCGGGGACTTAGTTTTAAAGTAGAGAATATACGCCAAACAGTATAATTTAATATAATATAATCCCCCTTCCGTCCAATCTTAAATTGACTGTGAATTTTGCGGAACGAAAAGTTCACAGGCGAAATGAGAGTTGCACTTCTAGGGAATGGCGAGGTGAATGAAACTCAAATCCCCCTTCCGTCCAATCTTAACTTGACTGTGTTTCACAGGCGAAATGAAGAAAACCCGAGTTGCACTTCCAGGGAAACTCCAAACACAACCACCCTTCTCATAAGTCTTAACTCAGCACGACTCGATGGTTTGCTGCTGGCTGTATCTGGGGCAATAGGTTCGCCCGCTAGTTAGGCTGTAACAGGGATGATAGACTCGCCCTTAGCTGGCTCGTAATCTGTCGCCTCAGTAGTTGAATGGATATGGTTCGAAGAAATTAAAACGTAAAAACACTTATAGTGGGCGATGTATTGAAGATAGACATATGCTCTCGTGGACATTTTTTGTAGAACTTTTTATACTGAACACCGCTTTACTGACTTTGTGCGCCGGCGATCATTGCTGTAGCCAAACCGTACCTTTACTGTGTTAGTAATCATCATGTTATGCATGCAGCAAGTCAAATTGTACCTGCCTATATGATGGTGGAGCCTGCTAACATGCATTTTATAGCTGAGAGAACAAGGGTTGTTCTGACATCGCAGGGACATTTTTCTTACACTGAGGGTTAACGTTCTCTTACCTTGACCACTCAAAGTATGTAAGAAAGTTAGCATTGTATTCCTGTGCATGACAATGCTGTTCAGTAGCTAGTATTTGTTCTAGGTGCTGAATAGCACTGGGTTCTTGGTTGCTTTAATACTTGGGAGCCAATTCATTTAAGACATAATGCATTCCAGACATTTCGTTCTAGTGAGAGAATGTCACTTCAGTGTATGGTTGGTACACCTCACCAAGGTTGTGGCCATACATGCAGCGAAAACCATTGCAAGGAATGTACACACATCAAAAAAAGTTTTGCATCACCTCGGTTCCCAGATCTCCGGCATATAGACGTTGACTGTGTATATTGTATCCAAGATACAGTCCCTTTGACTGTTCATAGATGTCACTAAAACTGCTCAAAGATGTAAACAACCATGCATGAGCAGGGCCTATTAGACGGAGGGGGTACGACAGCCGATCAGTTCCAGTCATTCCACCAGGACGAAGGTACGCTGCTCATGTTGTCTGTAGTTCTACCATGCCTAGAAGGTCAATACCGCAGTTCGATCGCGTCCGCATTGTTACTTTGTGTCAAGAAGGGCTCTCAACAAGGGAAGTTTCCAGGCGTCTCAGAGTGAACCAAAGCGATGTTGTTCGGACATGGAGGAGGTACAGAGATACAGGAACTGTCGATGACAGGCCTCGCTCAGGCCGCCCAAGGGCTACTACTGTAGTGGATGACCGCTACTTACGGATTGCCGCTCGGAGGAACCCTGACAGCAATGCCACCATGTTGAATAATGCGTTTCGTTCAGCCACAGGACGTCGTGTTTCAACTCAAACTGTGCGCAATAGGCTGCATGATGCGCAACTTCACTCCCGACGTCCATGGCGAGGTCCAGCTTTGCAACCCCGACACCATGCAGCGCGGTACAGATGGGCCCAACAACATGCTGAATGGACCCCACGGAATTGGCATGACGTTCTCTTCACCGATGAGTGTCGCATATGCCTTCAACCAGACAATCGTCGGAGACGTGTTTGGAGGCACCCTGGTCAGGCTGAACGTCTTAGACACACTGTCCAGCGAGTGCAGCAAGGTGGTGGTTCCCTGATGTTTTGGGGTGGCATTATGTGGGGCCGACGTACGCCACTGGTGGTCATGGAAGGCTCCGAAACGGCTTTACGATACCTGAATAACATCCTCCGACCCATAGTGCAACCATATCGGCAGAATATTGGAGAGGCATTTGTCTTCATGGACGACAATTCTCGACCTCATCGTGCACATCTTGTGAATGCGTTCCTTCAAGATAACGACATCGCTCGACTACAGTGGCCAGCATGTTCGCCAGACATGAACCCTATCGAACATGCCTGGGATATGTTGAAAAGGGCTGTTTATGGGCGTCTTGACCCACCAACCACTCTGAGAGATTTACGCCGAATTGTCGTTGAGGAGTGGGACAATTTGGACCAACAGTGTCTTGATGAACTTGTGGATAGTATGCCACGGCGAATACAGGCATGCATCAATGCAAGAGGACGTGCTACTGGGTATTAGAGGTAGTGGTGTGTACTGCAATCTGGACCACAAATGCTGAAAGTCTAGCTGTATGATGGTACAACATGCAATGTGTGGGTCTCATGAGCAATAAAACGAGCTGAAATGTTGTTTCTGTTGATCTCTATTCCCTTTGTATTTAACGGTTCCGGAACTCTTGGAACCGAGGTGATGCAAAACTTTTTTTGATGTGTGTATGTCACTACCTACTACTGAGTAACACCTGAGTGTAGGGTGTCTCTATTACCGCATATTTACCACAGCATTTAGCATGCAATGTTCACTATGCCATGGTGTTTCTCCACAAATATTTACTTTTCCATATCTGCTTCCATTGCAACTGCTCCATGCTCTCTCCTCTCTGTATATAAAGTATTTCCCTGAGCTGTGTGGTGTGGGTTGTATGCAATTACATGAATACAGTTCATGCAACTTGTGGACTCCCGTTCCTCACCAGTTGGTGTCTGTATGCTTCATTAATAACTCCCATGTAGGTTATTTGGATGTTGGTGATACTACCAATAGGTGTGTGTAATCAGTGCATGTGTACTGTGTATTAATGGTATACCGATAACAGCGGCAGTGTTCAGTCTGAGGTATGGGACACTGTTTTGATATGGAAAGTTGTTATCTCTAGATATAACAATGTTATTGGTTATATATCCCGTTTAACTAATGGGACTTTTAGAGACGCCAGGGTGCCAGAATTTTTACCCGAAGGGGATCTTGAGCATGCCAGTAAATCTACTGACACGGCTCCCTAACATTTGAGCTCCCTCAAATGCCAGCTGACTACGCCAGGATTCGATCCTGCAATCATGGTCCAGCAAGCGAGAACGTTATCGCTGAGCCACGCAGCCAGCCGTTATTTCTAGAAAAACTGCCTGTAGCTGTGCAACTGATACAATAATTCTATAACAATGTTGCTACTAGGAATAGATGTTTGGGAAATTTCAGCATATATGGGTGAATTCCTGGGAACAGATGTGTGTTGTACCAGTATGTTACTGTCTGTTAGGTAGTCAGCCCGAAGGCTGGTTGGATCCTCAAAAGCACCGCCGTTACGTTATGTGAGTAGATACCCACAAAAACCCAAGGCAGTGCTATATTGAGGCGTTCTAGGCAAGAAGAGGAGTGAGGTAGTTTGCCATTGCTTTCCTCACTGAGTCAGAACAGTAGTCCTAACCCTATGAGTAGAACCTTTCACAGCATTCACAGGCACTGACTGTGCCCTGAATGCGATTACTAAGCACCACCCATACCTCAGTAGCTTCCATATAATCACAGCCATGAGTGAGACTGAGACATCGATGAAAAGCCACCTTTTACTCTAGCCTGTGCCAACTGACAAATGCAAATGTACTGTATTCATCAAGAGATGGCAAACTTGTGAACTATTTTATCATTTCAAATGATCTTGTCGACTTTGTCGTTATGCTTGGGTCTAACGTTATGCGTTACGGTTACGGTTACGGCGTGTATGACGTCATCATGTTGTTCAGTGCATATGCATTGAGTCTGAGTTTACTCCTGGGAGACGGCGAGTGCGTGACGTCAGACAGGAAAACAGGGTGACCCTAAAGAGGTGTGCAAGATGTCAGACAGGAATACAGGGTGACTCATAAAGAGATGTACAAGATGCCAGATAAGAATACAGGGTGACTCCTAATGGGGTGCACAAGATGTCAGACAAAAATACAGGGCGACTCCTTAAGAGATGTACACGATGTCAGATAAGAATACAGGGTGACCCTTAACGAGGTGTACAAGATGTCAGACAAGAATACAGGGTGACTCCTAAGGAGGTATACAAGACGTCAGATAAGATTACAGGGTGACTCCTAAAGGGGTGCACAAGATGTCAGACAAGAATACAGGGTGACTCATAAAGAGGTGTACAAGATGCCAGATAAGAATACAGGGTGATCCTTAACGAGGTGTACAAGATGTCAGATAAGAATACAAGGTGACTCCTAAAGAGGTGTACAAGATGTCACACAAGAATACAGGGTGACTCCTAAAGAGATATACAAGACGTCATATAAGAATACAGGATGACTCCTGAAGAGGTGTACAAGATGCCAGATAAGAATACAGGGTGACTCCTAAAGAGATATACAAGATGCCATATAAGAATACAAGGTGACTCATAAAGAGGTGTACAAGATGGCAGAGAAGATTACAGGGTGACTCCTAAAGAGGTGCACAAGATGTCAGAGGAGAATACAGGGTGACTCCTAAAGAGGTGTACAAAATGTCAGACAAGAATACATGGTGACTCCTAAAGAGGTGTACAAGATGTCACACAAGAATACAGGGTGACTTCTAAAGAGATATATATAAGATGCCAGATAAGAATACAGGGCGCCTCCTAAAGAGGTGTGCAGGATGTCAGAGCAAAATACAGGGTGACACTTAACGAGGTGTACAGTATATTAGATTCAATTCAAATACAAGGTGACCCTTAAAGAGGTTTTCAAGATATCAGATTCTAATAATGGGTGACCCTTAAAGATTTGTAAAAGATGTCAGACTCAAATACAGGGTGACCCTTAAAGAGGTACCCGCGCGAGAAGCCTAAGTTAATGGGTATTGGAGTCTGTTGAAAGAGTCCTGGGGCTTCGAGCGAAGTGAGAAGCCCTCCTGAGCCTTTCTAACATGTGTAGCATTTGTAGCATGCGTCATTTGAAATGATATAAAGTCTAGTCTCTCAGACTGACCGTATCTTTTATTTTTCAGAAATGTTATAGCAGTATGTGTTTCATATACCAAACTATTACTGTTTCTTTCGGTAAATAATGCAGGATTTGTACGAATAGTTCCTCCCCACTCATTCGTTGCATTAAATGGACATTGCAGTTTCAACTGAAAGGATGAAAACCTCCAATGGGCAGTGGAATATAAATGGCAATTCCTGCAATTGTATTGCATTGGTGAGCATACACATAACCATGTTTAAATAGGTGCATACAATGTGAAAGATTACAATAACTCTGGAAGTAACCGGATACTGCCATGGCATATTGTTTTCACTACTGACAAACATTCAATAAGAGCAGTTTATTTCAGAAATATTTAGTGTCAAGCATATTATGAAATTCCAGTGGTCTGCTTGATTCCAGTCACCTGTTGAAACATAATGCTGTATCACTAAGGTAAAGAATCTGTGTGAGTTCCATTTGATCACATCGTTTCTCATGGTGAGGACAGTGCATTAGTTGTAAGCTCTATGGCAGCAAAAGTGTTTTGTGTTCTGCTGACCATCTCCTACTTGTCACTTTCTGCAGCCTCATGTGGGCCAAGATGAAGAAAATGAAAGATTGACAAGCCAAATTTGTAGTGGGTTCTTTACAGTATAGCTCAAAACTGTTCTCAGTGAGTGAATGACAGTTTGTAGTTCCAGGAAGAAAGGCTACCATGTTCTCAGCTCCCCTATACCTCGTAGAGTAGACACACAACTCCCTAGTCTTGCCCATTAGTTACATGCCTTGATAAAATTCTTGTTTGACCAATTCGTTGTGTAGTGGCTAGCATTCTCGGTTGTTGCCCCCAGAGGTCTGGGTTCGTTTCCTGGCCCTGCCCATAAAAGTAATTCTGGTCTGAGGGCTGAAACGGGGTACGCTAAGCCTAATGTGGAAAACCTGAGACGAGGTGGATTCGATTCCCACCTCGGCCATCTTTGAAGTATTTTTCTGTGGTTTACCAGGTCTACTGCAGGCAAATGCCGAGATGGTTCCTTACTTAAGGCCACGGCTGCCTCCCTCCCAAACCTCACCTAAAGTACAAAACACACTAATAGAGTCACCATATTACAACAGGTTATCATAGAAAATTACACACACCCAAGTACATGGGTCTGAATGACCACGATGTCCAAGCCCCGCAAATGAGAAAAGCAACAACAAAACAACTTGTGTTACAAGTGGTCGTGCTACAGTGTTACAAACTTCTGAACTATAAGTGAACACTGGCCAAACTTTTCTGTTCACAAATCTATTTCAGCTTTATCACATTCGTTATTTGAGATCTTCTCTAGCTTCATGAAGAAGTGGGGTAATAAATGAAACAAGAATCAGGCACCCAGCCTACACAAGGACTGGTCAGAAGAGCAACTCACGTGTGCTGCTCCTGTTCACAGTCCTAGTGCAAACTAATATTCTCCCACTCTGCCTCTGCTATATTGAAAGGAGGAATACGGACCATTTGCGTATAGTGTGTTGTTGATTTGCAATAATACTACTACATGCATTGAATTTATTTGTGTAGGCCTACATTGAAATTCAATTTTTGCTCCGACTTGTACTTTGGACATTTGCAGTTTATCTTCCACCTGAGGCCGGTCCAGCTTTCCAAAGATGACTCCTCAGCTGTAGTTTGCGGTAGAGTGGCTGAAAACGGTGTGCCATCAACCATCCAAGTAGCCTACTGACCACGTTCAAGATCTCATTTGTTTCTGTGTTCTCAACGAGCTTAACCATTGATATTCACATCTCTGAAGGTTGTTTTCAGCTGCACAATCAGATGTAAAAGTCAACATATAAACATGCAGAAATTGGGATTCGAATAAATTAAATATGTCTTTCACAAAGTATTTATCATTTCTCGAAACCTACTCCTCATCCTGAATCAATATTACTGTATATTGATGTTATGATGATCTCGTGCATTAGAAGAGGCAATATATTAACATAGCATTCCATTGCAGTAGAACGAAATTACTGGTGAATAAAGTAACAATGGTCGAAAACAGGCTCTCGTGCAGCAGGGAAAGGGTTACGAATGTTTTCAGGTTATGATGCCACAATGTAGAAAACTCTAATTACTCTTCATTATATCATTTTAACAGCTTTATGTCATTATTAAGAATATTTAAGTTGTTGCAAAAACACTGCTAAGCTTTCAAATAGGCAAATAAATAGAAAAATGTTTTCGTAGATAAGGAAATCATACCAACATGTCACACCAAAACTCATTATTATTATTATTATTATTTCATTTTTGGAACGATATTGCCTCCTCAGGTGTAATAATGCATGATTTCGATTTAATGTCAGACACTGCCAATCAGTTTTGACAGCAATAAAGTGCGTTGGTAATGATCACAGTCGATCGTAGTTACTTTATAAGCGAGATTGGTAGCCATTCTAGCCCAAACAATGCCACGTAGACTTAAAATTTGAGCTAATAAACGTGTCTTGAAAATTAGCATTGAGTTTCGTCTCTCTTATTACGTGCTCCTCGTTCTACGGACTGAGCGTTTCAGTTAGCCTGTGAGGCGTGCCCACCAGGAGTATTACATTTGTGAAATTGAGGAGAGTACTTGACATCGTTTGAAGGCTTAACCAAGCCACATCTAACGCCATGGGCCTTAATCCTTAAAGGCTATACTTTTCACAGCATTCATCAAAAAGTTAAGTAAAAAAGTGTTATGTGCTTCTCAACCTAATTAAATGGAGTCTCTTTCTTCGAACTATTATTCAAAACATAAACTTTTATATTCTAGTGCAAATGGATTGCTATTGTCTTCCTGCTGGTCATGAATTATATTTCTAATGGTTATATTCTAAACCATCGTGGGAACTAAGGCTGTGTCCCAATACTCAAGTTGTCAGCAATTGACTAGCTGCTAGCTACTATGTGCTATGTGCTGTGCACAACGGAGATTTGGGACATGTCTGCTTGATCACAGCCTCCTTCATAGACTTGTGTTCTGAAACGCACTGGACTTACATGCTGGTGTCAAACCAACACTCAAGATGGCGGTGATCTGCTACTCCTTGTAAGCTCTTTGCGCTTTCATCAGCTGTTTTAAATAAACAATACCTGAACGATACGATCATGGATGGGCCAAGATGATCACTTTTTAGCCGAGCCCTAATTATGGTTTGTGTATGGCTTAAGTCAAAGACAACCTACAATTTACATAACCTACAATACCGAAAGCAACGGGAAACTACAGCCGTATGCTATTCCCGAGAATATGCACCTCTCTATGCATAATCACATGTGATGATGGCCTCCTCCCTTGTAAAATTTCATTCCGGAGGTAAACTAGTCCCCCGTTCGGATCTCCGGGTGGGGAATACTCGAGAGGGGGTTAACATCACAGAAGTGACAAAGAGGAAATCTGACATTCTACGGATCGGAGCGTGGAATGTTAGAAGTCTGCTAGGAAGTGGAAGGTTAGAAAACTTAGAAAGGGAAATGGATAGGTTGAGGTTGGATTTGGTTGGGATTAGTGAAATGTGCTGGCAGGAAGAACAGGACTTTTGGTCAGGAGACTATAGGGTAATTAGCACTAAATCAAACAATGGCCAAGCATATTGAGAAGGAAACTTGGACAGCGGGTGGAATATTATGAGCAATATAGTGAACGGATTATTGTAGCAAAAATCAATACTAAACCTACCTGCACCACAGTGGTATAAGTCTGTATGCCTACCAGTCAAGCTGATGATGAAGATATTGGAAAGGTCTACGAAGAAATAGACGAAATTCTGAGGTATATCAAGGGTGATGAAAATGCTATAATAATGGGAGATTGGAATGCTGTGGTAGGAAAAGGGAGAGAAGGGAAGATAGTAGGAGATTTCCGATTAGGTGAATGGAATGATCGAGGAAGCAGGCTGGTAGAATTCTGCACCGAGTATGAGTTGGTCATAGCCAACACCTTATTCAATAACCACACTAGAAGAATATACACATGGATGAGACCAGGAGATACAGGGCGTTACCAAATCGAATTCATTATGGTCAAGCAGAGGTTTCGAAACCAGATTTTGGATTGTAAAACATATCCTGGTGCTGACATAAACTCTGACCACAATCTGGTTGTAATGAAATGCAGATTAAAGTTATAATATCGTATGGCCTCGGATGCCTGGTGCAAGCTTTGTTAATTGACACCCAGAGGGTAGCTTGCATGTCGAATTTCGTCGTTCCTTTGAACGCTATGAAAGTCAAGGAGGTTAGATATCTAAACTCCTTGACACTACAGCGCTTTCAAGTAGAGAATGGAGGAACTTTGTGTTGGCGGAAAATCCCGAGATTAATTTTGCCATTGAACACGGCCTACTGAATTCAAATGGGTTCTTTAACATGCCAACAACGTATGACATGAGTATCGTGATTTTTGTCGCCTTCAAAAATCACTTACCATGGCCAGGGGCGAACCTGCTATCTTGGGGTTGGTAGTCCGACACTATAACCACTCACCCACCGAGGCAAGTTGAGATTAAAGTTGAAGAAACTGAAGAAAAGTCAAAAGCCAAAAATGTGGGCAATAGACTGAAAGAGAAGGATGTAAACGAAAGATTCAAGAAGAGTATAAAGGAAGGACTAATGAAAAACCCTAAACAAACTTCAATTGCAGACGAATGGGCTCTTTTGAAGAATGAAATAACAAAATACGCAGAAGAAAACATTGGTAGGAAAGAAAGAATAGGTAGAAAACCGTGGATCACTCAGGATATACTAGAATTGATGGATGAAAGGCGGAAACACAAGAATGTAAGAGATGAAAAGGGGAAAGCAGAATACAGACGTCTGAGAAATGAGGTTAACAAGAAGTGCAAGGAAGCGAAAGAAGAATGGTTGAAAGAGAAATGTGCAGGTATAGAAAATTGTCTGAAATTAGGAAAAGTAGACACAGCGTATCGAAGGATTAAGAATACTTTTGGGGAAAAGAAGACTAAGTGCTGTAATATTAAGGACACAAATGGAAAGCCTCTAACAGATAGGGAAGAAAAGGTTGAGAGATGGAAAGCTTACATAGAGAGATTGTATAAGGGAAAGGAGATTGAGAATCATGTAATGGAAAGGGAGGAGGAAATTGATGAGGATGCGAAAGGAGATTTAATATTGAGATCAGAATTTGATATAGCTTTGGAAGACTTAAGCAGGAACAAAGCACCAGGCATAGATGATATACCGATTGAGTTGCTACGCTGCATAGGAGATGAAGGTCTGATCAGGTTATTTCACTTGGTGTGTAGGATTTATGAGACAGGTGAGGTACCCTCTGATTTCAAGAAGAATGTAATCATCCCTATACCAAAGAAAGTGGGAGCTGACAGATGTGAAGTTTACCGTACAATCAGCTTGATTACTCATGCTTCAAAGATCCTGTCTAGAATAATTTACAAGAGGATTGAAAGCCAGATAGAAACGGAGTTGGGTGAAGACCAGTTTGGTTTCAGGAGAAATGTAGGAACAAGGGAAGCTGTACTAAGTCTTAGGCTGATTTTGGAAGGTAGAATAAGGAAAGATAAGAGAACGTTCATGGCTTTTGTAGACTTAGAAAAGGCTTTTGATAACGTCGATTGGACTAAATTGTTTGACATTTTGAAATCGATTGGAATAAAGTTCAGGGATAGGAGGGTGATATACAATCTATACAGAAACCAGACAGCAGTCATTCGAGTTGAAGGACATGAGAGAGAAACTGGTATTCAGAAAGGTGTAAGGCAAGGCTGCAATTTATCACCCATACATTTCAATCTTTACATTGAACAAGCAATGAAGGAAATTAGAGAAAAATTTTAAGTGGGAGTGAAGATTCAAGGAGAAATAATTTCAACTCAGAGATTTGCTGATGACATCGTCATCTTGGCCGACAAGCCTGAGGATTTGAATGAGTTTTTGAATGGTATGGACTCCGTCTTACGGAAAGAATTCATGATGAAAATTAATAAATGTAAATCAAAAATACTGGAATGCAGCCGAAATAAATCAGAAACCTCTATGGAGATCAAATTGGCAGGTGAAAAGCTGAAGGAAGTAGGAGACTTCTGTTACTTAGGGAGCAAAATAACCAGTGATGGACGAAGCAAAGAGGATATAAAAATTAGGTTGGCTCAGGCAAAGAAAGCATTTCTACACAAAAGGAATCTGCTGACATCGAATATAGATTTAGGTATTAGGAAGCCATTGTCTGGAGCGTGGCGCTCTATGGAAGTGAAACTTGGACTATTGGTGCAGCAGAAAAGAGGAGAATTGAAGCATTTGAAATGTGGTGTTACAGGAGAATGATGAAGATCAGATGGGTAGATAGTGTTACAAACAAAGAGGTATTAAAACTAGTGGGAGAGGAGAGATGTTTCTGGCGACTGCTAATGAAGAGAAGAGATAGGTTGGTAGGACACATACTAAGAACCCCAGGAATAGCAAGCTTAGTTATGGAAGGAAGGGTCGAGGACAAGAACTGTAGGGGTAGACCAAGGTTAGAATATGTTAAACAGATTGCCTCGGATGTAGGGTGTGGTAGCTATGTAGAGATGAAACGATTAGCTCAGGACAGGGAGGCATGGAGAGCTGCATCAAACCAGTCAAAAGACTGAAGACTCAAACAGCAATTCCGATAAGCTACAATTTCTATAACTTCCTTGACGTAGTCGGCCAATCTATCAAGCACTTTCGTTCACTAGCTACTACAGACTTGATTGCTATGTGCTAAGCAGTATTGGACCACGACTTCTGACGTCACATCCGGTAAAGTAGTCGACTATCTAGTTCACTACGGCTGAAATTGTACTATTGGGACACAGCCTAACTATCTTACTCCATTTGACAATATTTGGCTAATTGCTAAGCCCTTCGCGGGAATCCAATATCTTGTCCCATTGAACATCACTTACGGCTAATTATTAGCAAAATGAAGGATTAAATTTTCCTGTCAAAATTTGACACTCTATTACGTCCAATTACAAATTCATCTTGGGAACATTTTTCATGCTTCAATTCGGCATTGTGTAAGGCTAATTATCAGTCCACCGAAGAAATTGTAATTGTGTTGTCAAGAAACCTACTAGTTTTGAGATTGTGCCCTTGTTTCGAACTAATGATGGACTACTCCCCTTTCAACGTGCTACGTTTCTCCCGAAAATCCTTTAGGAAGAAATTAAACGCAAAATTTCTAAACCTACCGAATATTAAGCACATTTCTTCATAGTTGCCATATTTCAAAATGTTGTGCTAACAGTATTTAATTGGCATTTTTCAAATACTTCCCATTTAACCATTCTTGCCCAGTCATGTGAACAATTTAGTTTACCTTTTTTCTGTTTGTAAAATTGAAATTTCTTTATAAAGGGTTTCCCCTTTTTTAAATTATATCACCAATTGGAGCTCTGTTTAACTCCCCCTATTTTCCTGTGATATTTATTACAACCACTTTGCGTAGCCCAACTTGATGTTTGTTAGAGGTCTTAACTTATTTTGTCATTCTACATTTTACATTCATTAGATTTAACTCATTGTATATTACTCTTCTTTAAAAGTTCACGTTCTCAGGTGATCAAGCTCTTGTATAAGCTGGCCAAGGCAGCCTCCTGCCAATCAATCTTATTCATATTTTATACTTGGTGGTCAAGCCCTAGTGTAAGCTGGCCGAGGCAGCCTCCTGCCAAATCAAACTTGGGTACTGTTGAATTCACACTATAGGTACTTTATGGTACAGCTTGGATACTGGCTAAGGCAAACGTATGTCATTTATAACTCTTGTAATCTCAATTGTCTACACAATTGCCTCATACTTATTTTTAAAGGCAAAAATTGTTGTTATCTTATTGAGGTTTGACCATTGAATCTCAAAGTTTAATTACCTCAAGCAATATTGCGAGTGCTCTCATTAAATTTAAACATACTTTTAATTCAATTTTTGTAACTTCAATTATTATTATTATTATTATTATTATTATTATTATTATTATTATTTTTACAGCCACAGATGTCTCAGTAACTAAACCCTTTTTTACTCGATTGTTTACTAGTGTATTTTTGAGATTTGTACTTTATATTGTAAATACATTGAGTCCCTCCTATCTCATAACTCATTTCTATTCGCTCTCCCTCTCCTATCTTCCATAATTCGGTATTTCATCTTCCCTAGGGTAGTATTTGTACCTGTCCAATTACTCCACAACTTATAGGAACAGATAGCTGGGGCACACACACCAACAGACAGATGGGCATAGAAACACACACACACCGATACACCGCATAAATGCGTGAAAACGCGTGGAGGAAGTTTTGTGGTTTTAAAAGTAACAGGTGGAAATTTACGTTGCACTCAGAACACACTACATAACACACCGCACGAGCCCGGAACGAGGAAGTGCCGCTGGAATGAGTCGTCAGTAGCCTACATCAGAACGAGGTGTGACAAACGGACTCTGTGTGTGAACATTACACATACACGTCAACAAGAAGTTCCGTGAAGAACTAAATAACCTTGAGGTTTTTGATGTGTAGCATCTTTTCGCTCGGTTGCTGGATAGTTTTGTGGGAGTGATTTTGAAAATTGGGGACGGAAGTGAATCGGGCGGAAGTGGATCGGACGGAAGTGAAGACGCACTGCCAGAAAAATGGGACGGAAGTGAATCGAGCGGAAGTGGATCGAACGGAAGTGGATTGGACGGAAGTGAGGACGCACTGCCAGCTGGATGTACAATTGAAAATGTGTGTATTGGAAACAAGGCAGTGTGTGCTCTGTAGCGCGAGAATGTTATGGCAATACAGTAGGCAGTGCATTTAGCAGGCACTGGTTTGACGAGCACAGTGGCAAATGTTTCACCGACTTTCATTTGTCATTGAGCTGTTTATGAAGCGTCGCGTTCAAGGTTGAATATCACATGGGGTAGGACAAAGACGACAAATGATATTTAAGTTAGCGGCATTATTGTCAAGCTGTGGGTGAGTAGTCAAATATTAAATGCATAACAGAATGTTGTTATATGAGTGGAATAAAAGCTGTATTTTCATCATATGTGAGACTAGGTCATTTCATGATTGTAGGAAGCCATGTTTTGATTGTTTACGACGAACTGTATGAAAGCCTTGAGAATAATGAATGTTATAGTTACTGAGGAATGTGCTCGCAGTATTTTAGAGTACTGTCGACGTTGTGTGTCACTTTGTTATTATGAATTATTAATGTAAAAGGAAGGAAGTAAGCTTGTAGTTTTGCGTGTCCGTTAATCTCACGATCATGATCCACGGTACCTCCCTTTTACGTGGAATGCGAACCACAGGACATGGCATTTCAATTCGAAAATCTCACATGTATTGACCGGGAATCAAACCCGGTCTACCTTGGTGAGAGACTAACAGCTTGACCGCTGGGCCACAAATGTGACAGTAGCATACCTCCAATTCAATCTATACATTCATCATAGTACCAGTTTGAAAATGGAGTGTAAATTAACATTTTAAGAATGTCCAAGCTGTGTAGTATACGAGTAGGATAACATGTCAGATGTTACACATCATATGCGACTACTGTAAGGCTCATATCTTTTTTTAATGATATACGTTACCAAGGTTCATAGGGGTTTCCACAAAGTCATGTAACATGACACCTAGCTGCCCACGACAGGGTAGCCGAGCGATTGATTCCACCTTTAACAACGCTTGTCACGATGGCAGCGTGCACGCACGGATTATCCAAGAAGTTGGTCTCCACATACACCATATCCCTGTACCCTTTTCTCAAACCCTATTCTCCATCCTCACCACCACCACCACCACCTCTAGAATTACATCAAATTCCAAACAGATTTTTCCAACATTAACCAGTTTTACCACAAAAGACCAGCATTACTCCACTCACTTGTGCCGGGGACCTCCCTGTCGACCTCCCTTGGTCAGTTTCTGTTCTCTCCCAACGCAGATGCCATTTGAATGTCCTGTGACCTAGCAAAAAAACTAAAACTCTGAAAATGCCACCAAATATTCCTAAAACACCTAAACATCAGTCAAATCTCCAAAATTTTCAGATTCTGCTAAATGTTACCAAGAACTTCCTACTTTCCCTCCAGAATTTACAGGATGTTCCAAAATCACAAAGAATTCACCAAAATTACCTAAGTCTCATAATATTTACCAAGATTCCCTAATATCTCCCCAAACCATCAAAATTCATTTAAAAATTTCCTAAAATATATACAAATTCCTTAAATCACCCAAATATTACCAAAATGTCATAAAATCCTTCCAAATATACCAAGATTCCCAAAACGTCCCTCCAAATATACTAAGATTCCCCAAGTTAACCAAAAGTAGCTAAAATTCCTCAAAATTCCTCAAATCCTAAAATTCCCGAGCACTCTGGGCGTCCTCGTAAGAAACGGATCACAGTATACGTTGAAATACCTAGATTAAATGCTGTTCTCCAAGGGCAGATGGGTGTTACGACACTTAGCGGACCCCAGGCAGCATATCCTAATGGTCTATCTCAAACTCTCTCGTAAATTTACACAGAATCCCCTATGTTTCTATAAATTCCCACCGCATGGAGATCACACCTAGTGTGACGTACGATGAGAACCACGGGACCCCCAACCGTGTATGTTATTATTATTTTTACTTACTTGTACAGGGCAAATCGCTGTCATCTTTACCGTTGAACTCTCTGGATCAACTCTCGTTCTCTTTTAACCACAATGGTATTAGGGTACACGGTGGCTAGGATCTATAACAATAGTTTGGCTACAAAATACAGGAAGTTCTCTGCGACGGCACAACACAGATGTAATCCAAATCCAAATGTCTGTAGTTTACCCAAATCCACCGATTTCACCCAAATTTTCCTAAGGTGTCTAATCAGCTGACAGTGAGTATGACAGCATCCGGTACTTCCTGACCTGCTGATTTGTAATCAATACATGCTAGTTAACGGACGGTAACCCGTTAATTTACACCAGTCACACGATGTCTGAGAGGTTCATAAAATTCTCCAAACCTAACTAAATTAACCAAACTGCGGCGAAATTTTCCAAACCAAACCAATTTACCGAATTATTCCTAAATGTCCATGAAATTCCTCAAATTCACAGATTTACCCGCAATTCACCTCAATTTTTCAAATTACTACCCATACGGAGGGTAATGATCAAGATGTCTCTAGTCCTTTCACATCCAACTACACGTGGCTGATAAGCGATATGTTAACAAGTTTCTAACCACACGGGGCTGATGACCGATTAGTCTCAATCGCTTAACACATCCAACTACACGGGACTAATGACCCAGATGCCTCCAAGTTTCGTACTACACGGAGCTGATGACCCAGCTGTTGCAAGTTCCTACAGAAACCCAAGTACTCGAGGTAGGTAACCGAAATGTTACAGAGCGCACTAGCAATTAGTTCTGAACCCACAAGACAGCTGCTTCATTATTTAACATCTTATAAAAGCGGGAGAGCCGGAAGTGTTGGTCTGCAAAATCACATCAGAGACTCCAGGCTTAATCCACATCTCTGCCAAGATATTTATTTCTGGTCTGATGGCTGGAACAGAGTACACTTATCATCACAAGAAGAGGTGGGTCCAATTCCCACCTCACCCATTCTGGAAGTAGTTTACCACTTCTACTCCAGGCAAATGCCTGGATGGTTCCTAATTGAATGCCATGTCCGCCTCTTTCCAAATCCTATCCTTATTTGTTAAATTTACCCGCTTCTACAGACTCCATAATAACACAGATTATCTGACAGACATTTAAGTATTTCATATTTATTTCCTAATTCACAACATTCCATAAAATTAACCTATTGACCTATTATAAAGTAATGTTCTGGTATTCGCCTTGACGGATGTGGTAAACCATAGAAAACTTCCTCTAAGTTTGCATACATGTAAAGAGAATATTATGGAATGTGCTTAAATTTGATGGATTTTATGGATTTGGGTAAATTCGAGTAATTGAATATTAATCTAGGTAAATATGGGTAATTTTAGGGAATTTGTGTAAATTTGAAGATAGTTTGCGCAGCAAAATCTGGAGAATCCTTGGAGAAATGTAAGTAATTGAGAATATTTGGCATCCGCCACTTGACTAGGGAAAAACGCCACGGGGAAGCCCGCAGTGCTCGAGAATAGTAGGTTTTGAGGAATTTGTAGAGATTATAAGTAATTTTGGTGATTTTGTGGAACCTTAGTTTATTTGGAGGGAATTTTTGGGAATCTTGGTACATTTGTAAGGATTTTATCAAATTTTGGTAAAATTTGGATGATTTGAGGAATTTTTATACATTTTAGGAAATGTTCGGAGAGATTTGGATGGTTTGGGGAGATTTTAGGGAATCTTGGTATATCTTATGAGTTTTAGGTAATTTTGGTGAATGTTTTGTGACTTTGGGACATCTGGTAAATTCTGGAGGGAAAGTAGAAAGTTCTTGGTAAAATTTAGCAGAATCTGAGAAATTTAGGAGATTTGACTTATTTTTAGGTGTTTTAGGAATTGTGGTGAAATTTGGAGAATTTTGGGGGGGAGGGGTTGTTAGGTCACGGGACATTCAAATGGCATCTGCGTTGGAAGAGAACAGAAACTGACCAAGGGAGGTCGACAGAGAGGTGCTTGGCACAAGTAAGTGGAGCAATGCTGGTCATTTGTGGTAAATCTGGTTAATTTTGGAAAAATCTGTTTGGAATGTCATGTAATTCTAGAGGTGGTGGTGGTAATGATGGGGAATAGGGTACAGGGATATAGTGTAGGTAGCGACCAACATCTTGGATAAGCCGTGCGTGCACACTGCCATCGTGACAAGCGTTGTCAATGTTGGAATCAATCGCTCGGCTACCCAGCCGTGGGCAGCTAGGTGTCATGTTACATGACTTTGTGGAAACACCTGCGAACCTCACTTACCCTCGGTAACGATTAACTGTAAAACAATATTTATAAACCTCAAATTTGAGTTTTGCACTTAGGCCCTAAAGCAAAAAATTGAAAAATGACTTGCCCTCAGAATGGGGGAGGGACGGTGTGTGTGTGTGGGGGGGGGGTTAGGGGTGGCGTGACTCCCTTTTTTCTGAACCCTAACACGACTTTGTACGATTAGTGGTTCTAGAAATATCGAGTGGGGACGGCCATTTGAATGAAGCACTTAAGCTCTAAAGCCAAAATTGAAAGTTAATTGCCCTCAGAATAGAGGCGTGACCCCCTTTCGCTTGAGCCCTCACATAACTTTCTCGGATTACTCGTTTGAGAGATATACACTATTTTCTGAAATCTCGTGTTAATGACCAATAGTTGATCACATATCGATAAATCGATAGTTGTGAGGTTTGAAGCCATTTTCTAGTGTTGCCTAAGTAAACAAAAGTTTGTGCTTTTCAGTCGGTCAACACAAATGTACCTAAATATAGCTGGGTTATGCCCTAATCCTGAAATAAATTATATGAGATTAATAAATAAATCGATAGTTAATAGTCAATAAATAATCATCTGAAAAGCCCACCATCTTACAAGAGCTGCGAGTGCGCATTGGTACTGAATAAACACTATTTTATCTACGAGGTGGGGATGTTTTTATCTTAAGGTATAAATCATGTGTTCTAGGGACGTTAAGGCTCCCATGCGACTTGAGCTAGGAACCATAGTGCCTATCTACTCTCTAGAAGAAAAACAATACTTTTAGGTGAAGCATAGTGGGGATTTGAGAAATAACATTGATGTTTCTTGTGAGGTTTACCCTTGTCGAACAAGATACTCTACTTCCCGGTTTTTCCGAGAAGCTTCTAATAAGCTTTTAGAAAATTAAAATTAAAATAATAAAACTAAAATTAAAATAATAACGGAGAACCATGTAAGTGCCAATCAAAAAATTGTTGTTCAGTATTCACGAAAATCCTATTTCCCGTGGAATTTAGCACAGACATGGTTTTCCACCGTATGCTACGGATAATGCCTGAACGAAAGAAAACACAAAGAAGCATGGATATTCACTCTCAGAATTTTAATGGATACAATATACTGTACGTATTACGCATTACCTGCTCTAAAAAAGTCTAACTGACGTATGAAGACATCTCTTTCTAGTCCTCATCACTGGCTTTACTTCTACGTTCCGCTTGGGGCCCACACAATTCGGATAAAACTTCCAATGATGACCATCGTTCAATAAGGGGATCATCGCCATCAAGTCCGTCTTCTTTTCATCATTTATATCGTTTGTCCTCCTTTCACCTGGAATTCCTAATAGCGATGGAAGGTTAGAAGCTTTTTTGCCTTTTTTGAATATGTATACTTCGGCAGGCTCAATCGGTTCACTATACACTTCATTTATAAACACGACTGATGGATTACAGCGGTTTACAGTAATACATGAAAGTTTGGTAATGTTCAACGTTTTCGTGTTGATGAACTCATCTGCCAGAGCCAAAAAGTTGACGAAATCCTCTTCGATCATTTGAATTGGAATAAAAGGATTTGAAGGCTGAAGGCCTTGAAGATGTAATCAACTGATTAATATCATCAGGTACAATGGTCACGAACCACGCTTTCTGTCGCTTCTTGATCAAGCCAAAGACTCTATCGCAGGCCATGATACTATGTCCAGACACGAGAAACTTAAGATCAATTAAATCCAAATACTTCATTGCAACGGGATAAAACATTGTCATTACAATCATTCTGTTTTTGTTTGGGTCAGCACAATTATCTGCCCAAATGAGTAAGTTCTTCTGCGCAATGCGACCCGAAGTAATTAATGAACAAGTAGTTCCGTGAAGAACTATACAGCCTATTTTCATATATCCTACTTATGTTAATTGCCTCTATCAACGTACAACATTTCAGTTTGATTGCTGTAATAGATTCGTCGATATTGAGAATCGTCTAAATATTTCGGATGGTCACCATGTTGGATTTTTATCAATGTAGCTCTTGGAGTTATGTACTATTACATGAAGATTATTGTGTAGGTTTAGTATTCAAACTTCAATCGCATCATTAAGTTACAAGGAATAAAAAAGAGATTTTAAAATTTCGCACCTCTGCCATCTTGTGGTTATGAAAACAATTGAAATAAATGACATGCCAGTGGATTAAAATTTGTATAAGCATTTACCGTACCATGTTTCACTGCACACGGGTGGTTAAATCGTGAGAAACCTCCATTTAAATATTTATATTTCGCGTCGCCGCCATGTTGGATTTGTGCTCCTGAGCTTATTTAAAGTCCCATAGGTGAACTTATGTTCAAAGACTCTATGAACATAAATAATTTCAGTTTGATTGCTGTAAAAGATTCGTAGATATTGACAACCGTCTAAATATTACAGATGGTCGCCATGTTAGATTGTTATATGTATAGGCCATAGAGTTATGTACCATTAAATGAAAATTATTGCGTAGGTTCATTATTCTAACTTTCACTTCGAACGCATGATTACGACAAAAGAAAAAAAACGTAATTTTAAAAAAATCGTACAGCAGCCATCTTGAGGTTGTGTAAACAATTGAACTAAATTAAATGCCAGTGTATTATAATGTGTATAAACATTTATAATAACCCCTTGCAGTGCCTAGGCCTACCAAGCGACCGCTACCTAGCCATTTGACTTGCAGACATTGGGGTTACGCGTGATCAACGCATCGGGTCCCCTCGGCCGTTAATCTTTGTTTTCGTGATCGGGGCGCTGCCTCATTATCAGACAGCTACTCAATTGTCCTCACGAGGCTGAATGCACCCCGTTCCAGCCCTCACGTCAGTTTCTAAAATCCCTGACGGAGCCGGGAATCGAACCCGGGGCCTCCGTGTGAGAGGCAGGCGCGCTACCCCAACACCACGGAGCCGGCTGTATAAACATTTACTGTACCATATTTCACTGCGCTCAGATGGTAAAATCGAGAAAAATTTCTATTAAAATGTTTCTACTTCGCTTGGCCGCCATGTTCGTTTTGTACTTTACAGGGTTTTGAAAGTTACATAGATAAATTTATAGAAGTGCCCTTTATCACCGTTCAAAATTTCAGGGTAATGTCAGTAATAGTTTCGGAGATACAGAATGCCGGTGAAAATTTTCGCACAGCCGCCATGTTCAGGTTGTGTAAACAATTGAACTACATTAGATGTCAGTGCATTAGAATGTGTATGAACATTTTCTGTACCATGTTTCATTGCGTTTGCATGGTTAAATCGCGAGAAAAGTCTATTTAAAAGTTTGAAATTTGCTTGGCCGCCATGTTCGTTTTGTAGTTAACAGGTTTTTGTAAATCACATAGGTGAAATTCTAGTAGTGCCCTTTATCACCGTACAAAATTTTAGGGTTATATCGGTAATAGTTTCGGAGATATAGAATGCCGGTGAAATATTTCGCACAGCCGCCATGTTGGATTGGTGAGAAACAATGAAATTTGAAGAGCACGGTCGGGGTCGGACGAAACGGTGGTATGACCTTACCGAGTTGCATTGAAATCGCTCCAGCCGTTTAGATCTTATTGGGGAACAAACACACACACACGAACAAAAGGTGATCTCATAAGCCTATTTTTAACCTGTTTTGGGTTCTCTTGAAATAACAGTATCATAGCTATCTGAGCTAATAACCTGGATGTTGGGCTCTCTTCATACAACAGTATCATAACTGTAGAGTCCGGCTCCGTGGCTAAATGATTAACGTGCTAGGCTATGGCCCGAAGAGCCCGGGTTCGATTCTCGGCCAAGCCATCAGGGGTTTTAATCTCCTGGGGTTAATTCCCGTGGCTCGGGGACTGGGTGTACGTGATGTCTTCATCATCACATTATCCTCATTACGACGCGCAGGTCGCCCACGGGCGTCAACTGGAAAGACCTGCACTCGGCCTCTCCGGAGGCCACAGGGTTATTATTATTATTAGTAGTATAACTGTAGAGATTTGAAGCCATTCCTTTCAGTGTTGCCTATACAAATTGTCTTTTGCAGCTTTTCAGTCGGTCAACATGATTGTGCCCAATGAATTGGGCGGGGTACAAGTTATAAATAGCCTATGTAAAAACACTCCGGGAAAAACATACATGTATTAGTTAATTATCACACTTAAATGGGCAAATACAGGATTACGCGTTTCGATCCTCAAGTGGCGATTATCCCTTCCGGTTGGCATTCCTTGCCGGAAGGGATAATTGGGAAATATGGTATATGATGAGGATGCACATTGTGTCCACATTCAAAAAGCCAACACCTGTATATATGTAGTTTCGTAGGGCCCTATATCGTCAAATAGAATGGGTGGCAACAGATGGACAGGAGGCTAACTTGTGGCAAGATGGCTGAAATGGCCTACGACAGAATGAACGTCTGTACAGATACATTTCAAATGCCTCAATTCGTTTCTCAGTATTTGGGTCCAAGGTCCAACTTTCACACCCGTAATGGAGGACAGAGAAAATGCAGCAACGGATCGTTCTGATTCTGAGTGGTAAGCTGAGGTCTGATCGTATGAAGAATTCTTTCTTGTCGATGAATTGTTTCCAGGCCTGTTCAATTCTTGATTTTATCCCTCTCTTAGAGTCACATTGACTGTACAAAATAGTGTCTAAATATTTGAAGGTGGATACTTGCTCAGCTGACTTTCCTTTTATTGTGAGGTTTATTTGGATGTTCCTTTAAGAGAATACCATAATCTTGGTCTTGGAAGTGTTAATAAAGAGGCCGGATTCCTCGCTCCATAGATGTGATTGGTTTATCAAGCGTTGAAGGGCAGGTAGCTCATCTGCTCTTCCGTTAAGTGCATGAAAGCCTTAAAACTAGTCTCATGACATAATTTTGAAATACACAGCTGACCAAACGAAAAGCTCGCGCTACAATGTTTCATCGACACACAGTACAGACAGTACCGCTATCTCCAGGAAAACAGATTGTGTCACACCGCTGACAACTTGTAGTTCATACAATTACCGCCGGCAAGGATTCGTCAGACGTGTAATGGCCTACAAACAGGCGTTCTCTACCTGGAACTCGCGAGCACCACGAGGCTCTTGAAATGTAATTCGTTGCTCTCGTAATACGAGCCAGAAAGTGCTTTCCTGAGATTCATTCCTCAATTCAAATTCTGTTGCACGAACCGGAATAATAGTGTTTTCATTACAAGTTTTGACAGTCAGAATTGTTTCATTTTGTGAAATATACAGTAAATAATTTCAGTGCTTTTTTTTAACAACATTTAATGGGTACTCTCAGTTGTAGTCGACAAAATTGCAATTTTCGGCAATTTGCAGAGTCCGGTTATTACTTTATGGGCTGACATGTTAAATGAAAGGTTGCATTGGGTTAATTTATTAACTCATTAATTCATTATCTTTCAGCTTCTTCCAGCTTCTTCAGCCCTACCATTATGACGTGTTGGACGGAGGGAGCAAGGAAGAGATGTTATACTTTGAATAGGAGTTCATTATTTTACGTTCAAAACACAGGTCGGTGGACTCCAAACGGCTTCTCAGGTTAAGTCCGTAGATGCCAGTTAAAAAAATTGATGTAGCTAAGCGCCTTAGAGAAGGATGATGAGATTTAACAATATTATCTCTTATTTTCTTCATCCTTCAGAACTAGCCACACGCACAAACCAACAACCTACCCCACTTTCAAACACTAGCCTGCGTGCTTATAAGAGTAGAACTTCCTTTTCACGATTGTTAGAGTATGTTACTTATTTTTGCCTAAACAAGTAAATTTCTTCAAATAAGTCAGCAATTACACAAAGCTTTTGTCGAGAAGAAAATTATTATTTCGATTATGCTACTGAGTGCCGAGTTGCCGACCAAAACAATCTGATTCAGTAGATCGATTTAAATCGAGGATTACTTGAAATCTCTTCCATTTGTAGTGAACAGCGCGTTGACGCTAGCTGATCAATGAACTTTCAAGTCGGAATTTATATTTGCCGGACTAGATACAACTGTACCAATATTCTTTCTTAAACTGTTTTTAAATGTTTAAGGGGTACGCGTTCCCCCGCGTTCCCCCTGAAATAATGCCCTGATGTTACTAATCCAGCCAATGACCATTTATTTTCATTCCAGAACGGATCAGGGAAGGGATTTGTAAAGGAAATAGGCCGTGGACTTATTGAAAGGAACCGTCCCGGCATTTGCCTACTGGTGAAGATGGGAAACCACGAAAACCATTTTCAGGATGGCATGTGCGGATCTAGAGTTTGGATTTGGGGGGGGTCACAGAATCGAAATTGTTAAGAAAAATGGTATCACTAACAACGCAATCACAAAATAACCAAACGTACAAATCCAGACCAATTTTTTGCAAACTACATGGATAGAAATTTGATGCGTTTAGCGCACCAAAAATATTCATACAAATTGCAATGGCGTGTTTTTCGACTTTTACATCGAGCTTCGATAAAAGTATCAAGGTACGTTACAGTTTCGGCAAGTCGAGTTGGTACCGACAAAGGGAGAAAGTCACAGCTTAAATTGCCAACCAAGCTTGCAGTTTGGACGTCGGCAAAATTTTATGGTGCGAAACAAAAGCCCCTAATTCCTATCCGTGCATTGCTGCATATTGTTCAGCCCAAGGGTCGGGACGACCCTAGGACCTGAAACGCCAACACACCCCTTCAACTTTCACCTATAAACTACCCCTTACAGGCTGCAAGCCTCATACACTTCCTTAACACAGGCAGGCGCAGCGATCTAGCTGTCAGCCAAGCTTACATCACTCATAAACAAATACACTATCGCCGGAATCTGGAACAGCAACAGTGACGAAACGCCAAGTCAGCAGCTCGGGAGACCTTAAAAGGTAGACCCCAGAATAGAGTGTGTTCAGATCTCCTTATAACTTACACATTTGTACTTTATCACCCAAACCTACACTTGTACTTGTACACATTGTTTCACACCTGTCCACTAGTAAAAGGGACGGCAGATCACCATAACTGACCAAATAAACACTTGGTCAGTAAACACACATCTTATACTTATTTCATTCAACTTTGCATCCTCACACCCAGCCTGCCCTCAGTCCTAATTGCCCCTGACCGTGAACGCCAGGAATTGCACCGTCAGGAACTCCATTGTATTTGAATAGCAGCCAGACAGCTGCGGCCAAAGTGCCGACTCCGCATATGAGCTCGCTATAACTCGCTCACAATTAATAGCTCTTTATTAAGCATTCATCCCTTAACGAGTAGACGCACCCCGTAGGATCGCACCCCGTTATACTCCATCCTAAAACAGACACTTACGCTAGTAGTTTCCCCAAATACGGGAAACTGCACCTTTCGGAAACCACCCCTAAAATTATACATCTACACATCCCTGTTCATCCCTGCCCCCAACTCCGGGATAGAACAATATTCATCGTGACATCACTATAGACATCGATTCGGTAATCACAAGGTTGGCTAAACAAAATAGACGAGTTGATTTTGTTATATAAATAATCGTTTTTATATAACAGGTATGAAGTTGTAAATATATACAGTTGTAACAGAACATAATACACACATCAAAAAAAGTTTTGCATCACCTCGGTTCCAAGAGTTCCGGAACCTTTAAATACAAAGGGAATAGAGATCAACACAAACAACATTTCAGCTCGTTTTATTGCTCATGAGACCCACACATTGCATGTTGTACCATCATACAGCTAGACTTTCAGCATTTGTGGTCCAGATTGCAGTACACACCACTACCTCTAATACCCAGTAGCACGTCCTCTTGCATTGATGCATGCCTGTATTCGTCGTGGCATACTATCCACAAGTTCATCAAGACACTGTTGGTCCAAATTGTCCCACTCCTCAACGACAATTCGGCGTAAATCTCTCAGAGTGGTTGGTGGGTCAAGACGCCCATAAACAGCCCTTTTCAACATATCCCAGGCATGTTCGATAGGGTTCATGTCTGGCGAACATGCTGGCCACTGTAGTCGAGCGATGTCGTTATCTTGAAGGAACGCATTCACAAGATGTGCACGATGAGGTCGAGAATTGTCGTCCATGAAGACAAATGCCTCTCCAATATTCTGCCGATATGGGTGCACTATGGGTCGGAGGATGTCATTCAGGTATCGTAAAGCCGTTTCGGAGCCTTCCATAACCACCAGTGGCGTACGTCGGCCCCACATAATGCCACCCCAAAACATCAGGGAACCACCACCTTGCTGCACTCGCTGGACAGTGTGTCTAAGACGTTCAGCCTGACCAGGGTGCCTCCAAACACGTCTCCGACGATTGTCTGGTTGAAGGCATATGCGACACTCATCGGTGAAGAGAACGTGATGCCAATTCTGTGGGGTCCATTCAGCATGTTGTTGGGCCCATCTGTACCGCGCTGCATGGTGTCGGGGTTGCAAAGCTGGACCTCGCCATGGACGTCGGGAGTGAAGTTGCGCATCATGCAGCCTATTGCGCACAGTTTGAGTTGAAACACGACGTCCTGTGGCTGAACGAAACGCATTATTCAACATGGTGGCATTGCTGTCAGGGTTCCTCCGAGCGGCAATCCGTAAGTAGCGGTCATCCACTACAGTAGTAGCCCTTGGTCGGCCTGAGCGAGGCCTGTCATCGACAGTTCCTGTATCTCTGTACCTCCTCCATGTCCGAACAACATCGCTTTGGTTCACTCTGAGACGCCTGGAAACTTCCCTTGTTGAGAGCCCTTCTTCACACAAAGTAACAATGCGGACGCGATCGAACTGCGGTATTGACCTTCTAGGCATGGTAGAACTACAGACAACATGAGCAGCGTACCTTCGTCCTGGTGGAATGACTGGAACTGATCGGCTGTCGTACCCCCTCCGTCTAATAGGCCCTGCTCATGCATGGTTGTTTACATCTTTGAGCAGTTTTAGTGACATCTATGAACAGTCACAGGGACTGTATCTTTGATACAATATACACAGTCAACGTCTATATGCCGGAGATCTGGGAACCGAGGTGATGCAAAACTTTTTTTGATGTGTGTAATTGCAATAAAGATATTTTCAGTATTGAATAAAATGAAAAAAAAAACTGTTTCAGTTAAAATTCGTTAAGTTTCATTTGTCTGGTTATTGTGTTTTCGTTTTTTGAGTTTGCAAACAAAGTTGGTCTCCGTTTGGGGGAAGGGGGGGGGGGTCACGACCCCCGTGACCCCACCCCCTTGAATCCGCGCCTGCAGGATGGTTTGTGAAATGTATATAGAAATAATATAAATAATTCGACATCCTCATTTTATGAGTAACACATGAGTACTCGAATGTCCGCACGTAAATGTATCTTACCTCCATGAGCAATGCAAGCAGATGCAGCATGCCCGGTGAGCGGTGAATCCCTCGCTATTTCAGCACTTCAGAGGGAGAGAGAGAGACAGGAAAAGGAGACAGAGGTGCAAATTGTTGCATCATTAATATAATTACAATAATAATATTTATTACTATTATGATTAAACCTCCGTGGCTTAGGCGGCAGCACGCCTGCCTCTCACCACTGGGTCCGTGGTTCAAATCCCGGTCACTCCATGTGAGATCTGTGCTGGACAAAACGTAGGCAGACAGGTTTTTCTCCGGGTACTCCGGTTTTCCCTGTCAAAATTTCATTCCAGAAACACTTTCCACTATCATTTCATTCCATATGTCATACATTTCCTTACTGCCCCAGAGGAGTGCGTCAGGCCTCGACAGCCGACACAGTTCATATCTTCGCCGCTAGATGGGGGCTTCATTCATTTCATTCCTGACCCAGTCGGAGACTGGAATCAGGCTGTGGATTTTCATTTTCACTATTATTATTACATCCAATTTAATGATAGCATGAGGGTGGTGCTCGCCGTCTCAAAAAGATTGAGGACGCCTGCCATTATGACTTGTTGAACGGAGGGAGGAAGGAAGAGATGTTACGCTTTGCCTAGGAGTTCATTATTTTACGTTGAAAACACAGGTCGGCGAACTCCAAACGGCTTCTCAGGTTAAGTCCGTAGATGCCAGTTAAAAAAGTTTGATCTAGCTAAGCACCTTAGAGAAGGATGATGAGATTTAACAATATTATCTACTTGTAAACTGTGCTTGCTTCCCAGCTGAGTCTCATAAACCGCCCACGCAGTAATCTTATCACTCTTGCGGAATACAGATGCCTTGATAAGATAATATAAACACAGCTGGAGTGGGCTTGACTTCAGAGCTGCAGTATATCATAACCAGGTCTAGGATTTATATGTACTTTTTCTTATGTCTACCCATTATTATTCCCGTTTTCCAACGGGGTCGGGGATGAGATGCGATGGAAGTCTTTGTGGCAGATTGTTTTCATGGCCGGATGCCCTTCCGGACGCCAACCTCATAAAAGGAGTTAATGAGAGATGAAATGGATGATGGTGAATGAAACTGGGCAAGGATCTGGAAGGAAGCGGCCGTGGCCTGTCAGAAGGTACCGTCCAAGCATTTGCCTGGAGTTGAAAATGGGAAACCACGGAATACCATTTCAAGAACGGCCGACGGTGGGGTTCGAACCCACGCGTCTATCGATTCAGCAGAGAGCTTGGCCCCATGACCTAACGCTGCGCTTTAGCGAGCGTAGCCACCACTGTCGGTAAAAACTTTCTTCGGCTTTTCCCAATTAATTGGGGTCGCCGGAAACAACCAGGCTCGTTTTGGTTTTGGCCGGGAATTTAAGGCCGGATGCCCTTCCTGACACCACGTGATTTTTCAGTTGGAAATTCCACCCGGCCGTCCGGGTGCAGGGTAAGCAGCTAAGTCACTCCGCCATCACGCTCCCCAGGATTTATATGTACTTAAAAGTGTTAAAATATGTACATTTATATGTAAATATACCTTTTTAAATATGGACAATAAGACAATAAGGTCTCTTGTGTTGCAAAGTATGGACAATAAAATTAATTTAATCACTAAGCACTACATACTGTATTGTTACTTTTAGAGCCTACAAAATTGCATTAAAAATACTGGATTCATAAATTAAATTATTCACTTCTTCTTCATTGTGAGGTTTGAAGCCATTTTTCAGAGTTGCCTAAGTAAACAATAGTTTTGTGCTTTTCTGTCGACCGAAACTGGTGCCAGAGTGAACACGAAACTGCTCGAAGTCCCAGTAAGGAAGACAACCCGGATAAGTATCAGCCAGTATTATATCAGTATAACCATAGTTGATTTTGAATAACCATATAATCACCCCAAACAGACAAACTCCGGATTTTTATCACCATTTTAGCATTTCACCTAACATTAGATATGCAGGTTCGAAACCTGGCGCAGTCAGCTGGCATTTGAGGGTGCGCAAATGCGAGGGAGCCGTGTCAGTCCATTTACTGGCACGTTAAAGATCCCCTTCGGGGCAAAATTCCGGCACCCCGGCGTCTCTAAAAGCCAGGGTAGTTAAAAGGGACGTAAAACCAATAACATTATTATTAACATTAGATATACTACAATTAGCATACACCGACTGTTGCATTACCATTACTGCAACTAAATAATTGTACATATTGTAAATATTTTTCACCTGTATTCTCAAACATAGATGTTATAGCCTAAGTGTAATGGATCTGATGATGATCGCTTGACGATCGAAACTGGTCATCCTAGTGTATTTATTAATCTCATGTAATTTATTTCAGGATTAGGGCAAAACCCAGCTCTTTTTGGGTACATTCGTGTTGACCGACTGAAAAGCACCAAAGTTTTGTTTTGACTTTTTTTTTCAGTTCAGTTACTTTTTATTTGTTATTCATTGATTATTTCTGCGACCAGTATAGTATGCCACAAAATGTTGTTTTAAATTATCAAACTTGAAGCTTCTCCTGTTGTCTCGCAAAAGTGATTTGTATTGGCTGAAGCTTGTTCTACAGTACAGCGTGTTTCACTTAAATACACGACAGACATGTGGGTTGCCTACCACCTGCAATAGAGCCGCGAGAAGTTCTCGCTCGCTAATTCGTCTGTCTCTGGTCCCTGTGCCTTGGTCTTTTCTGTCCTTTCGTTTCAAAGACTGTCACGGTGGCTCAGACGCTATTCGAGAGACTGTGGAGCCTATGGTCCGGGGTTCGAATCTCGACTGTGGCCCCATTGTTTTTAAAGATATTGACCAGCTCAAAACAGTAAATGGAAGAACAGTGCCTTCCTCTGTTCACTCCCCTCATCTGTTGAACCGAAGACAAGATTTGGGAGTCAGTACGGGCCACCTTCGGGATGGCCGGGGTCGGGAGGAGGGGGGGGGGGGATTTGCTAAGGTATTTGCTATAGGACACGTGCTCAGATGCAACACATTGCTTTAACCTAGTATCCTGGGCCAATAAGAAAAAAATTACGAGCCTTACAGTAGTCGCATATGATGTGGAACATCTGACATGTTATTCGAATAATTCCATATTACTTACTTGCATTTTTTAAAGAATGAACTCATAGTGCTACCTTGTGCCAGCAAACATGAAAGGATTCTCCAATGCATCTGCAGTAGTGACATATACCTGCAACTGTATGCGGGAGCAATCCACTGCCTATACTTGATGCGAGCTGCGCTTTATACCGGCCAGTTAGTGAACCCATGCCAGCGGTGTTATTGAAAATGGCCTCTTATTGCCGATATAGCGTACTGACAAGTATAGGCGCGATTAAAAATTAGGTGTGTAGTAGGTATATTAAAGGCGTTTCTCCCAGTGATACGTTTAGACCAACCAAATAGCTTAATATGATAATAGCGGAAACTCCCACGAGAAACTGGCGAAACCGATTATGCGTGCCATCTAGCGGTTCGCGCAGACAACTACGAACTCGATTTCAATCAGTTGGCAAGTTTATCTGCACATGTTAGAAGTGTAACTTTTGGGCTATGTATGGGTGTTTTCATTACCAAATACAAAGTGATTAAGTGATTAAGCTATTTGGACCAACGAAGTTTCAATTATTGTTAGTTGTCGGTTTTAATATACTGAATTCCTACGTTGTTTGGAGTGTTGGTTGATGCGATATAGCACTCGACGTATCGAGTGCTTACAGTAAATAAGAATACAGCAAAAGTATGAAGATTTAATAAATCGTAATTGTTTTCAGCAAATATGATATAATGAATATTTTCACACCAAAGAACGACAATTTAAATATGATTTATTGAAGCAATTTCTTTAGTTGGGCCTCCAAATCTTGAGGTAAACCGTATGCGATTTACATTTCACATAGTCACATGGCTTACAGTACGTCTTTGTACCGATCTCCGCCACCGCGTGCGCTCATTTTTTCGTCCCATCCACTTCCGTCTCTTTTCCAAAATCACTCCCACAAAAATGTCCAGCTACCGAGTGCCACAAAAATATCCAGATACCGAGTGGAAAAGGTCGCCTCCGTAGCGTAGCGGTCAGCATGGTTAGCTGCCTGGGTTCGATTCCCGGCTCTGCCACGAAATTTGAAAAGTGGTACGAGGACTGGAACGGGGTCTACTCAGCCTCGGGTGGCCCAAATGAGTAGAGGGGGTTCGATTCCCCCTCAGCCATCCTCGAAGTGGTTTTCCGTGGTTTCCCACTTCGCCTTCGGGAAAATGCCGGGATGATACCTACTGTAAGGCCACGGCCGCCTCCTTCCCTCTTCCTAGCCTATCCATCCCTATCTTCCATCCCTTCCCCTCCCTCATGAGGCCCTTGTTAGCTTTGCAGGTGAGGCCGCCTGGGCGAAGTGCTGATCACACCTCCCCAGTTGTATCCATCCCCACCAGATGTTCCAAGCTCCAGGACACTGCTCATAGAGGCGGTAGTAGTGAGTTCCCTCGCTGAGTCCGCGGGAACCACCAACCTAGAGGGTAAATTGACTAAATAAAATAAAAAAATTAAAAAAAAAACGAGTGGAAAGATGTTACACATCAAGAGAAATGGAGTCAGGCTCGAGATAAGCTCCGCAGTCTCTCGCGCTAGCGTCTGAGCCACCGTGACAGTCGTTGAAACGAACGGACAGAGAAGACCAAGGCACAGGGACCAGAGACAGCCGAATTAGCGAGCAAGAACTTCTCTCGGCTCTATTGCAGGTGGTAGGCAACCCACATGTCTGTTGTTTATTCAAGTGAAACACGCTGTACATGAGGTGATTGGCGCATTTTTAAAAATCTCTTTATCAGCAGGACCACAATGGACAAGAAGAGCAAGAGACAGACAAGAGTGGAAGACCCTAGAGATGCTCCTTTTCAAAACATAGTATATGCGAGGAAGGGAAAGGAGCAACTCAGTGCAACATAGTGAACCCTTAAATACAATAGCGATAATGTATTGAGGACAGTTAAAACTCTACTAAAATAAAGTGAACGTGCTAGAAACATTAACAATTTTGCAAATATTAGATATAAAAACAATAATACAGAACATAGACAATACTGTAACTAGGTTAGGAATAGATATATCAATAGCTATAAGAACAATTCAAGAACAGAGACTAACATGCCAGAAAAGTGCACCACTAGGTGCCTCACTACTCTTTAGAACTGCTCACCTAATGAGTGTAATGGAGCAAAATCGCTGCCTAGGCAGGAGGTCATTGCCCTTAGGGGATTAAAGGGCTGTATTTATTATTATTATTATTATTATTATTATTATTATTATTATTATTATTATTATTATTATTATTATTATTATTATTATTATTATTATTATTATATATCAGCAGGAGATATATCTGATTCTAGCTTTACATTACACATCTCCTCAAAACTTGGATTTCTTGAAAACTTGCCCATCTCAAGATTCAGGTTTATTTTTATAAGCAACGGTGCCGGACTCAAAGAGATGCTTGCTATTGTTACACAGCCACACACTTTGTTTGCTCAAAAACAATGCTTATAAAACATAACATGTGGACTTGTCCTATGTTGCCATATTTTCTATCACGGGAAACTATTCTATATAATTTTAGCCTATTCTCATTTATGAAAGAAATAGGCTTATGAGATCACATTTTGTACGTGTGTGTGCGTAATCTAAACGGCCGAAGTGATTTCAATGAAGCTCGGTAAGTGCTTGTCTGGCCTCGACCGTGCCTTTCAAATTTTAATACGTTCCACTAATCCAACATGGCGGCCGTGCGAAATATTTCACAGACATTCTATATTTCCGCAACAGTAACAGACATTTCCATGAAATTTTGTACGGTGATAAAGGGTACTACTTGAAGTTTATCTATATGACTTTGATTATCTTGTTAAGTACAAAACAAACATGGCGGGGAAGCGAAGTTGATACATTTAAATAGAATTTTCTCGTGATTTAACCATACGAGCGCAGTGAAACTTGGTACAGGAAATGTTCATACACATTGACATGCACTGACATTAAAGGTAGTTCAATTTCTTACATAATCTCATGATGGCGGCTGTGCGAAATGTGAAAATTAAGTTTTTATTATTTCTTGTGTCCTAATCATGCGATCGTAGTGGACGTTTGAATATGTTATGGCATACACTGTACATACACAGTTTGGCAGAAATACAGTGAAAGTTACGGATGTTACAATGAGTTAAACATAAAACCTATAGCCTAATCGTACGTAGAATAATTTTGACAACACTGATATATACAGTGTGCGTGTTGCTGAAAATCTATCTGCAAATAGAGTTTCAAACTGTTTATGTGAAGAGATTTTATGATATTGAGTCCAGGGTTCAAATGTTCTCAGAATGTTACTAGGCAGTTGGTAGTCCTGTGGACTCTGTAAATACGCATGTTTATGGATGCTAAGGCGCACATTGCATGTGCAAAATTTATGAATAAGCCTGTAAATTAGTATGGCAATTGCATGGCGTTGAACATTGAACGTTATAAACGTGCATATAACTAAGTCTAAAATATCTCGACTTTACAGTGTGCTAAGTTTTGAGTATATTCCGTACACCTAATCAGAGACATTGAATCTGGGGTTCAAAAGACTTGAGATTATTAATGCACAGTTGTTAGCTGTGGTGACTCTTATAATAAGCAAAGTCATATCTACTAAAGCATACATCGCACATACAAACTTGGATCAAATCCATTTGTAGTTATGGACGTCACACGCAGTTTAACATTGAACTTATCAGCACGTGTAGAATTATTTTGGCAACACTTCCATGCGCGGGATGTTAAAAATTAAACTGAAACATTATGAGCTACAAATGAGCCAATTTTGGAAGAAATCTATTTCTTTTAGTATGGATGTTACATGCAGTTAAACATCAGAACATGTAGAATCATGTTAGCAGCACTATGGTATATGGGCTCCTAGAAATTAATCTGAATTATGGTCCAGAAAAATATAGACACTCATTGACAGTTAATATGTTTGGTACAAAATGGCATAGGTCTACCGTTACAAATTTTACACGGGGGTAAGTTTATTTTATGTGTTCAAAGTGACCCACATTAGCAGCCAAAAATCGTCGATGTCGCTGAGCTGCTGACCAAACTACGGCTGTCAGTGTTTCCGGTGTGATAGCTGCACAGGACGCCTCGATGGTTTCTCGTAGCTCGTTCAGTGTAGTTGGCTACTGTTGATAAACTTAATTTTTCAACGTCCCCCATAGGTAGAAGTCAAGATGTATAAGCTCTGGAGACCGTGGTGAATACTCAACAGATCGTCTCCGTCCTATCCATCGTCCAGGTAGATTTTCATCCGAGTAGTCTCTGACATCTCTGTGGTAGTGAGGCGGAGCGCCATCTTGTTGTAGGTAAAATCTTTCATTTCCAAACACTTCTCGGATGGTAGATAAAATTGATATTAGCATCTTATGTAGATACACCTCACCAGTTACGGTACCTTCAAAGAAGAATGGGCCAATCAAAACGCATGATGATAGACCACACCACACATTAACACCCGGTAGATTAACATGTTTATCCACGTGAACGTGAGGATTTTCAGGAGCCCAGTACACGCAGTTGTGGTGGTTTACAGTGCCGTTCAGTTTGAACTGCGCCTCCTCAGACCAGATAACCATCCCTGCAAACTGTTCAATCTCGCGAAGCATACCTCCAAACCACTCGCGATCTTGGAATGTACACTTTCCACTTTGCAGCCTTCAGAATTCGTAGTACACTCGATCAGCTTACCCCGCTTTCATCTGCACCCTGATTCACAGATTTTTAGGTGATCTGGTGTAATGTTGCAACACTGCAGAGCTGGAAGCTGGACTTATTGATGTTTTTGGTTGGCCTGACCTCTCCTTATGCACATCCCGAATAGCACTGTCGGCTTCAAATTTGTCCCGAATACGATAAATTGTTGAACGTGTTGGTGGCTGAGTTCCGTACACAATTCTCCATTGCCGTTGTACCTCCATCTTGTTTTTGTACTTCCAGTACCACTTCAATACGGTCTTGCGTTGCTCAAACGATAATCTTACTTCATTCATTGTTTCACTGTCATCTGCTGGGAAACGCACCAAGATTGTCGCGCCACTCATGTGACCTTCATCATCTGTTCAGAAAACAATGTACTACGCTACCGCACAAGAATTGTAACGATACGTCATTTTGTTCCAAAGATATTAACTATCAAAGAGTGTCTACATTTTTCTGGACAGCTCTGTGTGGGTGCCAATTTTGGAACAGTTCTCATGAATACCTTCTGCGATATCCAACTTAAAGTTCAAATTTCAGTAGTTGGTAGCACTGACGTTATTTTCAAATTATTGAGATGTTCTGGTAGAGGTCATCACTCGCACCAAATTTGGTATCGATAGCTCTAGTCGTTTAGGAGTCGATAGGGTACGACACACACAGAGGGAGAAGGACAGGCACACACACATTTGAACTCATAAGTCTACAATTTCATATTTTATCCAAAATATGAAAGGTAGGCTAAAAATGAAAGGCGACGGTACCACAACTCTCTGTTCAGGTCACAAGTATGAAGACATGCGAACAGCAAATATCATATAGAAATAAGAGCTATGGGATTGTTGAAATGAAACACGGGTCTTCTAGTAGTAATAATAATAATAATAATTGGTGAATGATAAAGTTTAGTAAAGGACGAGATAACTAAGTTATTTTATTAAAGGGATAATTTGGATAAATTCCTTATATCAAAAGCAATGATAATGTACAATAATTCTACATCGTTATAATGAAGATAATAATAATAATAATAATAATAATAAATTTTTATTTAAAATGTCGAAACAGTATGAAACTAGACGATAATTTATGCAGTATAAATTTCATCAAGGATAGAAAAGTCATCAGTAACTAGCTTTGGAGAAATACTAGCAAGGGATTTCTATATAGCTGTAATAGTCATGAATGGGCATGAGTACAGTATGTGTAACAATCATCGGAAGAAGAGATTGTAGGACTGGACTAACTCGTGAATGTGCTCAGGGTAGTAATTTTCAAAGCAGCGATTAATATTGTGTCAAATAAAGTGTCATATTTTGGTGTGCAGTGTGCAGCGTATGTATACAGTTGAGGTAAGGCCTGGTAATAATGGAAATTGAATACGCCAGAGATGTGTAAAAGCCCTGAGGTAATATGCCAGAGATGTGTAAAGGTCCTGAGGTAATATGCCATGGATGTGTACAGGCCCTGAGGTAATATCCCATTGATGTGTAAAGGCCCTGAGGTAGTATGTTAGAGATGTGTAAAAGCCCTGAGGTAATATGCCATGGATGTGTAAAGGCCCTGAGGTAATATGCCAGGGATGTGTAATGGTCCTGAGGTAATATGCCAGGGATGTGTAAAGGCCCTAAGTTAATATGCCAGGGATGTGTATAAGCCCTGAGGTAGTATTCTAGAGAGGTGTAAAGGCCCTAAGGTAATATGCCAGAGATGTGTAAAGGCCCTGAGGTAATATGCCATGGATGTGCCAAAGCCCTGAGGTAATATGCCATGGATGTGTAAAGGCCCTGAGTTAATATACCAGGGATGTGTATAAGCCCTGAGGTAGTATTCTAGAGATGTGTAAAGGCCCTGAGGTAATATATCAGGGATGTGTAAAGGCCCTGAGGTAATATACCAGAGATATGTAAAGGCCCTGAGGAAATATGCCAGAGATGTGTAAAGGCCCTGAGGTAATATGCCAGAGATGTGTAAAGGTCCTGAGGTAATATGCCAGAGACGTGTGAAGGCCCTGAGGTATTATGCCAGAGACGTGTGAAGGCCCTGAGGAAATATGCCAGGGGTGTGTAAAGGCCCTGAGGTAATATGCTAGAGATGTGTAAAGACCCTGGGGTAATATGCCAGAGATGTATAAAGGCCCTGAGGTAATATGCCAGGGTTGTGTATAAGCCCTGAGGTAATATGCCAGGGATGTGTATGAGCCCTGAGGTAATATGCCAGGGATGTGTATAAGCCCTGAGGTAGTATTCTAGAGAGGTGTAAAGGCCCTGAGGTAATATGCCAGAGATGTGTAAAGGCCCTAAGGTAATATGCCAGAGATGTATAAAGGCCCTGAGGTAATATACCAGTGATGTGTAAAGGCCCTGAGGAAATATGCCAGAGATGTGTAAAGGCCCTGAGGTAATATGCCAGAGATGTTTAAAGGCCCTGAGGTAATATGCCAGAGACGTGTGAAGGCCCTGAGGTAATATGCCAGAGACGTGTGAAGGCCCTGAGGAAATATGCCAGGGGTGTGTAAAGGCCCTGAGGTAATATGCTAGAGATGTGTAAAGGCCCTGAGGTAATATATCAGGGATGTGTAAAGGCCCTGTGTTAATATGCCAGAGATGTGTAAAGGCCCTGAGGTAATATGCCAGGGATGTGTATGAGCCCTGAGGTAATATGCCAGGGATGTGAATAAGCCCTGAGGTAGTATTCTAGAGAGGTGTAAAGGCCCTGAGGTAATATGCCAGAGATGTGTAAAGGCCCTGAGGCAATATACCAGGCATGTGTAAAGGCCCTGTGTTAATATGCCAGAGATGTGTAAAGGCCCTGAGGTAATATGCCAGGGATGTGTATAAGCCCTGAGGTAGTATTCTAGAGATGTGTAAAGGCCCTGAGGTAATATATCAGGGATGTGTAAAGGCCCTGAGGTAATATACCAGAGATATGTAAAGGCCCTGAGGAAATATGCCAGAGATGTGTAAAGGCCCTGAGGTAATATGCCAGAGATGTGTAAAGGCCCTGAGGCAATATACCAGGCATGTGTAAAGGCCCTGTGTTAATATGCCAGAGATGTGTAAAGGCCCTGAGGTAATATGCCAGGGATGTGTATAAGCCCTGAGGTAGTATTCTAGAGATGTGTAAAGGCCCTGAGGTAATATATCAGGGATGTGTAAAGGCCCTGAGGTAATATACCAGAGATATGTAAAGGCCCTGAGGAAATATGCCAGAGATGTGTAAAGGCCCTGAGGTAATATGCCAGAGATGTGTAAAGGCCCTGAGGTAATATGCCAGAGACGTGTGAAGGCCCTGAAGTAATATGCCAGAGACGTGTGAAGGCCCTGAGGAAATATGCCAGGGGTGTGTAAAGGCCCTGAGGTAATATGTCAGGGATGTGTAAAGGCCCTGAGGTAATATGCCAGAGATATGTAAATGCCCTGAGGTAATATGCCATAGATGTGTAAAGGCCCTGAGGTAATATGCCAGAGATGTGTAAAGGCCCTGAGGTAATATACCAGAGACGTGTGAAGGCCCAGAGGTAATATGCCAGGGATGTGTAAAGGCCCTGTGGTAATATGCCAGAGACTTGTAAAGGCCCTAAGGTAATATTCCAGAGATGTATAAAGGCCCTGAGGTAATATACCAGTGAAGTGTAAAGGCTGTAACGGCTACCTTTGTCGTTGGATATCGCTCTACAAGTTGGGCGATCATTTATAACGTTTCTACAGATATTACACTCAAGACTCCTCAAAACCACCTCATCGTTCTTATTTAGCATTGGCCTGTCTAGACAGACGACATACACTTTATTAATTTAGATTTACTGGGCGCCAGTTATCGTTAAGATAACACATTAAAATTTTATTTTGCCACGGCCGCTCCCTTCCTTGAGCCAAGATCTATCATCGGAGCGTAGGGCAATAAACTTGCTCTATGAGATACTCTTTGCATTCCAACTATCCTATATATTCAACTCCCAATGAACAAGACATTTTAACTAATACTGGTTTATTTACAACAAAATTATTAACATTTGATCTGAGGTTTCGAGCTGTGTACAATATGTGCATTAATATTCCCTAATTGCGGGGCAATATTGACTGTCTTCTCGCTAGCGCTGATCTTCTGTGTTGATAATAACTCGGTCCACATACCTGGTGCCTTGTGGTTCAAAGTCCATCTCGTTGGTCTGCTTGCAGTCTAATTTGAGATCTTACGCCAACACACGTTTATTGACCTTTGAAAACATATGTTTTCTTCTTCTCGTTGTTGTTGTTGTTGTTGCTGCTGCTGCTGCTTGTTTCTGAGTTTGATCACCATGGTAAGCAAATTTGAACAAACCAGGCTAATTGAATTCACTAAGTCCCATCTTACTGAGGGACTGGCAGAGTCTACGACTCACAAAGTCAATGAGTGAGTGCGTGATCGAATAAGAGAATGACAGAATAGAATCTATAGAATAGCCAGTGCTGAAGTCGCGCTGGGCTTTTATACACTCTGAATGGTCCCGATGTTTCGCGGCATAAATTTGCCCGCGACCCATCAGACCAATTATAGCAAAGCATTTCTTAGTCCTCAAGCGACGCTGAAACTTCTCCGAGCGGGAATACAGGCCCGCGTACTTCAAATATTCCACTCAGAACCCGCTATTCCTCTCGTTGCGCATATATATATTCCGCCCAAATCTTTCTCCAAGCCCTTGTCTCCAGTCAGCGTGGCTTCGTTCCAGAAATACATTTTCTTGCAATATGTTGCTTCACCGTCCGTAACTTCTTCCAACCATGCCCGTCCTGTCTTTACAATTTAACTAATAAAACAGCCCTAGACCTCTATAAAAACCCTGTTTCTTAATCTAAGCACTTGACAATATTATATATGATTATGGTAATGACGTGAATATGGTATGGCCCCTCCCTTGATATTAATGGGTGAATAAAACGATATAACTTTGATATTTCAATAATAATAATAATAATAATTACACAATGACTTTAAAAATAATAATAATAATAATAATAATAATAATAATAATAATAATAATTTGTACCGTAATCAAGATTACGTTACAAAACGTCCCCATGGTTTCATAAAGAATGTAATGAATGATGAAATCACAAATCTTCCCTTTAGAACTTAACAGGAAATACACTGAATATACATATATGACCCTTCAAATTACATACATAATGATTATACCCTTTTCATTTTCCTTGATTGATCTGCACTCTTCTTGCAATGTTATATAAACATTCTGATTGTCCTGTGCAGTCATACAGGATTTACATGCTACATTTGTTCTTGTAGTCCCTTACAATAACAGAACGCAATATATTGCTTCTTGTTTCACGCAACACAAGTGATTTATCTCACTTCCACCAATTCCTTAGAGCCACGACACGACTCTAATTATAAACACACGGCAGTCTGCCCTTCTTGCAGCACTTGCTCTTTTCTATGATATTTCCTCAGATTGTAAATGTTATATGTACCTATGACACAATTTTCCTGATCTTTCAATAAGTAGGCATTTTTTTCCTATCCTCTTCGAAACGACATAAGGTCCAGTAAACAATAAAAACAGCTTTGACATTTTCCCTTCCAATGCACAAGATGGCAACGGCTTACGTAACAATCGTTGCTACAAACCTCCATGTACTTCCTACCTCTCAACAAAACACTGGCTAGCCTGAATAACGTCACATGAGTCAACAATACATACCTGAAATAACTACCTAGTGTCCTAACTAATTTCCTAACTAACGATGAGCAACTACTACTAAAATCTACTGTTGAGAACCACTTCCGCCCCTGAAAACGTTGAACTAAATCCTCCACTGCTTCAGTTCTCAGCTGGTCGCTTTCGACTCTAGTATTTAACATTCTGCCGTCTATGCACAGTCTCACTGAATTGTCTTTCTTGGCTACTACAACTAATGGATTTAAACAATGGCTAGCTGAAGGCTCAATTATGTCGTTTTCCAACATTAATTCTATCTGTTCTTCGACGGCTTTCATATATTTAGTTGCGACAGGATACCTAGGCCCTACGAAACTACTTGTGTCTTTAACAACAAAACTATGCTCATATAAGTGTGTTGCTCCGGGTTTTGAGCTGAAAATTTCCTTATATTTTATTAATACCTCATGTAACTGATGACCTTGCTCATCATCCAGCTTACACTGTGACAATTCATCATGGATCCTACTCTCAAGTTCAGACTCCATTGCAACCTGACACACCTTAAAAACTTTGCTCTCACTAGCATCTCCGCGGTCTACCTCATTTACTTCAGGAAACTCATCACTCACAACCACGTTGCTTTCTTCCTCAAACATACACACTTTCATCTGTTTGTCAGTCTTAGACACCTTATACGTAACCTGAACTTCTTTATCCTGCCAAAATAAACATATCCTGCCAAAATGAAAATCTAATTTAACTTGATATAATGATAACCATTCCGCACCGAGAATCACCGGATATACTAAATTTGGAACTGCCAAACAGGGCTGAAATTTAACTAACTCACTAATGTTAATTGGAACTGCGACTTGCTTAGATATTTTCTGAGACCTACTACCTACAGCTGTGACAATGAAAGTGGACTTAACTGGAATTATATCAACATGAATACCTTCTCTCATTACATCTTCCAAAAATCTTAAATTTATACAAGAGTTTTCGCTTCCACTGTCCAATAAAACATCAACTTCTTTACCCCACACATTAAGTTTAATTACTGGTGACATAATCTCATTCTCAACATTATCTAAATTTCCACCATTTAGGTCATAAAGCAGTTCTTCTCTAACATCTATATTAAAATCTCCTAAATACTCAATATTCCTAGGACATTGAACTGCAATCACTTCGGGCTGTCTGTTGACCTCACTGCAACCCGTTATTCGATTAAATTAGGCCTACCTGCCCCTGGTGTAGATTGTTGTTGTTGTTGTTGACCTGTACGTCTGTCTGGCCTAGTACCTTCCCCTACTCTGTTCAAATTCTCGTTCCTCGTATTTGCTGTGCGTCCCCCATTGTCAAGTCGTCTTTCGTAATTCGCATTCCTGCCTTGTTCTCTTCCCCTCTCTCTCTCACCCTGCCCGAAATTATCTCCTCTACTTATTGGCTTGCGTTCGGTCCTACTATTTTCAAGAGAGTCAAAGTTTTCCAATAGCTTCTCGAACCCGTCAATAGTAGTAATATTCTGCATGAAGAATGCTTCTTTAATTATATCAGGAAAATGCCTTAATAATGTTTTAATTACCTGTGATTCAGTCTCTAAACCTTCTAAATTCTGGCATATAAGTACATGCGCTAAGAAATACTCTGTGTACGAAACACCATCTCTCCTTTGGTACTTCCCAAAAATAATGTTACATCTTTCTCTTTCTTGCACATTTTCATTCCAGTACTTGGCTATGAACATCTCTTTAAATTTTCTAAAACTAGTCATCTGGTATTTATACACACTGAACCATGACCTTGAATCCCTAACAAAAGATTTATCTAGCATCTCAAGTACTTGTTCCCATTGAACGATCCCCTCTTCTAAATCTTTAGCGAACTTCTTTTCTACTGTTTTTAAGAATTCCATTGGGTTATATGCCTTGCCTGTGAATACTGGCAAATCTGCCTCTTTAGTTAGAAATCTACTTAAATTTCCTATTTGTACATTACCGCTATTTGTTGCTATTTGCTTCTGACATCTCTGCAATTTCTCCTCCATTTTATCTGTTTTACTCGCTACTTCTTCACTGATACTGTTAAATTTACTGTTAACCTCTTCCCTAATTTCTTGATTATCGCTCTCTAGTTTATTTTCTAAATTACCTATTTTAGCAATATTATTATCACACTTGACCTTCATACTGTTGACTTCGCCTTCTAAGTCAACCCTAACTTTACTACATTTAATTTTCACTTCCTCGTCAATTTTGTCAACTCGCTCCGAGACTTGTTGCATTCTGGCATCAACCTTAAGTGACCATGATTCCTCCACCTCACTAATCCTGTTTTCTAACTTATTGTGAAATTCTCGGCCTACTTCTTTAATTTGTCTATTGAAGTTCTCTGTGGCTTCTTCAAACCTCTTACCTTGTTCATCTAGCTTCTTACTCTGCTCAGAGAACTTAAGATCTATTGCTTTTTCTAACTGATCACTACGCACGTCAAATTTCTTACTTTGTTCCTCTTGCTTTTTACTCTGTTCAGCTAACTTAAGATCTATTGCTTTTTCTAGTTGATCGCTACGCACGTCAAATTTCTTACTCTGTTCCTCTAACTTCTTACTCTGTTCAGTTATGAGCATCGTCAGGTTTCGAAGCCAGGAAGGATTCTCCCCCTCATTACTCTGGATGGTTGTAGCCCCGTCTTGTTTATTTTCCTCAGTTTCCTGATTTTCGCTTACTTTTGACATCTCATCATTGGTACCCTGCACATCTAATTTTGACATTTTAACTGATCTTATAATACTACGGTTTCTCAAATGTATATTCCCCAAATTATCCCTGTTACTCATTACCCAAAAAACAACTCATCAAAAGAACACTCCTAATTTATAACCGTAGTTCCCTAACTTGATATATGCCTCTTTATTGAAAAACTCGGAATGAATGCAAAGAGTACTCGTTTATATCGTACATGAAAACAACTTTAAACTTTAACATACTTGAAATAAACTGGATTTATACATAATATCCATTCACTTCAGTACGATATTTCGTAGCCCCACATTGGTTGTGCCATTTGTAACGGCTACCTTTGTCGTTGGCTATCGCTCTACAAGTTGGGCGATCATTTATAACGTTTCTACAGATATTACACTCAAGACTCCTTAAAACCACCTCATCGTTCTTATTTAGCATTGGCCTGTCTAGACAGACGACATACACTTTATTAATTTAGATTTACTGGGCGCCAGTTATCGTTAAGATAACACATTAAAATTTTATTTAGCCACGGCCGCTCCCTTCCTTGAGCCAAGATCTATCATCGGAGCGTAGGGCAATAAACTTGCTCTATGAGATACTCTTTGCATTCCAACTATCCTATATATTCAACTCCCAATGAACAAGACATTTTAACTAATACTGGTTTATTTACAACAAAATTATTAACATTTGATCTGAGGTTTCGAGCTGTGTACAATATGTGCATTAATATTCCCTAATTGCGGGGCAATATTGACTGTCTTCTCGCTAGCGCTGATCTTCTGTGTTGATAATAACTCGGTCCACATACCTGGTGCCTTGTGGTTCAAAGTCCATCTCGTTGGTCTGCTTGCAGTCTAATTTGAGATCTTACGCCAACACACGTTTATTGACCTTTGAAAACATATGTTTTCTTCTTCTCGTTGTTGTTGTTGTTGTTGCTGCTGCTGCTGCTTGTTTCTGAGTTTGATCACCATGGTAAGCAAATTTGAACAAACCAGGCTAATTGAATTCACTAAGTCCCATCTTACTGAGGGACTGGCAGAGTCTACGACTCACAAAGTCAATGAGTGAGTGCGTGATCGAATAAGAGAATGACAGAATAGAATCTATAGAATAGCCATTGCTGAAGTAGCGCTGGGCTTTTATACACTCTGAATGGTCCCGATGTTTCGCGGCATAAATTTGCCCGCGACCCATCAGACCAATTATAGCAAAGCATTTCTTAGTCCTCAAGCGACGCTGAAACTTCTCCGAGCGGGAATACAGGCCCGCGTACTTCAAATATTCCACTCAGAACCCGCTATTCCTCTCGTTGCGCATATATATATTCCGCCCAAATCTTTCTCCAAGCCCTTGTCTCCAGTCAGCGTGGCTTCGTTCCAGAAATACATTTTCTTGCAATATGTTGCTTCACCGTCCGTAACTTCTTCCAACCATGCCCGTCCTGTCTTTACAATCTAACTAATAAAACAGCCCTAGACCTCTATAAAAACCCTGTTTCTTAATCTAAGCACTTGACAATATTATATATGATTATGGTAATGACGTGAATATGGTATGGCCCCTCCCTTGATATTAATGGGTGAATAAAACGATATAACTTTGATATTTCAATAATAATAATAATAATAATAATAATAATAATTACACAATGATATTTCAATAATAATAATAATAATAATAATTTGTACCGTAATCAAGATTACGTTACAAGGCCCTGAGGTAATATGCCAGGGATGTGTCAAGACCCTGAGGTAATATGCTAGTGATGTATAAAGGCCCTGAGGTAATATGCCAGGGAAGTGTAAAGGCCCTGAGGTAATATGCCAGGGATGTGTAAAAGCCTTGAGGTAATATGCTAGAGATGTGTAAAGGCCCTGGGGTAATATGCCAGAGATGTATAAAGGCCCTGAGGTAATATGCCAGGGATGTGTATAAGCCCTGAGGTAAATGTCTTATGTGACTACGTGCCAGGAAAATGGAAAACCCTGAGAGGAATAAAAGAGGTTAGTAGGGAGGCTGAGGGGGTTTTGAACCAAATACCGTTATTTATGCAAATGAGGGGGGCGTGGCAAGGTCAATGACCTTGATGTAGGTCATGCTCAATGACCTTGAGGTAGGTCATTGACCCCCAAGGTCGCCGGGACCCCGGAAGGTAAACAAACCTTGGAGGGTCCAGGAACCGGTTTGAGGGGGTGTGGGTGGAGGGGGAGGAGTGGGGGTGGGGAGGGGGAGTGGGGGTGGGGAGGGGGAGGGGGTGGTGGCGAGGTTGGGGGATGAGGGGAAGGATGGAAGAGGGTCTGCACGAGACCCTCCTCGACCCAGTCTCTCTCTTGGACTGAGCGCCTTCTCTGATATTATCCTGGGCTATATAGCTTTGCTTTGATCCCGACGAGATCCGAGTGTTGCCGAAGGTTTCCGAATCTTTGTCGGTGAATGAATCGTCAGAGAATTGAACGGTCAACTGATGTGTGTGTGTGTGTGTGACGTCACAGCAGATTACGGGATGTGAGGTAGGTCATGAACGGGAGTGTTTTGAAATGGAAAACATTAGTGTAACTGGTGTGTGTGTGACGTCACAGCAGATTACGGGATGTGAGGTAGGTCATGAACGGGAGTGTTTTGAATGGAAAACATGAATGGCGGTGGTTGTTTGGACCCTGACGTGGTAGGTTGGTTAGGTGTGAATGGGTCTGAGAGACAAACAAGATGGGGTTGAAAGCGCTCAATGGTAAACAAACATCAATGGTATCGGGAGTAGTGAATGGAATTGAGGGAGAGAGAGGGGGAATGAACTGGTTGTTGAATGTGCTCAATGGTAAACAAACGTCAATGAATCAGGAGTAGTATTTCCTGTAAATGGTAGGGTGGGGGTAGGATACAAATCGCATGGCATGTTGAGTCGGCCAGCTCGACATGAAATAAAAACAAGAAGGTGTACACCAGATCTGATTTATTAATCATTCTTCTTCCTCTTCATCTTCCTCTTCATCATCATCATCATCTTCTTCTTCCTCATCATCTCCTACTCTCTGACAGCCTTCCATCGCCGTCATTAATTGGGTGAAAAACTCCACCAACACTGGATCATTTCCAAAGCTATAAAAAAAAAAAAAAATGTATACAATAAAGAGTACAACAAAATTGTTTTATAACGCTTGTTTATCTAAATATTGGATTGTGAATTGCTGGGAGTGTGTGAGAGCAAGTACAGTTCACCTAAGTCTGCAGCAGATTCCAGCGGACACCTTAGGGTGAGCTACAAGTTCTGTTCAATTTTAAGTAGTTTCAAAATTTTGCTACTAGATATTAATGATACCTAGTGGTGAATGTTCGAACTTGAGTATGGGTTTCAGTGCTGACAGTGTTCACGAACATGTGTGACTCACTTGAGTATGTAGGCGCTGTGAATTGCTGGGAGTGTGTGAGAGCAAGTACAGTTCACCTAAGCCTGCAGCAGCTTCCAGCGGACGCCCTTAGGGTGAGCTACAAGTTCTGTTCAATTTTAAGTAGTTTCAAAATTTTGCTACTAGATATTAATGATACCTAGTGGTGAATGTTCGAACTTGAGTATGGGTTTCAGTGCTGGCAGTGTTCACGAACATGTGTGACTCACTTGAGTATGTAGCTGCTTCCAGCAAACACCATTAGAGTGAGCTACAAGTTCCAAGTTTTTTGCTACCAGATAATAATGCCATCTAGTGGTAAATGTTGGAACTTGTTTTGACAGAATCTAACCTGTCAATTTACCTTCACACAAGTTTAGTCTGTGGACGGATCTTTTACATGTCATAAAGTGAGAACATGTAACCACTGGCTTTACTCCCCCTCCAAAGGAAGACATACTAAAGGATTTTAACTCATCTAAAAAAAATCTGACTTCCTTCCCAATCCTTTTTTTTATTCATCGCAATAACACGGGTTATCAGACAAATTCTACTCACACCCAAGTAAACATGGGTGTAGTGCTGAAATATCCGTTAAAAGATAAGGAATATGTGGTTATGACAGATGCTTCACATATAGGCATTGCTGGAGTATTATGTCAGAAAGATGATGAGGGTAATCTGTGCATTGTACTCCCCCTCCAAAGGAAGACATACTAAAGGATTTTAACACACCTAAAAAAAATCTGACTTCCTTCCCAATCCTTTTTTTTATTCATCGCAATAACACGGGTTATCAGACAAATTCTACTCACACCCAAGTAAACATGGGCTACAAAGGTGGTAACTACGCTCAGTATTTCTAATCATTTTGAAGAAAAAAAAACAGCGCTTGCTTCCAGTATTTGATCAGATCAGGAATGGAATGAATTAAACTCCATCTAGCGGCGAGAAAGATCTGTGTTGGCTGCCAAAGCCTGTCTCACTTTTTAGAGTCAATGTTTAAATGAATGACAGATAAAAAGAGAAATGATAGTGGAGGATGTTGTCGGAAGAAAATTTTGACAGGGAAAACTGGTGTTTCCAGAGAAAAACCTGTCTGCTTTTGGTTTGCTCAGCACAGATCTAACATAAAGTGACTGGAATTGAACCACGCACCCACCCGTGAGAGACTGGCGTGCTGCTACATAAGGCTTTAGTAAATAAATATTACTTACATTAACAGATCCAGCGACAACTCCTCCTGGTTTTCTTCTTCTGCCATCTCCATCTTCTTGTCCCCAGACATTGTAGCGAATGATATGTTGTGAAAAGGAACGTCCTCCTTATATACTGTGTGTAGTTTCTGGTGAAAGGTGGATTAATTAGAAGTGTTTAAGGTACTTGTACAGGGTTATACAGTGTGGAGCTATTTCTGGTGAAAGGAAGGTCAGTAACGATTCCTGTTTTAACGTAGGGTAATGCCGTATGGAGGTCATGTTTGTGTGAAAGGAACGGTAATCCAGAGACGTTTCCTGTATTCGGAGGGGTATAAATACTCGAGCAGAATCGAAATGATGGTAGAGTTAACCAGGAGCTTACAGCAGTCACATCAGATTGTAATTTGGATCCTTGTCTATCAGGTAATATTCAACATACTTAAGTATATAACTTTAAAGTATATCCTAGTGTATATATTTGACTATGTGCTACTGGGAGACTAACTCAGCTAGATAGTTTACAAAATAAGTGGTTGTACTGTACAGAAAAGAGGAGAATTGAAGCATTTGAAATGTGGTGTTACAGGAGAATGATGAAGATCAGATGGGTAGAGAGAGAGTAACAAATAAAGAGGTATTAAGACGAGTGGGAGAGGAGAGATGTTTCTGGCGTCTGCTAATGAAGAGAAGAGGTACATTGGTAGGACACATATTAAGACACCAGGAATAGCAAGCTAAGTTATGGAAGGAAGGTTCGAGGACAAAAACTGTAGGGGTAGACCAAGGATAGAATATGTTAAACAGATTGTGTCGGGTGTAGGGTGTCGGAGCTATGTAGAGATGAAACGATTAGCTCAGGACAGGGAGGCATGGAGAGCTGCATCAAACCAGTCAAAAGACTGAAGACTCAAACAACAACTGTACATTACAGTACTTGTAAATGATGAGATGGTATGTTTAAATCCACATGAAGATGTTTAGAATTTTAATAGTATAATGGCCTATTGACAATGCTGGTTTAAAAGTCAGATGGTACGAATCAGACAAGCAATAATTACTTCATGTTTGAAACGAGCAGAATTCATAGCATGTAATAAGATTGGTTTTAACGTGACTTGCATTTTAAACCACTAGCTGTCTGGGATATATAAAATGAATGCAGCTCAATTATATATAAGTACTGTTATTATCCAATTAAATGATGTCGATTTCACTGCATTGCTCCGCGAGATAATGACCGTGCTCGAGGCGGTCACGGAATAGATAATGACCTCTTATGTAACATTAGCTCTGAGCCATGGATTCACTTTTATACTTTAGTTTCAAGTCAAGTAACCTATTTAGTTAAGGACATTTAAATCATCACCTCCCAACTAATGTAGGCCCCCACGCACTAGGGTGTATTGAACACATAAATTATTTAACCAACCTGCAACGACTTCACCCGGGAACAGATATAATATACAAACAACCCGACCCGGCTTCGCCCGTGAACAGTTATGTTATACCAGAAACCCAACCCGGCTTCGCCCGCGAACAGTTATATTATACCAAAAGCATGCACCGACTTCGCACGAGAACAGATAAATTATACATGCAATCTGCCCCGGCTTTGTCCGGGAACAGATAAATTATACAGACAATCCGCCCCGACTTCGCCCGGGAACAGTTGTAAACCGGCTTCGCCCGGCGGAATAGATAATGACCTCTTATGTAACATTAGCTCTGAGCCATGGATTCACTTTTATACTTTAGTTTCAAGTCAAGTAACCTATTTAGTTAAGGACATTTAAATCATCACCTCCCAACTAATGTAGGCCCCCACGCACTAGGGTGTATTGAACACATAAATTATTTAACCAACCTGCAACGGCTTCACCCGGGAACAGATATAATATACAAACAACCCGACCCGGCTTCGCCCGTGAACAGTTATGTTATACCAGAAACCCAACCCGGCTTCGCCCGCGAACAGTTATATTATACCAAAAGCATGCACCGACTTCGCACGAGAACAGATAAATTATACATGCAATCTGCCCCGGCTTTGTCCGGGAACAGATAAATTATACATACAATCCGCCCCGACTTCGCCCGGGAACAGTTGTAAACCGGCTTCGCCCGGTGGAATAGATAATGACCTCTTATGTAACATTAGCTCTGAGCCATGGATTCACTTTTATACTTTAGTTTCAAGTCAAGTAACCTATTTAGTTAAGGACATTTAAATCATCACCTCCCAACTAATGTATGCCCCCACGCACTAGGGTGTATTGAACACATAAATTATTTAACCAACCTGCAACGGCTTCACCCGGGAACAGATATAATATACAAACAACCCGACCCGGCTTCGCCCGTGAACAGTTATGTTATACCAGAAACCCAACCCGGCTTCGCCCGCGAACAGTTATATTATACCAAAAGCATGCACCGACTTCGCACGAGAACAGATAAATTATACATGCAATCTGCCCCGGCTTTGTCCGGGAACAGATAAATTATACAGACAATCCGCCCCGGCTTCGCCCGGGAACAGTTGTAAACCGGCTTCGCCCGGGGAACAGTTAAATTACACAAGCAGTTTGCCCCGGCTTTGTCAGGGAACAGATAAATTATACAAACAATCTGACCCGGTTTCACCAAAGTACAGTCATGACCAGCACCTGACCATGTAGCACCTGGGTGTATAACTTGTTTGATAACCTGTGTTCTTGTAATGGAATGAGGAGAAGTAGGAAAATGGTGAACGCATGCTGCTGACAATTAAATTAGTGGCTAGCGATAATGGGTGTGTAGAAGGGTTTTGATAACTTTTGTGTGTATATACATATTTGCTAATGGCTTAGGTATACTAAAACACTATTATAGATATCAAATTCGATTTCAGAATGTCGGCAATAAAAAATGCGAATTCCATAGGGAAAGATGCTGGAGCAGAGACTAAACGACTACAGGATCTGCAGGTAAACGAGTCTTATTTGGTAACTGCTGTTCGTCGAGTCAAGACGAAATTTGGGGAACGTATTTTATGTGAACTGGAGGACTTTGTAGTATTTCTACCGTCGAGATTCAAGGAACTCAGCGAAGAAGATGTAGCCGATCTCAACAAAGGAACCATCTATTTAAAATACATGGGACTGGAAAACAAAAGATGTCTTGTTGAATTCATAGAAGAAAAAAATAAAATTTAAAATTAGTTTATGTAAAACGGAATTTGCAGGGAAAATAAACTTTGGTTCACTCTCTCTGCAAACCGTTCATTTTTTTGTAATTGTTAAGTACTAAGGGACATCATGTCGTCACCGATACAAAGTTGGGAAGATGTGGATAGTTGTTTCAATAACAATATCTGTTCTACTAAAGTCAATAATGATGCAAACATTTTAAATCTCAATGAATATTTAAACACTAGTTACAACATTTTTCAAAACAAAATACAAGACTGTTTAAGAGAACATGTAGCGTTAAAGGTTAACGCTGAATTATTATGTGACTTTGCTATTTTGAAACAAGGTGTCGAATTTATTCAGCCGATCTATTTACACACCCACATGACTAAATTATACCGCACTGATAATATACACAGTTGGTATAGTAAAAACATTGTTGATAAACTCACAACACGCTTTGCCGAGTTTCAAGAATTAGAAAGCGGCAAATCGCTGGAAGCTATCAATCATCTTAAAATTAATGTATGCACCTTTGATCCCATAAATAGTGGGTCATCTCATGTTAATTTGCCTAAACAGTTGGAAAACCGTCACGCAGTTATCAATGTGGATAATAATGATGTTTTCTGTTTTGTGTGGTCTCTGGCTGCTGGGCTATGTTCTGCAAGTAAACATGTTCACAGAATGGGCAAATATCACCAGAAATTTATGGAATTAATGAGCAGTCTAAATTTAGCAGACATAGAATTCCCAATGGACCTCAACGCCATTTCTCGTTTTGAATCTAAAAATCTGCTTTACTCCATTAATGTATACGGAGTTGAAGGGGACAAAGTTATTGGGCCACTCTATGTGACAAAGGAAAAAAAAGAAAAGCATTTTAATTTATTGTACATTGAAGGGGAATTGTGCAACCATTATTGTTATATCAAAGATCTTTCCAGACTAGTTCGTTCACAAGTTACAAAGAGTAAAAATAGGGTATATATATGTGATCGCTGTTTGCAATATTTTACTAGCAATCAAAAGTTGACAGCCCATACTATTGATTGCATTACACAACCAGCTGTAAAAATTACATTCCCAGAAAAGGATAAAGCCAGTATGAAATTTCAAAATGTGTCTCGTCAAGAACCGCTTCCATTTACAGTATATGCAGATTTTGAATGTTTAACTACACCCATTGACACATGTAACCCGGATCCAGCACGCCCGTACACTCAACAAGTACAGCAACATGTGCCATTCAGTTGTGCTCTAAACGTGATTTGCTCATATGACCCTTCGCTTTCTTACTTCAAATCTTATCGCGATGCAAATGCTGCTGCTTGGTTTTTAAATGAATTGGACGCCTTGGCAGATCGGGTGTACAATATCCTGGAAAACCCAATTCCGCTTCAAATGTTGGATGCAGACGAGGTGGCTTTTGCAACAGCAAACACTTGCCACATTTGTCAAAAACCAATAGCAACTTGTGACACGCCGGTGAGGGACCATAATCGGTACACTGGCAAATTTAGAGGAGCGGCTCATAGTGCATGTAATTTGGCCTATAAAAGAGCACGCTATATTTCTTGTTTCTTGCACAACATGTCTCGGTATGACAGTCATCTAATTATTAAGGAATTTGTTAACCTTGAAAACCAAAAGTTTTCTTTAATTCCACAAAATCATGAAAATTTTATTTCGTTTACAAAATGGCGAAATGGAATTAGTATACGATTTTTAGATTCGTATAGATTCCTCGCATCATCATTGGATGCGCTGGTTCAAGGGCTTCACCCAAACAATTTGAATTCTGTACGTCAAAACTTTACTGGTGACGAACAATTTGAATTATGCATTCGAAAAGGGGTGTTTCCCTATAATCATGTAAACAATTGGGCATGTTTGCAGGAAACTGCACTCCCTTCAAAGGATAAATTTTACAATGACTTAACAAAAAGTCATATTTCTGAAGAAGACTATTTACACGCCCAAAAAGTATGGGACGTGTTCAAGATATCAACTTTGGGCGAGTATGCTGATTTATACCTCAAAATTGATACACTACTTTTGACAGACGTGTTTGAACACTTTCGCAAACTGTGTCTTGAAATCTACAATCTAGATCCAGCCCATTACTACACCCTTGCCGGATACAGTTGGGACTGTATGTTGAAGGTGACTGAAATAGAACTGGAACTATTAACTGACATCGACATGTTGCTCTTTTTTGAACGCGGGATACGTGGCGGGCTTGTATCGCTTGTGCAAAAGCATGCCAAAGCAAATAATCCATATATGGATACATACAAACCAAAGCAACCTACAACATACCTCACCTACCTGGATTGTAACAATTTATACGGATATGCTATGGAAAAACCGCTTCCGTATCAAAATTTTCGATGGCTGACTTCAGATGAAGTTTCAAATTTTAATTTACAGGACGCGTTGAGCAATAACACACGTGGCTATGTTCTAGAAGTTGACATATTATATCCCCGCGAGATACACAATGATCATTCTGATCTACCATTTTGTGTTGAAAAACTACAACCTCCCAGTTCACGTTCCAACAATAAAAAGTTGCTGGCAACGTTAAATCCGAAAAATCGCTACGTCATACACATCGAAAATTTAATGCAATGTTTGAAACACGGTTTGAAGCTACAAACCATTCACCGCATTATTTGTTTTGACCAGAAACCATGGTTACAACCGTACATGCAATTAAATACTCATTATCGGCAGCACGCCAAGACTACATTCGAGTCAAATTTTTATAAATTAATGAACAATGCATGCTACGGTAAATCTATGGAAAATATTAGAAAGCAAAGAACTATTCATTTGGTAAACCACTGGGATGGTCGATATGGCGCACGAAAATATATTGCTATGCCCAATTTCCATTCAGTACGAGTTATTAAAACTGATTTAGTAACCATTGAATTGTCAAAGACAGAAATCATGTATAACAAACCAATTTACTTAGGAATGGTAATACTTGACTATTCAAAATTTGTAATGTATCAATTTCATTATGAGTTTGCCAAACAAAAGTTTGGAGATGTAAAATTACTGTATATGGATACAGACAGTCTTATTTATCAAACCAATAAGACGGATATTTACTCTGTGATGAGAGAACATCCAAGTTACTTTGATACCTCAAACTATGAGGTTAACAATATGTTTGGCATAATTCCCATGAATAAAAAACACATTGGTCTATTTAAGGATGAGTGTGCTGGTGATGTTATGACGGAATTTGTGGCTTTGGCGCCGAAAATGTACGCATTTTCAACACAAAAGAATAAAGGTCAATGCAAAGCGAAGGGTGTTCTTCGTAGCGTCACACAATTCCTCAATGTTGAGGAATATCGATGTGTACTCTACACAAACACCTCTCGCTTGTACCAGCAAACACGCATTCTTTCAAAGAACCATAATATATTTACAGTAAATCAAAATAAAACATCGCTGTCTACATATGACAATAAACGGTTGTGGGATGGTGTAAATAGCTTGCCTTTTGGACATTTCCACACCTTGTAAATAAGAACACACTTTAATTTTTCAATTCTTTTTTATTACAATTGTATGTTTTTACAAGAAGAAACCAAAACATCTTTTGTGAATGCTGTAATCTGGTGGACTGACTCTCAAATAAATACTTAACAATATTTGATTCATGGTTATTTCTTTGTCCTTTTCCTCGCTAATCCACCACCAATCATTAGCTTTGACTTCATAGCTCCTGCCACGATCAAGGCTGCAATCTTTTCACCAATGGAAGCAGTAGATGATGTCACGCGCTGCACAGCCTTTCTTAGAAGAATGTGGTCTGCAACTCGACGTACATCTGCATTCTTGTTGCTGTAAGCAATGTCATGATCTCTACACGCAGCATCCAATTTGTTGATTCCAGAATTACCTTGTGCTAGACGTTGGTTTAGTTTAGTCCCAGGTCCACAAAATTGATAGCCGGGAATATGCAGTTCAATGGGAAGTACATCAATGGCCTTGTTAACTAGACCATGACCAGCAAAGGTCCGGCATATCTTTTTCAATCGTTGTCTTACTTTTTGGTGCTGGCGATACGGCCGCTGCTGTCTCTTCTTCCTCGTCTTCATCGCAACCATGGAATGATGAAGCAAAGTCTTTACAGGATGGTATATTTGTATGGCCGTGGTACAATTTGATGAGCTGACACGTTCCACACTGTCTAATGGATGGCATTTTAGTAATAGACACTTGCTGGTGATGACTAAAGTCAGTGCATGGTTGTAGTTCACGCAGACCAGGATCTCTGCTCCATTCACTAGGTACACTGTGCCAAATATTTTTCACCGCGTTTGAATCAACATAAAAAAGGAACGCCTTGGGCAAAGCGTTCAATTCTTCATCTGTGAAACTGTCAAGCTTCTTTTTACAGGCAAAAAACTTGACAATAGCTCGCTCTGTGGGGTTTGAGTCCAAACCTTCAATTGCTGCCATATTACTACACGTCCACACTGATCACTGGTATGTCTCACACTGAAGCTGACGTAACGACGCTTTGCACTCGACATGCAAGTTTTGACATGCTCTGCGAGCTAGCCAATCAAAAAGCTTCCAAACATTTTGAAGTGTTTTATTTTGTAGAGGTTCATCAGGCACGGACAGGTTGTACAGTGCAGGACATCCCAGATCATGAAGGTCAACAAGTTGACATGTTGAATTAACATACTGACGCAACCATTCCTTTTTTTCACTTCCCTTTACAAATACAAGGTCAGCACCAAACAAGTGAGCTTTCAGAACAAGTGATAGATGCTGGTAAGGAATGTCGCCTTCTTTCCAGACTAGTCCCAAATTGCGTTGCAACCACTCTGTTTGTCTTCTGTCCTCGTCTGACTGCAAATGCAATGGAAACGGCGGTTCAAAGACAAAACTGGTTACTCTTGGTGCCCACATGGTTGTGCAGTCAATAATTCCTACTTCTTTAAATACAAACTTGTTTCCGTTCACCTTGAAACCCTGCACGTCGACAATCAATGTTTTCGGCATGGCGACGGATATCAGACCTTCCACGACCGCTGCTTCTTAACAACTAACTGATTGGGTAGGAGCGGGAAAATAATATACACACAAAGAATCAATTACACAATTTTATTCATAAAGTTATCAGTACATCGCTTACAATTTTTTATCATAGGATTTGGACCATCCCAATCACAGTGAGAATCTCCTCGATGCATAAAGTGTCTACGACAAGGACGGCAGGCTGCAACATCCGCCGACATACGGAGGTGTAATGGTAGCTTATCCCAATTAAGGTCAATGTCGTGTGCACCGTACGCGGTCAGAAATCCAGCTGGTAAATAGGCAATCAGATGCTGCGGCATTTCACGAAGAAATTGTGCTTTATGGTAGGCGCGTATTGCTAAGCTCACCAGGGTGCGATAAATCTCAAATGCTGCATCAGCGTCTCGACTTGTTGAGCAACGATCGCATTTGCAGTCCATACAATCTACCCGCTCTCCAACATGACAAGATTAAGCTTTGGCAACGCCATCGTCCACATTATTTGTTTGATTAGCGATGGGCTTGTTGTTGTAGCCCCTGTCATGAATACCAAACGTAGACATGAATCCATCTGGTAAATAGTGAACCAGATGCGGCGGCATTCTAAGCACAGTATGATTCTTGTGATAGGCAGTTATAGCTTCACTCACTAGCGCGCGATAAATGGTAAACCTTGAATCTTCATCTGAGCCTGGCGAATCACTTTCACATTTGCAGACCCACCTCGCAGAGGGGGTTGTGACTTCATCGTAGCTTTCCATGACTGTGAAGGACAATGGAGGAAGACATGCTATTTATACTCTGGTCACCATATTGGACAGCGGTTGATAAAACACTTGCGCCTCGTGAACAATAAGGCAATAAGCTGTTGTTTTTTCTGGAATAACTGTCGATGTTTCAAATTCTAGTCTGATATCAATTGTTGTTTCCTTCATCGACTCCTCCAAATACGAACAGTCCATCACCACCAGAGGCGCCTTGGACTTGAAGTCTTGTGGTGATAATAGCGGACATGCCTCTTTCTGATAATAGGAAGACTGAAAGTTTACAAACATGTCATAGAGCTTACCATATTTGTTCTTGTTAAAGTTTAAATCCATTCCCTCATAGGGAAAGGTAACTCCGTTCAAAAAGAGTCGTATATTTCGTAATTGGATGTGGTCAAATTTTGATGCATCTTTATTCTGTTGATATTTGCGATCTGTTTGAAATCCAACCAGGACGTAGAGTGGCCGCTCTGTATACCGTGAGGTTTTTATAGACCAAGTATGTGTATCGGAGAGTGGTAATACCGGGTATTCATGCAGCTCCCAGCTTCTAAATTGAATGGGTAAAGCTGTATCCTTCTCCACAATCTTGAGCAGACTCAATTTTTTCTGATCTGATAGAGTAACGTGCGGTACTTTCCATAGAATTCGTTGCAGTAGAATTTTTGTATCTATTGGCGCTGTATCAGCTCCCTTTAGCGCATTATAATCACTCCTGTCTCGTACAAGAATCAGATCCTGTCTTGCGTTCACAACAATGCGCTTATGATCCTCTGCAAAGCCTAGTATTAATTTTAGAGGTAAATGTCCAGTAAATGTACCATCATCGTTAATCATCCAGTCGTTGGTTGAGTTGGGACACCAACCAGCCATACAAAAAGCTTTACTCTCTTCGCTTCCGTACGAGGGATAAAGTTTCATGACACTTGTTATGCCAACATTTCGAGTAGTATCCACTTCAATACCGTTGATCACGTAGCGAACCTCAGAAAACAAAAAGGCCAAAGCATTGTTGGCCAACTTTGACGTTGTTGGAATGGTACCATCCAATTTGGTGAGTTGCCCTTCAATCTGGATGTAACTTTCATGTGGAAGCGTGTAGATATCTTGTTGGTTAATAGTAATTCGAATCTCATCATTATTATTTAGTCCCTGAGTATACGGTTGGTAGGAATGGTGTTCAATTCTTACAATACCCTCCTGAACTTCGACAGGGTTTGTCACGTCTAGAATCGAATTCATGACGTAAGATGTAACCAAGTTGTTGTAGGATCTGCTTGTTGACACGTGTTAACCTGTACACGCGTTGAGCACAACTAACACCTGCTCTTGACAGCGTTGCCGCTTTATACACTTGTTTCATGCTGGCTTCAGATACAGTTTGTAGGTCACAGGTGTATGAGGGTCTAACCGGATGAGACGTTGGTTTCTATTCACCAGCCTTAATGTAATATTCCTGATGTTGGTCACACTCACAGGATGATAGAGCACCACCGACGGGTTTTCGCGGATGATATAACCACCAGGTGAAGTAACAATAAAATCATAAAGCGAATGCGAGGGATCTTGATTGGTGTAGACGTCTGTAATAATATTACACGTGACAGATACGTGATGATCTTCAATTATTTTCACCGGTTGGTCAGACTTGTGTATCACGTTCGGTACTAACACTTGTGGTGAATAGCCTAACAATGACCCAATCGAATCTGGTTGAGATTTAAAATCAATCCTAAAAGAAGAAAGAATACTGCAGCGATGTGTCACGTTGTTGGCTATGAGTTCAAACTTGCGTGTCCCGTCCAGAAATGCTTTTAGACTAAATTCTTTGGTGAGAGTTGTGTAGATGTGATCGTGAATATCATCTACGGTGTAGCTGCCAGACGGTAGAGTTAACACATAGTCATCGTAGTAGAACTTATCATTGACGTCTTCAATTATGTTGCAGATTCTATTATAGCCTTCAAACGAAACAAGTCCCAGCACGTAGGGTCGTCGTCCCAATTCAATAGGAGGATAAAAGTCAACAGTTACTTCCGCACCTTGTCCGTGCACTGTAAACGTTCTACTTTCTGTTGTCATAATGACCACGTCACCCGCCGTGCTCGGTCTTATATAGAAAAGTCAAACATAGACGACCGCACTGTTGCGTGTTAAAATTTTGCACTCGTTTCACATTATAGTGTATTGTTGCACTGCTTCCAAAATAGCGAACAAGCTCTGTCGGAGGAGGAAGGTTTCCAAAACTGTCAAAGTACCACACGGTTCGCCCATGCTTTATGTAGGCCACATAATGCGTTCCCGGTCCATGACTGTCATCCAAATTGACAACTGCACTTTCATGGCTCCGTGGTCGAGACGGTAGTTGGTTGCGCATAAACACGCCTCGAAAGTGGGAGATCTTAAGCTGTTTTGCATATCTTATAACTTCCTCATGCGTCATGGCTCGTCGTGGCAGTGCATCGATTAACCGTTTTTTGGCGACATGTAAATGCCGAGTCCTTTCTTGTAGGGTGCTAGCTTCATGTTCACACCTTTGCCGCGCAGTGCTATGGCCTCCATAGTTTTATTATGCCTTTCACTTTCCTTCAACTGTTGCTTCGCCTCCTCAACAGCTTTCACCGTTCGTGCTACCGCACTTGCTCCTCCAAGAAGTGAACCCAGGGCTGCTAGTCCAGCAAACAGTGCAGGTAAAAATCCACCACGTTTCGGCACAGGAATAACTCGGGCACGTTTTCTAAAACGTAGTTTACTTTTGGGATTCGCATGCAATCGTGCTGCTCGGAGTGCTTTCTTAATAGCCAACTCACTATTTGTTTCTCCGCGCGAAGCTTGACGTGCCGCATGAAGAATAGCTTTAAAGCCTCCCTTTCTGGACAACTTCTTCCTCTTCTTCACCGCATATCTCTGTTTCACCATCGCGACCAAAGAACAAGACAACCTCACACCGCAAAGTATAGAACACAACTAACGCTCCTCAGGAAGGGAACCTGTAGTTATTTATTCAATGGTGGCTGTATATTCAAGTTCTATATAGAGAGGAAAATCGTTCATCGTTTTCCCCGCCTCTTTTTCTTCAGACGAGAGTTTCAAGTGAAAGAATAATTTGTCTCCGGCTTTCACCGGTTGATCAATAAGTGGTTGAACACTACCGTTTAATCGTACCTCTAAATGTTTCAAATCTGGTGCATACTCAATTACACGAATGGCACCATCATACATTAAACGGTAATTGTCATACCCCGAACGTAGTATGTAGGCGAGGTTATTGGGATCTTTTACCGGTTGTTGGTTTACAATGTGAAGCAGAAATATAGAGGGTATTGATTTAATAAAAAGCGATAACCGTTGTTCCAAAAATCGTTTGGTCGTCACGTCGTGAGGTTGCACAGGATCAGCAACTTCGGCTATTCGTCTTCGCTTCATCTGTAGAGCGTTCTCCTTAATTTCCCACACCTTTTCCATTTCAGAGTTTAAAAACCGTTTTGTACAAACATCTTGATCATCTTCAGGATCGGCCACATGCACAAGGCGTGCATTATTTGCTGTATAGCCCTTTACAGTTAGGGTGGGCACAATACTGAGCACCTGTTTCACCTTGTTATCTACATAGTCCTTTCGAGCAGCGTCCGTGTTGTTTGTTGGAAGAGCCAGCTGAGTGATTCGACGTTGGTGTACGTCATAGTCCTTTGCTTCTGTTAACACCACAGCATTGGTTAACACATAGGCTTTGGTGCACACATCTTGATCGTTCACAGGATCTGCAACGCCTGTAATACGTTTATTCTGAGCCTCATAATCTCCTTTGATACGTCGTAATCGATAATAATCTACATACTTTTTTGAACATGCGTCCGAGGGTAATACGGGTTCTGTTATATTGGTCAATCGCTTTCCATTAAAGTTGTAATTGCCATCTGTAGTGCGTGACAATACATTAGCATCGACATATCGTTTAGTAGCCGGATCTGTATCATGTTTTGGATCGTTTGTCAAAGCAAATCGTTCATTTGTTTTGAGAGTTCTTCCAAAGGCGTCCATGGTTACACTGGAACTGAAACACCCGTTTGCCTCATGTATATAGAGACCAGCTCTTCCCCTTTCACATTTAGTTGATATGCAGATTATTAAGCAACAACATTCACTTCCGGTGGGAGACTTGGTTTCACACCTCTTCTCAACATCGTCCGAACAACGTCATGGATCACTCTTCCCATCCTCCATTCGCTGTCTCATCGCCGGCCCGTCGGGATGTGGAAAAACCAATCTTCTGCTTACCCTCATCACCTCCTTAAACGGAGTGCGCTTTCAAAATATCTATATTTTTGCCAAATCGCTGTATCAACCGCTGTATGTGTTCTTGGAACAGGTCATGTCAGGTCTGCGCAACATGGGCTACTTCACATTCGCAGCACACGAAGATGTCATTTCTCCAGACAATGTTCGCCCCCATTCGCTTATGATTTTTGACGATGTGGCCACAGAACGACAGGGTATTATTCAGGCTTACTTTAGCATGGGACGTCATAAATATATTGATTGTTTTTATCTCGCTCAAACCTATTCGCGAATACCAAAACAATTGATTCGTGACAATGCCAACGTGATTGTTCTCTTCCGACAGGATGAGCGCAACATGCATCACGTCTACGATGATCACGTGAACCCAGACATGACCTTTCAAGCCTTTACACAGTTGTGTGCTATGTGTTGGAACGCTCATCACCACAGTTGTCTTGTTATTGATAAGCAGAGCAACATCAACAATGGACGCTACCGCATGGGATTTGATCATTTCATTCGTATTTAAGTAGCTGCATTGCTTTTCTAAACATCATTAGTTCAGATGTCATGGCGACAACAGGGAGTCAATTAAAAAAGCACATAATCCGTGCGCGAAATAGCATTCGACAAAAGTTTCGCTATCTAAAACGTGCACATGCCGACAGTGAATTGTTTGTCGAAAAACATTTGAAATCACCTCTGGAAGCTGTGTTGAAAGGAACAACAAAGCCTAGTACACGCTCAAAAGAAACACAAACAATTGAAGAGGAGGAGGAAGAAGATGATGAAGAACCTGAGGATGTTTTTTCTCCATTGCTTCCGTCTTCTAGCTCCAAAGAATCACCGCTGCCCCAGTTTTTGAAAACATCAATAATTGCTGAAACAGCCACTAGAGCCAAGGAAAAGCAGCCTACTCTTAAAGAAATATTGAATACGCCCGAACAATATGTGCGGTTAAAATCCATTTTACTACAAAATTATGGTGCGTTGGTTACCCCCTTCCTTGAAGATCTTTTTACTAAGAAAACTGATACTACCTATGGTGTTCGCTATGAAAACAATAGATTTCGAATTGGCGATTCAGCAATCAAGATAAGTGACAATGTTTTGATTGTTAAAACAGTTCGTTACAAATTGACGTCAGGGCTTTTAGAACTTTTATTTTCACGTACACCTTCTACCGAGGACTATGATAAAGAAGATCTTGAAAAGTATAAAGACATCTTGATGGCTACAAATGGTTTTAGACGTAATTATAAACGTTCTGAAGCAATAAATGCTAATAAGGGCTTCAAATATAAAACCATCATATCAAAATTGTTTCCCACCTATGCAAGTGTTCGCCGTGCAAATTCAGCGTCCGGTATCACGTTTAATACTTTGAAACCATTCATCGATTTCGCCTATTGGAACAATCCAAATAAGTTGGTTAAACGTCTGCAACTGTTGCGTGCATCGGAACAGGCCGGTCATACCGGACACGAGGCGGAAGTTTTAGAAATAGAAGAGGAGCTTCGTCATGCTGGCATTATTGTCTAATGAGTCAACGTGTTCACACACCCTCGCCTGTTAAGGCTGCCATTGCTCGCGAGTTGCATAGACCAGCTCGTCGTCTCTACCATCGTCGTCGTGTCATCACACGGGGCGTTGACGATCTTTGGCAAGCTGATCTGGTTGAAATGATTCCCTATGCCAAAGCTAACAACGGGGTCAACTATCTGCTCACCGTCATCGACGTTTATTCCAAAATGGCCTTTGTTGAACCTGTTCGAAATAAATCTGCACAACTGGTCACCGCTGCATTCAAGACCATCGTTCAGCGGTCAAGACGACAACCTCGTTTGCTTCAAACAGATCAAGGCAAAGAATTTTTCAACAAGACTTTTTCCGCTTATCTCAAATCGCTTGACATCCATCACTATTCCACTTTTAGCAATCTAAAGGCAAGTGTTGTAGAACGTTTCAACCGCACACTCAAGACGCGCATGTGGGAACAATTTACAGCAAGAGGATCCTATCGCTGGCTTGAACTTGTAGGCGACCTGGTGACACGTTACAACAACACTAAACATAGAACCATCAAAATGAAACCACGCCTTGTAACCAAGAACATTGCGCAATTGGATCGCATTCATCACAAAATCAAAACAGTAGATCCACGACGTCATCAATTACGTATTGGTGATTATGTGCGCATCAGTAAACATAAATCAATCTTCGCCAAAGGATACACACCAAACTGGAGCACAGAAATATTTCGTATTCGCAAGGTAAAACTTTCTAATCCAGTTGTTTATTTACTTGACGACCTCAACAAGCAGCCAATCCAAGGAGGATTCTACATGGAGGAACTGCAAAGGACGCAATATCCCAATCATTATCTTGTTGAAAAAATTGTACAAAAACGTGGCAATAAACTTTTTGTTAAGTGGCTAGGTTTTAATGCCACATATAATTCATGGATTAATAAATCAGATCTGGTGTACACCTTCTTGTTTTTATTTTATGTCGAGCTGGCCGACTCAACATGCCATGCGATTTGTATCCTACCCCCACCCTACCATTTACAGGAAATACTACTCCTGATTCATTGACGTTTGTTTACCATTGAGCACATTCAACAACCAGTTCATTCCCCCTCTCTCTCCCTCAATTCCATTCACTACTCCCGATACCATTGATGTTTGTTTACCATTGAGCGCTTTCAACCCCATCTTGTTTGTCTCTCAGACCCATTCACACCTAACCAACCTACCACGTCAGGGTCCAAACAACCACCGCCATTCATGTTTTCCATTCAAAACACTCCCGTTCATGACCTACCTCACATCCCGTAATCTGCTGTGACGTCACACACACACCAGTTACACTAATGTTTTCCATTTCAAAACACTCCCGTTCATGACCTACCTCACATCCCGTAATCTGCTGTGACGTCACACACACACACACACACATCAGTTGACCGTTCAATTCTCTGACGATTCATTCACCGACAAAGATTCGGAAACCTTCGGCAACACTCGGATCTCGTCGGGATCAAAGCAAAGCTATATAGCCCAGGATAATATCAGAGAAGGCGCTCAGTCCAAGAGAGAGACTGGGTCGAGGAGGGTCTCGTGCAGACCCTCTTCCATCCTTCCCCTCATCCCCCAACCTCGCCACCACCCCCTCCCCCTCCCCACCCCCACTTCCCCTCCCCACCCCCACTCCTCCCCCTCCACCCACACCCCCTCAAACCGGTTCCTGGACCCTCCAAGGTTTGTTTACCTTCCGGGGTCCCGGCGACCTTGGGGGTCAATGACCTACCTCAAGGTCATTGAGCATGACCTACCTCAAGGTCATTGACCTTGCCACGCCCCCCTCATTTGCATAAATAACGGTATTTGGTTCAAAACCCCCTCAGCCTCCCTACTGAGGTTTAAGCAACAAATATGTTTGCACACAAGTGATATGGAATGACACAAATTGAAGAGCACAAATGAAGAGATGGTCCAGAAAGGTAGGTCATTGGTGTCACACAGGCCCAAAATTTGGGTAACATAGCAGTAAGTAACGTTCAATCCCATTAGAATTACATTGAGATATAATTGCTGATGATGGTCAAGCATGTGAAGTGATAATATTTGGTCGAATAATATTAATGACAAGGATGATGTAAATAGTAATATTAACAATAATAATAATAATAATGAGTAAGGAAAATGATTGCAGGAAAATTTAGAGTGGTTGTCAAGTTTCCTTTAGTTCATGATCGCAGTATTATCGACTCTTATTTTGAAAGATCAAACTTTTATTTTTAACCCCCTGTCATTTGATTTAATTTGGAGGCATTGGCCCTAGGTTATAAGATATCAACAAATCATGATGTCGAGTACATGAATAGATGGACTTTTGTGTCCATGGCATCTTTCAAGCAATTTAGAATTGAAGTGTACCATAACTTGATATTTAGAGTAGTAATCAAGATAAATTAGTAGGCTATAATAAAAATAATAGTATTTGTGTTTTTATTTCCATCATTGTAGAAGCAATAATAAACCCGCAAACTGAGTTCAAGTTCGATGCCAATGTAGTATAGTTAAGTGGTATTATGCTTCCTTTACTGATATCTATGGTCGGTGTTTAAGATTTTGGTCGAATAATAGTGCGAGTGTTGATTAAATAGGATTTAATTAGGCATCAAGTCACATAGGATTTAATTAGTCATCAAGTTACATAGATATTCTTCTATCTTCGATCCTAATATTGATATCTGTGGTCATCAAAAATAAATAGAAAATGCAAATAGGAAAGTAAACATAACATACAGTACAATTGAAACTCAAGCAAGGACAAGCGCAATAGTTAACTGAATCTAATTTGACAATCAGGTTTCCTCATAAACAATCAGCTTATGTATAATTTTTCCATTCGCTTTACATTGTTACGTTTTTAAGGCTTGGACAACATGTTTATCATCCCCGAACAGTCACGACGGCCATCTCCTCATCCCCAACGGTCACCAATGAAAGCGGCATGCGATTGATCTTTAGTGTTTCACGCTCGGCAGGTGGGGGGGGGCTATTAATGAGGTTAAGAGCTTAAAGCGGAAAAAACTCTTGAGTTTCTCTCTCCGAGACAATAGTAATACTGCCACAGTACCGTACCTTTAAGTGTTACGCCTGTTTATAGACAGTGCACGAGGGTTGCCCTCGAGTGCCTAGTCGATTTCTAGCATGCTCTGCCATCTTCCGGGAGTGGCGGCTGGCGGATAATTGTTCTGGGTGTTGCACTATTTCCATTAAGGGGGTGGTGGGGGGGGGCGGTGGTAGGGTAAAAGACTGCTTGATATGAGAGAAAACTGTATTCAATTTCGCGGTAAAAAGAATGAACCTCATTCATCACGAATGTCGCAGTTCATAGAACATCACATTGTCGTCGGATTTAAGTTAGTCTACACAAAAACCTTCACGAGAAAATAACAGCGTAAGTTATATACGAGGGCCAGAAAGAGCCGCGAGCGTCACAAGTACGCGCAACACTGTTGACAGAGCATCTCGGATGTCTCCGTCCATGCCTCGGCTCCCTTGTTGCAATCGGCTGGCAACGTCCAGCCGAGTTAACTGTTGGGATAGGGCTTACTCGGTCTAGCATCTCCGCCATACCCTTCACTATTGAGAACTGGTCGGTGCTTGGGGTTGGCAACGACCAAACGGACGAGCGCTCCTCGACAGTTGGCGCGCATCGCTTTCTCCGACAGTTCACAGTAACTTACTACACTATAAGATTTCCTGAATTATTAAACAACAAAAATATGAATTCCTATACACACAGTATAAAAGGAAACGTGCAGCTTTTATTACTAAAAATATTATTACGGCATTAGTTATGTTTCTCATAGAAATCTGGTCGTTTTGCAACTCTGCAACCTTATTACAGGCCGCCACTGCTTTTGGGTATCATGTAGCACTATATCAGTTTTGTTTTTTTTTTGCTTTTGGAAGTAACTAACAGAGCATTTTGGAGACGTGGCGGAACAACAAGCAATTTCTTCTCGCTGCGTTGTGATTTCAGATCAAAGATAATCAATTTTTGAATTTATAAGGAGCAACATGTGTCAGGTGGGCCCTTTACCAGGGCTGGCGTGAGCACAACATGTATTAGGTGGGCCCTTTGCCTGGGCTGGCGCAAGCACAACATGTGTTAGGTGGGCCCTTTGCCAGGGCTGGCATAAGCACAACATATGTTAGGTGGGCCCTTTGCCAGGGCTGGCATGAGCACAACATGTATTAGGTGGGCCCTATGCCAGGGCTGGCGTAAGCACAACATGTGTTAGGTGGGCCCTATGCCAGGGCTGGCGTGAGCACAACATGTGTTAGGTGGGCTCTTTGCCTGGGCTGGCGTAAGCACAACATGTATTAGGTGGGCCCTATGCCAGGGCTGGCGTGAGCACAACATGTGTTAGGTGGGCTGGCGTAAGCACAACATGTATTAGGTGGGCCCTATGCCAGGGCTGGCGTGAGCACAACATGTGTTAGGTGGGCTCTTTGCCTGGGCTGGCGTGAGCACAACATGTATTAGGTGGGCCCTATGCCAGGGCTGGCGTGAGCACAACATGTATTAGGTGGGCCCTATGCCAGGGCTGGCGTAAGCACAACATGTGTTAGGTGGGCCCTATGCCAGGGCTGGCGTGAGCACAACATGTGTTAGGTGGGCCCTTTGCCTGGCTGGCGTAAGCACAACATGTATTAGGTGGGCCCTATGCCAGGGCTGGCGTAAGCACAACATGTTTTAGGTGGGCCCTTTGCCTAGGCTGGCGTAAGCACAACATGTATTAGTTGGGTCCTATGCCAGGGCTGGCGTGAGCACAACATGTGTTAGGTGGGCTCTTTGCCTGGGCTGGCGCAAGCACAACATGTATTAGGTGGGCCCTATGCCAGGGCTGGCGTGAGCACAACATGTATTAGGTGGGCCCTATGCCAGGGCTGGCGTGAGCACAACATGTATTAGGTGGGCCCTTTGCCTGGGCTGGCGTAAGCACAACATGTATTTGGTGGGCTCTTTGCCAGGGCTGGCGTAAGCACAACATGTATTAGGTGGGCCCTTTGCCTGGGCTGGCATGAGCACAACATGTATTAGGTGGACCCTTTACCTGGGCTGGCAGTGAGCACAACATGTATTAGGTGGGCCCTTTGCCAGGGCTGGCGTGAGCACAACATGTATTAGGTGGGCCCTTTGCCTGGGCTGGCTTAAGCACAACATGTATTAGATGGGCCCATTGCCTGGGCTGGCGTGGGCACAACATGTATTAGGTGGGCCCTTTGCCAGGGCTGGCGTGAGCACAACATGTATTAGGTGGGCTCTTTGCCTGGGCTGGTGTGAGCACACAGTTCAAAATTATACACAGTTTCACAGTTATTTTACCCTTTATGTAACTCTCACGTTTAAGTGTCCTTGCTGTAATCAGCTCCAATTCACCATAATTATAGAAAATACCCATAAAGGAGTTTTCTCTTAAATATTCACTCGTGATAATTTATCACACAATTATATAGTAGTTTCAATTATCGTTACACACGCCCACGATGTACAATAATAATGCTGATACACTTTCGATTCAACTTTTCAATACTATTCACCATGTAGCGTTCACTTTCATTCTTTCGGAAAACGCGTGCGACAGAGTGCTGACAATACGATACTGTTCCACTCCGCTGCCAATAAGATACTGCGTCAGTTCAGTCGGCAATTCTGTCTTGCATGACGAGCTTCAGTTAAGCCAATGAAATACCTTTATAAGTTGTAACATCCCTTCTGGAGTTGCTAATTCGTCCATCAAAAATCATATATATTATTTCAGTAGTATAGATCCCTCCTGCGGCGCTCACAAGTGACTGATCGTGAGAAATGAGCATTCAAATGAAAGAGAATAGACATTAGCAGTGAGAAATTGCACCCTAATTTCATTTTAATATTCTCTATCACCATTACCAAATTTCAGGGTAATATCGGTAATAGTTTCGAAGATATAGAATGCCGGGGAAATATTTCGCACAGCCTCCATGTTGGATTGGCGAGATGTATTAAAATTTGAAGGAATAGTTTCGAAGATATAGAATGCCGGGGAAATATTTCGCACAGCCTCCATGTTGGATTGGCGAGATGTATTAAAATTTGAAGGATAGGGTCGGAATCGGACAAATTAGCACTATGTTCTTACCGAGTTTCAATAAAATCGTTCCAGCCGTTTAGATTTTATTAGGGGAGCGCCCACATACACACACACACGGACAAAAGGTGATCTCATAAGCCTTTTTTTTTTTTCATAAAATAAAACAGGCTAACAAATACGTGATTATGCAATTAGTGAACAAAGGAGGTTTACAAAAGAGTACACTACTAAGATATTTCACGGAAGAACTTTATTTTACAGGATAGGCCTACACAGTGGTAAAGCACTGATACACATTAATGGTCATTACTTTTGTTTAGAACTTGCTCCTACGGTATTACACTGTAAGACATCGAAGCTGGCATAGAAGAAACTCGCGTACAGTCTGTCAAGTCACGGTGATAAAACACCCTGGTGTCCGTTTTGTTTCTTGCTTGCAACCATTTTACAAGTAACCCACATGAACCTGCAGCATAGTCCTCTATCATGGTACTCAATTTCAGGCTAATAAATGATATTAACATTTGGAAATTAAATTCGATCTGACTATATTTTGGTTTCGTGCTTGTCCCGATTTAGAATATCACATCAATATAGTATTTTGTGATTGTAGAAACATTCATGAATAAAGCTGTAATGGAGTCGAGAGGAGGATATCGGTCACTGCTCGTTCCTGACTTGACCGTGTTCTATTTCTGGTGGGATATTCGAGTGAAATGTCACGTGAGGTGGCTCGAATTCCATGTAAAATTGGTCTCGTGGATTATGATTACGAGATTAACGGCCATTAAAACTACAAACATCCTTCCTTCCACTATCCTTAGTACAGTCGTCACTGGTGATTTACCCATCCTGCAAGCTTGCCAAAGTGGCAGACTGATATCAGACGCTCATTCATTTCACGGGTACTTGTAGTGCTGTAGAATTACATTTTCAATATGTAACGAATTTTACCATATAATAATAATGTTATTGTTTTTACGTCCCTTTGAACTACAGTGGGTTTTAGAGTCGCCAATTTTACCATATTAAACTTTCATTATATATAATTCAACAAAATTAATACCGGTGCATAAACGTACACAGCGTAAATTACAAAAGGTAAAGGATATTAAAAAATATAAATTGGAATATATTTGAAGCATTCTATATTCAGTGGTGCGATGAATAGGAATATCCTCTGCTATGGGCAAAATGCATTGTTTCAAAAGTATCAGATAATTATGAAGGCCTTTTTGTATACACCATTTTGTGCGTTGGGACGACGATTTGAAGTTGGATACATTCATGGCGTTTCCACCAAATGAATTGTAACTATGTGGCACAATGTGCTCCACACGTCCAACATCTAAAATTAGACTGGAAAGAGGCGGTTTCGATTTCCACTTCGGCCATCCTAGAAGTGGTTTTCCATGGTTTTCCTACTTCTACTCCAGGTAAATTCAGGGATGGTCCCTTACTTAAGGCCACGGCCACCTCCACCCCAATCATCACCTCAATTACAGACACCACAATAACACAGTTTATCTGACAAATTCTACTCACACCGTAGTAGGCTACACGGGGATGAAATGACCACGATGTCCAAGTCCCTAGAATGAATACATCACCAAAATAAAAATAAACTGAAGTAACCTTGAAGGAATATTGTAGGTCTGAGTTTTGAGGCAGTAAGTGTAAACACTGCACGCATAGATCGAGGCCAGAAAATTCAGCTGCAGGTTCCTGGCCATATTCAACTAATAAATCGTTAGAATTCTCAGTAGTACTCTCACAAGTAGCTATAAACGGCAGGCACTCCATATTGCTAGCATTAAGTAGGCCACTTCACGTAGTTTCTAAAAGCTCATGGAAGCAACATTGAGCGAATACCTGTGTTATGGACCTATTGAGATAGGTGCGTGAGTAGTCCCACGTTGTGCGACCCAATGGCAGATGCTTTGGATAGAATAATTATACTAATAGAGCCTCCGTGGCTTAGGCGGCAGCACGCCGGCCTCTCACCGCTGAGTCCGTGGTTCAAATCCCGGTCACTCCATGTGAGATTTGTCCTGGACAGAACGGAGGCAGACAGGTTTTTCTCCGGGTACTCCGGTTTTCCCTGTCAAAATTTCATTCCAGCAACATTCTCCACTATCATTTCATTTCATCTGTCATTCATTCAATCATTGCCCCAGAGGAGTGCGTCAGGCCTCGGCAGCCGGCACAGTTCATATCCTCGCCGCTAGATAGGGGCTTCATTCATTCCATTCCTGACCCGGTCGGAGACTGGAAGCGGGCTGTGGATTTTCATTTTCTTCAATTATACTAATACTAAGAGTTGGGCGCCAGGTCGCAACTAACCGTTGTGAACCAAATGTGTAATATATTACAATAACAATAATATAAAGCAGCAAAGATCTCTTCTTCTCCAGACCGTGACGTAACTCAGTTGACTAACCAATTAGTATTTGCTAATGGAAAAATGGATGCCTTATAGTAATATCTAACTACAAAGGGAGACAAACCTATCTTGAGTCAAAATAAATGTGTTAATCAAAAAACAAAGAAAGAATTTACGTTAAGCTAGTGAAGTATCTGAATTTAAAGTTAAGCGGCCCAAGTTGAAAAATGGAGCAGTTTAAATAAATTGCGTTAAGGGAAAGCTTGAATTTAAAGTTGCCTTAGTGAAAACTCAGAGAAAACTTAAGTATGACAGGTTCGTTCACTCACCATGCTGAAATCTTGAAGTACGTGACCCCAGGTCACTGTTTCGAATAGTCGGTTGAAGTTGGTCATCTCACATTGACGATCTTGAAGATTTTTTAAGTACTGCGTAATAGTTGAAGTTATAGGAGTTAGAGGACTGTTAAGTAAGGACAAATATGTGACTTTCCCTAATTCTGAGAAACACAAAACAGCATGGTGGCGTAGTGACTTTCAAATATTGCAAATAACTTTTCTGGTGTTCTAACCATTCGAGTGCATTGAATCTCGGTACAATTAGTCTTTATTTAGAAGTTAGTATAGAGACATCTAATGATGTTCGATTGTTTTCAAAAATTCAAGATGCATCAATTCGAAATTTCAGAACCTTATTTTTAATTTCTCGTATCCTATAAATTTTGTAGCTTGCTTTTCGTTAATCATAGAAGCCGTGCATTTGACTTTCCTATAAATGTATTCCTGTGGATCATTACAGATAGATGGATTCCCGCTGGAGAAGTCTTAATCACCGATATTGAAAGCTGTATATTCTAGCACATAACTGCTCATTGTAATGGCGTTCGTGAAGACACATGTCGTGAACCAACAGCTATTTAGTGCATCGCATAGAAAATCCTTGTAACAGGCAGGAGAATTGTAATTGAAATTACCCGTGGGATATATAAAACTAGGCTATTTAATTTTTCACGGAACTGAGCCTCCGTGGCTTAGGCGGCAGCACGCCGACCTCTCACCGCTGAGTCCGTGGTTCAAATCCCGGTCACTCCATGTGAGATCAGTGCTGGACAAAACGGAAGCAGACAGGTTTTTCTCCGGTTACTCTGGTTTTCCCTTTCACAATTTCATTCCAGCAACACTCTCCACTATCATTTCATTTCATCTGTCATTCATTTAATCATTGCACAGGGAGGTGCGACAGGCTTCGGCAGCTGGCACAGTTCATATCCTCGCCGCAAGAAGGGGGCTTCATTCATTCCATTCCTGACCCGGTCGGAGACTGGAAGCAGGCTGTGGATTTTCTTTTTCAGTTATTCACGGAACTACTTATTTTTAAATTAAATAGCATGGGGTCGTCATTTAAAGCAGGTATACAAGGTGTAATTGATATACAGAGTTATTCACCTAAGATGTTACTCGCCAATATCTTCTAAACCGTTAAAGATATCAATATTCTGTTTTCACTTTTGGGAATGGTGCTAAGGGGCTCCTACATTGCAATATTTTCCCCCCTTTCTTTGTAAATAACTGAGATATTGGCACCAACATTGTTTTCTTTAATGGAACTATACTAATTTTTGCACACAGGGTAACGGATTTCACTGAGGCAAATTCAACGGTGTTATTATTTCCCAAATCGGACGAGTACTTTTTGAGAAATCAAGGATATGAAAATTGTGCTAGACCACGCCTTCTTTCGGTGACGCGTTATGCGAAAGCGAATGGCTATACGTGGCAGCTGAGTGTGAGTTAAGACTTGTTGGTGCACTTCAATAGCATCACAGGCGTAGTCTGCTTCAAAAGAAAATGAATATCCTGAAATCAGAATCGTAGTCGTTATTATCGGAACCTTTTTTTTTGGGGGGGGGGGGGGAGGGAGGGATGTAAATAAGTGATGAAAAGAAATATAAATATGAAGTTTAATTTCTTGTCTAATAATTTCTTCCGACACTTGCTGTTTGGTATAATAGGACGATGTAACAGATGTGGCGTACATTGCTTTTCATTTCCTTATAACATGTAGAATAAATAGGGTTATTCACCTAAGTTGTTACACGGAAATAACGTCTAAACCATTAAAAATATAATAAGCATTGGGAAATAAATTGCTACTTGTTCTCATGGGGTGAGTAATAACCGAGATATTGATACTAACTCCATATTTTTGAATGGAATGTCACAATTCATACGGCTGGTATAAAAGTTTAACTGCGTACAAGTTCAAATATGTAAGTATTTTCAAAATCGGACAGTTACTTTTTGAGATATCAATAACTACCAAATGCGCTATTGTGCATGCCGCATCAGACACTGTGCAGTCGGGCAAGCAGGTTCCTGGGTGTGATTCCAGCCACAGAATGGATACCAGGCATGTACTGTAAACTATCGTACATATGATGTGATATACCGTAACATACTCTGGGTGTGCAACGTTATTGTTTGACTGGCGAACTCACCACACACACCCAAGCAAGCGGAGCTACCTGACTACGCTATCAAAGCCCTGGAAATGAAATAATGTAACAACAAGCAGTCACTCTTCTCCGTACCCCGTCTACTTTCTTAATCACGCGCAGCGGCTAGGATTCTTAGCTGTCGCTGTGGTGGTCCGGGTTCAATTTCCGGCACTGATAAGCAATTTAATTCTGGTTGGAGGGCTGGAACGGGGTACACTCCACCTTGTTAGGCAAACTGAGAAGAGGTGGGTTCGATACCCAACTCAGCTATCCTGGGAGTATTTCCGTGGTTTCCCACTGCTACTCCAGGCAAATGTCGGGAAGGTTCCTTAATGACGACAACGGCCGCCTCCGTCCCAATTCCTCATCTAAATTAGAAATACAGTACTCCACTATTGTGCTCAATTAGACACGGCTGACTGGCAACGAACTGGGGTCTTTATCAAAGAAGACCAGGCCCATGATTCTGCACAGAATCGAATCATTGATCTCTGAGGGGGAACAGCCACAGTGAACCCGAAGAACAATGAGTTATATCGGCATATAATTATAATGGCAGGATTTCACGGCTAGAACGGGAATATCATAGCTTTTAAGGAGGATTATTGCAGAAAATACCAGCCTATGTACGTTTTAGAGGCCAGAACGCAAGAAAGCGAGCTAGTTTGACATTTTGACAAAGCGGAGTTGAATGTGGGAGGAGAAGACATGGCGCCAACGTCCTACTTTCGGCGTGGCTAGAAGCTGAAGGGCGTGATTAACGACCGAGAAAATCCCCCTTCGACAAGGCGAAACAAATTAGTGGGGGCGGTCGCCCACAGAAATTAATTAATTACAGCGAAATGGAGCAATGAATTGAGATGAAACTTACAGCCAGACGCATGTATTCTAGGAAAGATAATTTAGGAGTGTTCTCACGCCTAAATTAAAGCCTGCATCTATAAAGGAACCTCTGCACAGACATCATCCGCTACAGAGTAAGAATTTGTGAAGGAACCGAGGGGAATTACCGGAGTAGCGTCATGACGCCGTGGAAGGAAGCAATTAATTATAATTAATTGGCCGAAGCGATTACTTGCACGCGAGTGATTTTGGGACCTCCACGCATAGACAAACAAGGATCATACTTCACTTTGTCTGGAAATGTATTATATCAAGAAGAGAGTCGGTCCTGGTAGTCCAGTGAACTACGTTTCATAAGGAAGCTTTATATAGGAGAAGCTTAGCAGGGAAGTCAGTTCGTCTTGACTCAACCCGTGAGCTAACACGCTGCCGGATCACGCAAGAAAGTGCGCGAATGTATAAAGGATTGACGCTCAAATGTACTAGCGGTGAACAATGAAAAGCGCATCAGGCAGCTTAATAACAGTAATTATGCATCCGATAAGATTAGTCTACAGCGGACGTATAAGCAATAGCATACGCGAGTATAGAATCAGTACAGCGTAGAGATAAGTTAGGATGATGCTACAGACAATGAACATAACCAGGAAGTGTTATCATGGGTAAAATAACATATTATGGTAATGATCACTACAGTTACGGGAGCCGGGGAGGCGTCACAAGTAGTCGCGACCTAGGATTGAACAAATTTGCAGTTGAGGAGACATAAACTGTAGGTGACGGGAGTCGAACACACACACGCAAGATAGACTTTCAAGGAGACCAGCGGTTGTCAGGAGTTAGATGCATCGCATCACTGAGGTCAGGCGATAGTGGGAATCCAATCCAGGATCCATGTGTGAAAATACGGCGAGAATTGTGTATAAAGTTATATTACAGTGATTTTTAAAAAGTGTTTATGTTTATAGGGTAAAAGAATGTGTATTGTGTCAAAGTGAAAATGCCAATAGTGAAAAATATAATTACCATGTGTAAAGTTTATACAATGTGTCGTATGAATAATATCATGATGGCTTAAAATAAGCATCATGGCAGGCAAGTCGCTGGCATGCTGGACCAACCCAGCAAAAATGAAAGTGAGTACAAATTTAATATGTTGATATGATTTAATAGCTCACCATACAACGAAGCATCACTCTAAGATTAAGAATTAACAGTCATTTATGTACGATATCACATCCCTCGTATTTTGGTAAAATATGGCTTGGAGGATGATTTGTTTACTGCCATTTCGGCGTAAGACATTGATGAAAGTAACGGTAACGTTAAATAATAATAATCTGGGGTTGGTAACAATAATGAATAAATAATGGGCATGTCAGGCCTGTAGTACGTGCAAAGTGTGTCATGTCTAGCGTAAGAATACTGTGTTATTGTAAACAGTAAGAAAGAAACGTAAATATCGAGGTAAAGAGAGCTTTTCAGTGTCATGGAAATCTTGAATAAATGTTTATTATGGTATATTCTACAGGGTTGAAATTGAGAGCCATTAAGTTAGTTAATGTAAGCCAGTAAAAATTTATACTTGTTTTGGAGCTGCATAGAACTTTGGCTTATGAGTATTGCATAGAGGACGTGAGTGCTTTAAGAATTGAGTCATCTGTAAGAAATATTGTTTGAGCCGCGTTCAGCGAGCATGTAACGTAGAATCGAGAGATTTACGTCAATAAGTTGCGGGGATCATCCGAAAGTAGCTTGCGCGTTGGCGAATCTAGTCGGCTAATCTTCGAATCTACGGTATAGTATTGCCTTAGAGCATACATGTGTTATTCGCAACAGAGTTGGGATAGAGTCTGTCTGTATCCACTGTTCGCAGAGTTTTTGCCACCAGGGATAACTGTTAGAGACCCTAGGTGAGCCCATATATTAATTGATCTGCCCTTAGAGGTAAGACAAATGGTTCTTCGTATAGGAAACGTCGATTTCCTCTTGGTATATGCATGCTGCACCAGTGAGAGAACTGTGATACTCACTTGAGATGCGCGCAGAAGCCACTGATGTCGACCACAGAACGGCAAAGCTATTTCGTGATCCATCCCTTGCCATGAATAATAATTAGGAGCCGAGATGAGCCCATTATATACTCTAAATGTAGGTATTAAATAAGTAGATTGACTCAATTCATAAGGACACGACCCACTCAGGGTACCTCTAGTATGGCTGCACCAGTAAATGAACTTGACCCTGCGGGAAGTCAGATGGGGTGGCAGGTAGTCCACTAAACCGGCGGCCATCTTGCCTAGGCCAGCCGTGACTAATTCATTGTTCGCACGGAAAGGAAGTCAATAGACCTGATCCTTTTATTTTAAAATTGTAGTGGGACACTGAAGAATCTCGATATTTCGAAAAGTAATTAAGATATGCTTGATGTGACGATATCAATTGAATTAAATGCATTATTTCCACACACATGCAATGTTGGAATATTGGAATCGGATAACATTTGGCCCAGTAATTCTCTGAAGAAGAGTTAACTGCACCAGATAAATAGAGGCATTTTTGTAAGGTGTATTTGCCCAGTTCACACTAATTTATTCATACGGGTAGCGTAATTTGAATGACATGACACGTTTGTAACGATAATGTTTTGACCAGACCCAGAAAATCGTTGTATGGTGAAGCTATAAAATATCTATATCTATGTGTATTTTGGAAGGGAAAGTGTACCACTTCAGTGTTTGAAATTGATGGGAAAAGAATACGATTCGCACGACACAATACTTATTAAACAAGGCATAAGCTAATGAATTAATGTTATTTAAAATAAATGTCCCGTGTGAAAACGGATAAATGTTTAATAATTGCAGATTTAATGTAATTTAAGTATAATTTGTGTTTATTGTGTTGTGATATTCCAGTTTGTGTTAAATTGTGCCACGTGAAGAACACTATGGACACTCGCAAATGTCAGAGAGTATCAATAATAGGATGTTTTGGATAGACTTGAGTGCGGTGAAGCACTAATTTTGAGGAGAAGAGACTCACAGATAATTTTGATTTTTGTTGTGGGAAATAAATGTAAAGTTTTTTTTTTTGGTGTTTTATGTTGTATTGCCATGATTCACTATCATTAAATGTTATACTTAGGAATATGTTGTTTCTTTCAAGTAGAGTAGTCACCTGACAGACTCAAATCCTGAATATGTGATCGTATAGTGGGTTGAACGCCTCATACCTCAAAAGACCGTGAGTTAGCTGGGATACGAACACATGTTCCATATGATGACGATTGGGTACACTATAGACAACACAATAACACAGGTTATCAGACACTTTCTAACATAAATAGAGTAGACACACAACCCCAAGCACATGGCCACGATGTCCAAGCCCCGGAAATGAAATAACAACAACTATTCTCTGTACCCCTTGGAGTATTTTAGTCACTTACGTCTGGAGAGGACCCCGTACAATAAAACTCATTACTGGTGTTGCGACCGTATATGCATTACTGTTCTGGAGTAGACATAGTGTTTAAAAATGTGGATGTTGTCATGCAATCGAAGTTTGAATGACGCAGGTCCTGCAAACACATGGAATTGTAAGGTAAGGTAGTGTAGCTGCTATTAGAGGGGATTGGAGGGGAAGGTCTTGTCAGCCCTATGTCTCACGGGTCTCGTACAGTACAGTTTTGGAGTAGAGTACTTACGCAATGCCTAACACAAACCAAGAGAAACTGGACATGCTTCTCCTGTACGGGGAGTGTGGAAGGAGTTCCAGGAGAGCTTCGCAACTGTATGCTGAGAGGTATCCTGCCAGGTATCATCCGTCACATATGACAATACGACGCCTTTGCCCCAAGTTGTTGCATAACGGACACTGGAATGCCGTGAATAGAAACAGGAGCAGACCTGCGACAGGGGAAGATAGGGCAATAGATGTTCTGGCAGCCGTCGCCCATAATCCACATACCAGCTCAAACGCGATTCCGGGATAAGTCAGACAAGTGACATTCGCATTTTACAGCGATACAAGTTCCATCCCGATCACGTATCCTTGCATCAACAACTTGATGAGCGAGATTATGGACAACGTTTGGATTTCTGCCGTGCTGTTCTTATGCGACTACGGGACGACAGGAACCTCCTGCGGGGACTTCTCTTCACTGATGAAGCGACCTTCACCAACCATGGTCATGTCAATCTAAAGAACATGCACTATTGGGCTTGTGAGAACCCACACTGGCTCAGGGAGGTGGAAAATCAGCGGCAATGGAGTGTCAATGTGTGGTGCGGGATAATCGACGACGACGACGTAGTAGGACGACCTTTTTTGGACGGTAATTTAATGGGGAACAGAAATGCCGCATTCCTATCAGAGGTGATACCAGTTCACCTGAAAAACGTACCCCTTAACATACGACAGGATATGTGGTTCCAGCATGACGGGTGTCCTGCCACTATTCACTGGTGGCCCGGCAAGTCTTAAACGAGATATTTCCCGGTCGATGGATCAGACGTGGTGGCACCATCAGGTGGCCAGCACGGTTACCTGATTTGACACCGCTGGACTATTTCCTGTGGGGTATGATCAAGGACATAGTTTACGTGCTAGCTCCAACAACACCAGAGGATCTCAAGCGACGTATCATCGCAACATGTGCTGCGATATCGAGGGAAACTCTTCGGTCTGTGACATCGTCCCTCGCGACACGACTGCAAATGTACATTGCCTTTGATGTTCAACATTTCGAGCATGTAATAAAATAAAATAGAAACATGGTGTATGCGGATCACTGCGACGCACGTTTGTAATGTAAAATGCCAGCGTAATACCAATTATACTGATGAGACATTGTTATATTTCCGTGCCCGGCATTTCCAATGAAGTCTACCTCGGATATTATTCATTTGCCTTTCTAGAACAGCTATTCAGGTGTCCTGTGTTATGTTAATTTCTCGATTCATACAGTAGTATGTACTGTACATTCAAACCAGTGATAATACTTTTCGTTATGTTCCCTTGGAGTCGAGGTAATTATTTCCATTCATTTTAAAAACATCCACCCTCCCTGTCCTGTCACACACACTTTGCAAACCCATCACATGAGCAGGATATGCTTCCATGCCTGGTATCCATTCTGTGGCTGGAATGACATCCAGGAACCTGCTTGCCCGACTGCAGGCTGTCTGATGCGGCATGCACAATAGCGCATGTGGTTGTTATTGATATCTCAAAAAGTAAGAGTCCGATTTTGAAAATACTTACATATTTGAACTTGTACGCAGTTGAACTTTTAGACTAACCGTATGAATTTGTGCCGTTCCATTCAAAAATATGGAGTTAGTATCAATATCTCGGTTATTACTCACCCCATGACAACAAGTAACACATTATTTTCCAAGCCCCTGGGTATCGATGATGATGATAATTGTTGTTTTAAGGGGTCTAACATCAGCAGGCCCCTAATGGTCTGGGTGATAGCGAAAATGACAATGAAATGGAAACCAGAAGGAAAGTTAAGTGAGACTGAAAATATTTACAAAATGGAGAGTGGTAATACTTACAAAAGGGAATTTAAAAGGAAAAACGCACAAAAGGAATAGATTTGAAAAATACGAACAAAATGCAGTTTACGTTCAAAATACGTACAACATGCAATGTAGAGTCGAAATACTTACAAAAAGCAATTGAAATTCAAAATACTTACACAATGTAAATGGGATTGAAAATACGTACAAAATGCAATTGAGGTTCAAAATACTTACAAAATGCAATTGAAATAGAAAATACACAATGCAATGTAGATAGAAAACCTCCCATTTCAGATCCAAAATAGCCTACTCACAAAGTGCAATTGAAACCCAAAATGCTTACAAAATGCAATTGAGATTGAAAATACTCGCAAAATGCTATTTAGATCGAAAAGATGTACAAAATGCAACGTAGATTTAAAAAACCTACAATATGGAGTGTAGATGCAACAAATGCGCTAAAGGGAATGTAGATACACGGGGTGCCAATTAACAAAAACAGTGCGTGAATCTTAAAAAGAAAAGGAAATGTAATGAAAAGAAAACAAGAGGTCTGACCCCTCGAAGAAGGAGGGATCAGGAAAGATGAGACAAGGGTGGGGGAGTGAAAGACTCCCTAGGCCTCGGATGCCCTAATACCGTCGGGGTTGGAAAAGAACAAGAGTTGACCAAGGGAGGTCGACAGGAAAGAAGACGGAGAGGAGTTCGACACAAGTAAGCGGAAGCAATGCCAATGCCGGTCTCGGCAGGGGTCCCGTGGTCGCCAACCCACGTCCCACTAGATGTGAGGCCCTGGGGGGCCCTGAGTATCATTTACGTATTTAAAAACGTATGATATCTTTAATGGTTTAGACGTTATTTCCGTGTAACAACTTAGGTGAATAACCCTATTTATTCTACATGTTATGAGGAAATGAAAAGCAATGTACGCCACATCTGTTACTTCATCCTATTATACCAAGCAGCTAGTGTCGGAGGAAATTATTAGACAAGAAATTAAACTTCATATTTATATTTCTTTTCATCTCTTATTTACATCCCCCCCCCCCCCCCAAAAAAAAAACTCCGATAATAATGACTACGATTCTGATTTCAGGATATCAATTTTGTTTTGAAGCAGACTACGCCTGTGACGCAATTGAAGTGCACCAACAAGTCTTAACTCACACTCAGCTGCCACGTATAGCCATTCGCTTTCGCATAACGCGTCACCGAAAGAAGGCGTGGTCTAGCACAATTTTCATATCCTTGATTTCTCAAAAAGTACTCGTCCGATTTTGGAAATAATAACACCGTTGAATTTGTCTCAGTGAAATCCGTTACCCTGTGTGCAAAAATTAGTATAGTTCCATTAAAGAAAACGAAGTTGGTACTGTGCCCGTTGGAGGAGGTTATCTGGTTACCACCAACCGTAACGTGGCCTCCCAGATGACCTCTACCTCGAGACACATTGCCGGAGAGGATCGGAATGCACTTCTTATGGGACTAGCCGGCACAAGACTCTGCTTCCCTAAGAATCAGGTTTCCATCACAGTGATTGTCATAGATACCCAAAGAAAATGCACCCCCAAAAGGTCAAAACTACTAAATAATTACATCCATACTTAAGACATACTCATGGTTTGTTTATTTGAAACGTCAAACCCCTGCCCTACGGTCGGAGGGTTTGGTAAAACGGCTATTCCGTAGCTAATAAGCCAAGAAATAAAATAAACAACTCCTAAAATTAACGTAGAATCCCCTCGACAGGTCCTAAATACAGCAAAACAAAGCAAAGCTGGGGAAATGGTACCGCAAGAAAATCGTTATACAAGAAAAACAAAATGATGCTTCTAGGAAGAAGGCATCATGTCATCGAAACATGTCAAACATGACAGCAATGTTAAAGGACTGGTACCATCCCATATTTACATTTATGCTCTAATTAATTTGAACTAAGCCTGCTTTAAGCTGATCAACGGCGTTAGACGTCCGTGACAAACAAACTAAACAAAAACTAATGATTGTCAGTCATCATTTACAGTACAATGGTACAATTATATACAACAACAAAGATATTATATTACAAGAGACAGTAGGGTAACAGTGGGAAAACATATCAGTAAATAAATAAGTTGTACACACAAATAATCATCTTATTATTCCTGCCTGAAACAGATGAAAAACTGTTTGTTGACCAGCATCAGCTATCAGTGTATTTAAACTTGAGAATCAAACTGTGCAAGAACAGCATTCCCCTGATCGGGTCACGACCCACGTGTTCTGAACTTTGGGTTCGTGCAATCTCTGTCAAAAGTCTATCAGTGTTAGCTACTAAAGTTACTAGTAAGATAGAACGAAAGCGCAATTCATTGGTCTGCTCGACTAAAGAAACAAGATCAGGATTTAACAACGATTAAAGTTTAACTTTATTATTAGCATCGTAGGTTTAGGAAATAAATTGATGGTTCATGATTTAGTCCTAAGTTTAATGCCGTAGATTTATGAGTCCATCATTATTAAGATAGTTGACCAAATGCAAGGCTCCGCAAGAGTGTGCTACCAACACGTGGTACACCTCAACAAAGAATACGTGGCTCGCACGTTAACAATAACACAATCGGTACTCGAAAGAGACCATACCTTTTCCTCCTCGGTCAATCTTGTTCTGTAACATAGATTTGGCCGGCATTCTCTGATAAACATGGTAACCAATCCGATGACGTGTATTATAACACGGTAAATAATCATTCACTTACAAGTGAGAATACACAATAGCCTTAAGGGACCAACCTATCAAATGGTTACTCAAATTAAAACATAAATCATGACAAAACATATTGGGGCTCGCTCACAAATACCTGCGAGTATATTAAATATTTAGCATTACTTATTAGTACACATGTACCAGAACAACTTTACAAAAATCTATACTTAATCAAGGTCAATAGCATGAGCATAAACAAAGCTTGGCCCGTAAGACCATTCCTAGCAAGGTCTAGAAATAAAAATTGAAAATGAAGTCGTTAGTCAATTGTCTCACAAGAGAGATCGTAAATAACCTTGGGCAATGTCATCGGCATGGACTGGACAAGCATCTGTCATTATGCTCCCAGCACTCTGCACGACGCGTCATAGCGTGTCAGTGAGTTCTCAAAGAAATGTCTATCACTGATACTTAAAACACCTTAAATTCACAATAAAAGTAGGCTGAGTGTTCTTAGCATTCACTCTATACGATTATACACATGTAAGAAAGGTTATGGTGTCATTAAAGACGAATAAATTACAATACGAATGATATGTTTGGCCTCTAAAGACCAAATTGACGTAGCGGAAAGATATCTCTCTCCCTTTGAAAGGCTTTGACATTATGTAGCACCACTGAAGCTCACAGCAAATGGGTGCTGCGTACAAAACATATTTAAATGAAATAAATACTGGTTTCACACCTTAACCATAGGTGGAAATAATCGAAATGATACGAATATCGTGTAACAGGAAATTTATGAGTAAGTTCAAAACATTACTTGACTCGTGTACAGCGTTGTGAATTACCTGAATTCTGGTGGCAAACTGCTCACTCTTTAAAAATGTACATTACAATTACAATTGGGCTGGATCCTTTCCATGCCTAAACGGTATGCCATAATATTAAATAAAAGACGTCAGTGGCGTAGAAAATAATAGGAAAATGGGGACTTCAAAAAACTTGACAAATAATCAGCTGGAGCTGAAATAAAAATATGCCCCTGTCACAAATGACCAAATTGATATTCCGTCACGCGGAATTACCTTTCAAGAACAATATTGCACCGTGTGAACGCACACAATCCGGTGACTAACTCAGTGTCGAGTAACGAAATGCAAAAGAAAGCCTTTTGGAAGCGTGAAAGTCACCTTAAGAAGGTGGTCAAAAAGAATGAAAGAATCCTACCTTGATGACTGACAACAAGTTACGGATGTTACATACTAATCCACCCATGGCCATCCACCGTACAGAAATAGATTATAAAATCATGACTCCCAGCTATTGCAGATTATTATCCAGACACGAGGATTGAGGATTTTGTCTTTCGTCCAGGCAATCCACAAATATCTTCTCTGCTTGGCCATAAGCATGGTTATCCACTGGTGGTTCTCCATAGTCGTAGTGTGGCCTAGGTGTTCGGCATTCCTCCCATTTGGATGTTTAAGCCATAGTCATCTTCTTCTTGAGTATAGGACTATTATGCCTCAGCACATGGTTAAATGAAGGCATCTTGTAGAATCGTAGAAATTTGTAGAATAGTAGACACTGCTTCTAGCGTATTTAAATTCACAGCTTTTACACTTTCTAGCCAGCAGACTATATTCAAAAATGGCCTTGTCTGCTAAGATCACAGAAACTAGCTTTGACACCAAACACGTGTCTTTCCACTGAAGCTAACAACTTCACACGCTTTAGATATCTTATCTAAGTGGATAAGCTCAATCTTATTCGTTTTACATTCGGCCTTTGCACGGCTCGTAAATATTTCGCTGAAACTGCTGAATATTACGATCAGATTCTCTACTCGTGTATTACTGGTACACAAATAACTTGTCACACTGGTCAGCCATTAAACATGCTGCAACCATATGGTCAATCACTTCACTGAGTGGAAATATAACAAAATTCAAGATCTTGGACGGACTTTTCGCGTCACCAGCACACTTCGTGCTATAATCAATACTTTCAGTCGTATTCACTTCACAGATTTGAATATCGATAATACTAAGACTCGGTCACCTTGGACCTTCACAATTTAACGTCTGCTCGCCATGCAAGCACGGATTAGAGTCGTTCCTTCACGGAAGTAGGTGTGCTCAGTTCTATCACTTCCTAGTCATTTAGCGTCTAAGTTCATTCCTTCCGCGTGTCTGCGGTGTTATACCTTCGGTTGTAAACCATAAATAAATATTACCAGCCCATGAAAATGTGGCTAATTAAGCTGAATGACCTCTTATTATAAATTCAGATTGCAAATCAAAGAAAACTTCTTTGATCATGTAGGGTAATATTTATATAGCTTCTTAATGAAGTCAAAAGAACATCTGATGTAGTGGCATACATCTGTGGGTGCGTTCATAATTCTTGAACATTATAAATTTCCATGGTTCGTGTACAAGCTATCACCGGCATGAGCTATTCGAGCTCAGTACTGTGCCCGTTTAGACCGAAGTCCGGACGACCACATATGTATTTCACCAAAAATCAGTCAGCACGAGGATCGAAATATCCCGGGGCGCCAGATGGGTTGAAGTCGAATACAAAGACCCAACAAAAAAATGCTTAACTGATTTTCGGCTCGATGCAACAATAAGGATAGAAGGAGATTTATGAAACGGGTTTGCATACCATAAAATTATCTCATTTAATTTAAAAAAAATAAAATGTCAGGAAAAATATGCCCAAAATGGCACAAAAGATGACTGGAGAAGCATAGTTTATATACACAAAATACAATGTCGCCAACACATGAACACTAAAAGAGTTGAGACGAGAGGTCAAAATATCAGTCCTGTTGACTTCGTTCAACATAATTATATACAGGGGTAGGGTTTTATCAGCGCAAAGTCAATCGTCTATACTGATCCCTAAATCATTTAGCATTTACACGTTGAAGAACAATAAGAAAAATTATCACTTGTTGAAAAATTTATCACTTTTCACTGTCCTTTTCTCAAACATATCTTAGCAATTTTTGACTAACACTTTCAGGATGCAGTAATATCAGGGTTGGTTTAAATACAAAGTTGATCATAATAAATAGAATACAATATAATTTACATGGACTTTGAGCATTTTTAGATTCGAAGAACAGAAAATATCTATTTAATCATAGATATCAATCCAAAGTCTATTCAAAAATTTGACTCAAACAAAACTATAATTATCAAAAATACAAATTCCATTCCACATGGATTCACTGAATAAATTAATTAATTACCCCTTGAAAATATTAATTAGGAAATTTGAAATATAATTCAGAATATTTTATAATGAAACAATTTATTATTATTATCAAAAATAATTTTGACAAAATGTCAAACATGTTAAGCATCAACTTATTTGCAAAAATGTGTATTTATTTTCATAGGATCTGAAAATCCTTTCAGCTCATAGTGGTTGTTAATAAGTAGCAATTTCAAATAACAGCATCGGCCCATACGATTCACACGTGATAAAAATCACAGAATTATAATCAGCATTTAGACAACGGTAACGTTTTCCTGAATGAAAGGAATTAGTAGAACAATAACAAATTTCGGGTAAGTAATTACTAGAAATATTTTTTAAACACGTGTGTCAACTGTAAATTAATAATGATGGTTCAACAAAATAACCTGTGGTTATTATTACGACGAAAGTGTGGCTAAAACGGCTCCTCTATTACATCAAACACACCCAACCTACAATATAATTGGTGCTCCATTTTACACAACCTCATTCCTGCGACTTATACTGCGCACTCAGAATGGCATATAACTTTCTGCACACACACAATGACATCTTCCCAAATTATACAAAATAATCAAGCCTTTGCTTGTTACAACAAATGGAAGATTCAGAAATCAGTAAACCTCACCAATGAGTTTACGACAATATTAACAATAATTTTACCATCAGTTTGAAACATCCACACTGTGTTAATATTAGCAAAAACGTTTTGAAAGACGTTGCTTCATAATGATTTTATTTTATATAAACTCTACCAAAACCCCTGCTTTATACATGCTTAGCTTCCCGTTTCACTTCTTTCCGTGTCTTCTCAAAGCTTTAATATGTAATGCAAACGTGAAAATTTCACTGAATTAATCTGTTATTTATATGTGGGCATGCGTTAACCACTAACCTTCGGAATTTACAAATATCCGATTTAGAATATGACTTGAAATGTCAACTGCATTAATCATACAACCAGAAAATGATTATTAGAAAACACCAATGTTTATTATTATTATTTCAGAAAAATAGAAAAATAATTATCATTATTAAATCACATTATTATTATTATTATTATTATTATTATGTTCTCAACCAAAACTGGGTTTAAAGTTATTAAACTGTTCGGGGAATAACACCCTCGATTTCCAAATAATGGATAACTATCCATTCCTCAACTTAGGTTAATTCTTAAATCTCAAATTACGGCGGCTAATGACAGCAAAAAGAAAAAAAATATCAAAATAAAATAAATGCTCGTTCTGCTCATCCATAAATGACGAATCATTGAAGTCTGAGTAAAAACAACTCAGATCCAAGCTCAAATTTCGAAAGAAAAATATTTGCAACAGCAAATAAACATATCGAAGACTAGAGAAAAAATATATGTTGGCAAGACTGTAGAAAATATGAGAAAATCCAACTAACTACGCATAGAAATAATGTAAATTGCAGCTTACATTCTTGAAGGTCTTGATGTTAGAAGTCTGGACTGAACCAGATTATTCAGTCTTCCTGTTGGCTGTCCCATTAGGACGCGTACTTATAATCTCGTATCGGCTTCCATTTTATACCCACAAGCTGTCTACACAGACATAGTGGCGTTCATAATATCTTGCAGAGAAATGTTGGCAGCTTCAAAAGCTGAAGTGAAGTTGACAGGGGTCTGATCTAAACGATCCATGTTGAAAATAATTACCATGACCCAACTGTGATATAATCAGTATTCTAGTACGCTCACAATCTTATTCAGCACAATTACGAATTCTGTCGAATTGGTTGGGCAGAGCTTCTCACTCTTCAGGTCACACAAGGCAAACCTGTATTCCCATCATCGGCTTTTGAATTGTAATATGCAAGAATGGTATTAAGATTACTGACTTATTTTGGCTAGTCCAACGAACAAGACTAAAACTTGTCCCTAGACTGTTGGATATAAATAATCCAGCTATAAGTGATTGTGGACTGTAGAAAGAATTATAGACAAAGTCTATCATATGTCCAAGTTGTAGCGGTAAGAAATTATCAAGTGCCACAGACTTATATCACCTCAGTGATAACGTAGAAAAGTTCAAAACTCACTTGAAATGTTTAACACTTTCAGTAACCATGTACTGTAGAAAATTTCAAAGTCCACAGCTTGTGCTGTAAATCGAAGATTAAAGCAACCATGTGCTTGGCGATAGTAACGATGTTCGTAGATTGTCGAGAGTTAAGTGGCTAGAGCGCTTACATAGAGTAGCACGTCCAAAGCAACGGAGTGCTGATGACGAAGTGAACATACCTGTGCCTGGGAGACACGCCTTATATACTCCTCGGCTGGCCGGTTCGAGATCAATGCGGAGAAAATGCTGAAACTAAAGCAGCTCATAACTCGGCTTCCGCTCGATCAATTTCTTTGAAACAAAGCTCATTCTTCTTCCCTTGCCCGTGCCAGTAATCTGATATAGGTTTTATGTTTCCATCTCATTGGAAAATATTTAGTGACATATAGCCTCGACTATGATGCTCTCGTCCTACGTCACTTACCCACTTCTTGGCTGTCAAAACCTTCTAAAGGCTTCTAAGAAGGTTCGGGGCGCGCTATTCAAACATCCCATTCTGGACTTATCATCGTGGCCTGTTCCCTCAAATCTGGGCTCACGGCTTGTACCCTTCAATCTAGGCAACTGGATTTGGGCACAGTACCAATATCTCAGCTATTCACAAAGAAAGGGAAAAAGTATATGGTAATGTAGGAGCCCCTTAGCACCATTCCCAAAAGTGAAAACAGAATATTGATATCTTTAACGGTTTAGAAGATATTGGCGAGTAACATCTTAGGTTAATAACCCTGTATATGTAGCCTACGCCTTTTAACTGGCGATAGGAGATGGTATTGTAAGCCAACATCTTCATGAAATTTAGTCTATCTTAATTAGCGTACAGCAGGTGAATTTAAATCACAAAAATCATCGGTCAATGTTTTGGAAAAGCAAATAGGCTAGATTCGCCACGCAACACAGCTGACTTTTCCCCTCCGACCACCCCTCCAACGCTGTGGCATGCAGACCGGTGTCTGAAGGTGAATGACCTCCTCGCTGTGTCTGCCAATAGCTATGAAATACACAAACCTAGCCTATTACTCCATCACGGGGAGTGTCCTGCATGACTAGGATTCAGCCAGTCTTATGGCTGATGACACAACATGAATAACGTATTGGTCTACGCATGGCATAGTACATAACCTGCATTGAAATCCTAAAGATATGGTAAATTAATGAAAGGAACCCTTATGGCCAAACATTGTGCGAAGACAATGTAACAACTGTACAGTAATAATAATAATTAGAATAATAATGATAATAATAGACACACTATTTTTATGTTTTTCGGGGATGTCGAGATTCCGGAATTTTGTGTTCACAGAATTTCTTGTACGTACCATTAAATCCATCGGCATAAGACTGTCGTATTTGTTCACCTTCTTTTATTATATGACTGGGCCTAGATCAAACCCTCGAGAAGGTTAGCACTCTACTACCTGAGTTACACAGCCTCGCTATCATTAAATTATTATTGTTATTATTATTATTATTATTAGTCTATTATTATTATTATTATGTAGGCCTATATATGGCCACCGCTGCTTTCTTTAATCGTTTAATCGTACACCACGATCGCAGCAAGTCCGGATATCGGAAGTCCGAATCCCGGCACTGACAGCGGCTATCCAAAGTCGTTTTACCCCAGGTTTTCCACACTCTCTCCAAGCATATGCCAGGATAGTACCTTACATCAAGTCTCAGAGAACCTGCCCCATTTCCGACTCTAATAATCCGACACATACTACTACAGACACCACTGAAACTCAGGTTATCAGACAAAAGGAAGTTTGTAGATTTACGTGACCGTTAATCTCGCGATCATGAGACACGGGACCTCCTTTTTACGTGGAATCCGAACCACAGGACATAGCATTTCACTTTGAAAATCTCTCATGCATTAACCGGGAATTGAGTTGGTCCACCGTCGTGAGAGGCCAACAACTTGACCACTGCACCACCACGCCCATGTTATCAGACAAATTCTACACACACCCAACTACCTGGGGCTAAATGACCACAATGGCCTAGCCTCTGACATAAAACAACATCAAGTATTTTACGTCCGTCATAATTGCTAGTTTGGAACAGACGACGGAATGTCGTAATATGTCCCACCGTATTTCTTAAAGACACTCTTTAAAGGCCACTCACCTGAGCCGGATTTGAACCCGAGAACATGGACTCAGTAAGACAACGACTAACCGTTTGGATCAAGTGACATGTAAGATAACAGAGAATGAGAGACAACGCATTCACATACGATTTCAAACATACTTCCACACCAGGGCTGACTATCGAAATTATGTTATCCTTAACAACAAAATCAATCAATCAATCAATCAATCAATGACTTCCACATTTACAAGGCAGACTACACAGTACTACCGGTTCAAATATCCCAAGCATTTATATGAAATTTCAACAGCAACAACAACAACAACAACAACAACGAACATACTGTCCTTTCGTACGGGTTTCACAAGACGAACACCACTATTCGCATATAACAGCTGACATATCCCTCTCCTCAACAGGAAACGTCATACTTCGATTACGCAACAACTTCCATATCTTCTTTTCCCCGCCCCGATCCCCCCTGGGTAAAGCAGACTTCTGTTTGCACCTTGTCTGAAGAGTTACTGTAAAACCTACAAACATAGACTTTTTAATGTTTAATTTTCAATTTAAAGATAGATGATAATTCTTTCACCTAGCGTGCTTAGAATAGTCTTCTATCACCAGTCTAACGGGGGTACATGTACACCCTATGTCTGAAAAGTTCGGTGAATGGGCTATATTACGAACGGATTGTTAGCTTACCTGAAACAGCTGTTACTGTCCTTCGAAGTAATCCCCGTGGCTGGTTATGCACTTCTGAGAACGACTGAACAAGTACTGGAAACTCCTGGCATAGTCATCATTAGGAATAGCCTTCAGTTTGGGTCGTCAAGACTCTAACTTGAAAACAAGAGAGAAGTGTGAATTTATGCAACCTGCCTTGCACACCTGTTCGACGGGTGGCAGTGAGAAGGGTGAATGTTCCGTGGAATGGAATTGTCCTGAACACCATCGTCACGGGTGACGAGACCTGGTGCCTGAGGTACGACCTCGAAGGCAAGCGTCAAATTATGGAATATCGGAGTCCAGGGTCGCCGAAAAGCCTTGAAAGGCCAGAGGTTTTCGGACATTTCGGACATCCAACGTAATGTGACGACCCAACTGAAGGCTATCCCTCAGGAGGACTATGCCTGGACTTGTACAGCCGTTCTAAGAAGTGCATAACCATCCACGTGGATTACTTCGAAGGATAGTAACGGCTGTTTCAGGTAAGTCAACAATCCGTTCGTAATATAGACCTATTCACCGAACTTTTCAGACGGAGGGTGTATATCAATTACACCCTTATAGTTACGAGACGTCAGAGATATTTCCACGTGGGAACTGAATTCTGAGTTGAATGGTATATTGTCTTGAAGTTGTTTCTCCCACTGAACTTACATTACTTTTCCAATGACTGGTCTCTAACTCTCAGTTACAAGGAAATGAATGTAAGGGGAAATAGCACAAAAGACCCAGCCTATCAATTGGAGTACGGCACCAATAGTCAGCTTTCGGTTTGATTAACATTCCCTTCAAAGGCAAGGATCCAATGCTACCTGCAGGATATCCTCTCACTACCCGGTAACTTTTCCAGCTAGTTTAATTTCTAACTGAGCCCATCAGATCGAATGTTTGTAACTTACGTGAATACAGATAGATAGATAGATAGATAGATAGATAGATAGATAGATAGATAGATTTATTTTGTCTGGCAAGATTAGGGCCATTGGGCCCTCTCTTCCATCTAACCAGATTTTACAATTAATACATTATTACATTATTTGTAAAACTTAACAATGGTACTTAAATCTAACAGGAATACATTTCAGATTTGATCACAATACATATAATGGCAGGTAAGCATGGCGTAGGAAAAATTATTGTAATTAGTTAATTATACCTAAAGTAAGGAAATAATAGGGAAACACAAACACTAATAAAACAGAACCTGATGATGATGTGATGATGTTGATGATGATGATAAGCATCATGGATGAGTTATTACTATAGCCTAATATTGATTTTGCAATGCGCATTTAAAAGGATGTAAGAAAACATTTAGATAACTAAACAGAAAATAAATAAAACGTAAATTAGAAACACGAATATAACTCAGCATAAGGATTCAAATATTTGACGTGTTGAGTTCAGGTTTCATTTTTTTAGTGATATGTACAGCTGGCATTGCTGCCTGAAGCTACACGGGGTTGCTCCTCTGACAGAGCGCGGCAGGTTGTTCCACAGTCGTGCAGTAGAAACTACGAAGGAGTTAGTGTAGCGTACCGTACGGTGTATTGGTATGAGCATGAGTGAATCATTTTTGACCGTGTACCAAGACTATGTTCGTGTGAGAGGCAGTGAAACTGAGAATGCAGGTAAGCTGGAGAGGAACTTAAGAGTATTTGTCGGAAAAGACATAAAGAATGAAGATCGCGGCGTTGATTTAGTCGCAACCAGCTGAGTTGTTCGTACGCAGGGGTGACGTGGTCGTAAAACCGTAAGTTGCATATGTAGCGTACACAGGCATTTTGTGCTAGTTGGAGTTTGTTTTTAAGAGTAGCAGACAGGTCATTGTATACCACATCGCAATAGTCAAAATGAGGCAGTACTAGGGAGGAAACATTTCGTTCTTTTAACACGCGAGAGAAAATATTCCCAAATCGTCTCAATGAATTCAGTGCGGAAAATACTTTTCTAAAGACGTTGTGGACTTGCTGCGTCCAAGAGAGTTGTTCGTCAATTATCACGCCCAGATCTTTGACTGATTCACGGAATTCGATTGGGGAGTCGCCCAAGCGTAAGTTTGGTAGGGTGGGATTATTTTTTATATTACGGAAAATTTTTGGGTGGGAGATTATGATAGCTTGTGTTTTTGTCTCATTGAGTCGTAGTCCATGTGAATTGGACCAATTACAAATTTCAGTTAAGTCCTCATTGAAAGCTTTGATTGCTTGCGATAGTCTTTCTGGTGCAGCATGCAGATAGAGTTGTACATCGTCAGCGTATAAGTGATATTTGCATTCAGTTATCGATGAAGTGATATCATTTATGTAGATCGAGAAGAGAAGGGGTCCTGGAACTGATCCCTGAGGGACTCCTCTCACCACTGAGCGCCAAGAAGACATTTGATTTGAATTACTTTTAACGCGCTGTTGGCGCCCATGTAGATATGAGTCCACCCATTGGATACTGTTCATAGAGAGATGCATTTTGAATAGGATAGAGAGTAATATGTCATGATCAACAGAATCAAATGCTTTGCTGAAATCAAGCAGTGCTATGATTGTTGCTTGCCCACTGTCCATAGCCTTTCTTATGTCATCCGTGACCTTAAGTAGTGCCGTAGTAGTGCTTCGATTTTTCCGGAAGCCAGATTGGTGCTCATCAAGGATGTTGTGCGCTTGCAAATAGCAGGAGAGTTGTTCGTACACGATAAATTCGAGAGATTTGGAGATGGCAGATAATATGCTCACTGGGCGATAGTCACTCACGTTTTTGACTTGTGTGTTTTTAGGGATTGGAATGACAATAGCCGCTTTCCATAGCGATGGGTACGTACCGGTCATTAACGAGTAGTTGAATATGTGTGTAATTGTGGGAAGTATAATGTCAATGATTCGTTTGAATATTTCTATTTCTATATTGTCGATCCCGTTCGATTTTGATTTGATTCTAAGAATGGCACGTCTGACCTGTAACGGGGTGACATGCGAGAAGTAGAATTTTTCTCTGTTGGGGGTGGGGGTGTTGTAGTTGTTGGTGAGAGTTCTGTGTTTTATGTCTGGGTTGACAGAATGTCCTGTATTAGTAAAATAGTCATTGAGTGTGTCAAGAGGTAGATTAATGGGGTTGTCATTTTTTCCTCTGCCTATTCCCATGTTTCTTAGTTTATTCCACGCCGCAGAGGGTTTGATATTACGCCCGAGCAAGTTGTGAGCATGCCTGGTTCGAGCGTTACGTACTGCTTGGGATGTTCTGTTTCGGAGCTTTTTAAAGTCATCATAATTCTGTTGCGTGGGTAATTTCTTAAACTTTCTGTGCGCAGAATCTCGCTTAGCCATTAGTTCTTTCAGTTCCGTGCTGAGCCAGGGTGCTGGAGGTCGCGTCGCTCGAACAGTTTTCACTGGCGCATGTTTATCATATAGTCCTGTCAAGTAGTCGTTCATTTTGTGTACTTTATCATCTATATTGTGAATATTCAGTATGTCATGCCATGGTACATTGAGAGCGTCTTCTATCAAGGATAGCGTGTCAATTTTAGAGAGGTCTCTGTACGTGATGGTCCTTGGTTTGGTCTTCTTATATTTTAAAGAGTAGGACAAGTAGATTAAATCGTGGGCAGAAATTCCAGGTACAGATGTCTGCCCGTATTGAAGCACTTTGTCTGTGTTCTTTACTGATATCAGGTCAATTGTCGTGTGTGATGAACGTGTGTGATGTGTCGGTAGTAGGTCTAATATTTTCATGTCACGTGACGCGAGCATATTCAAGAGTTGCCGAGTTTCAGCTTTGGTATTATCGCCTATATTGGTATTGAAATCGCCCATGACTATTACGTGCTGGTAAAGAGGCAGGATGCGTAATAACGCGTTCTCTACGTCCTCTAAATGACCCAGCGAAGGTGCCTTGTAAACAACGCAGACAGCACACTTTTGATGGGCGGTCTCTATTTCGAATAACATAAATTCGGGTCTTCTATTGTACTGGCTATCTGAGCATGCTAGTATTTTAGGATTTAAGTTCGTCTTAACAAAAGCTCCAACCCCACCTCCTTTCTTTCCTACTCGGTCGTTGCGTAATAGTGTGTAGCCGGGCAAGTTAAATGATTTTGAAAGATGGAGTGGCGATAGCCATGTCTCACTCATCAAGCAAATATGAAATACATCACGTATAATAAGTTCTAGTTCATGAAAATGTGCCGATAAGGACTGTACATTTACGTGCGCTATGTGAAGACCTGTCGGATGAAGTAACAGTTTTTCGAACAGGTAATCACGGGCTGCGGTGGAGTCATTGTTCCCTGGAGCTACTTCTGGCACTCTGTCACCTTCACAAGGCCACGGTGAGAGAGGGGTGGGACGGGTGGAATTCCTTTCACTGCAGGGGGTAAGCTGTACCAAGCTGCTGTCAGAGGTCGTAGACCCACATACTAGATTTGCCAACTTGGGAAATGAGAACTAAACTAACCAAATTGTACTATACTGAACTAAGACTAAGATTACACTATAAAGGTGAACTAATATTTATTAAAACTAAAGTAACATACAGTGGCTGCTGTCAGCTAGGTGAATGTTCTTTGACTACAGTTTCTAACTAGTTTGGTAGGTCACACATGCGGTTAATTCTAATCTTGCTACCATCGGGTTGCTTGATTTGGATATCGCCCTGCGAACTCCAAAAATTTCTAACAGAGAAACGAGAAATTGCAGTCTTCAAAATGGCCAGCCTGGTGGAGGTGAGATCTTCGCGAATTGTCACCTTGCTACCTTTAAGCATTCTTTTTTTGAGAAACACCTCCTGCCTGGTACGGAATGACACAAATTTCACAATAATAGGCCGCGCTTTTCCCGGGGATTTAGGTCCAACTCGATGGCTCCTGTCAATATCATGCAGGTTAACACTTGCGCCGATATCACGAAAGATGTTTAGAGCTAGTTCATCAGTATTTTCTTCGGCACTTTCGTGCACGCCAAAAATCCTGATGTTGGATCTCCTGCTATATTGTTCTAGGGAGTTATACTTTTCTTCAAGCTTGTTTCTAAGGGCTCGTATTTCACTCTCGCGACTCTCAAGCTTTTTGGTGAGATCTGACACCAAGTCCATATTGAACTGGAGTGACTTCTCCAGTTGTTTGACGACAAGTTCAGTCACTCTCTCAGATATGGCAGAGATAATTGTATCGAGGAACCTACCCGAACTGAGAGTCTCGTTGAGCACCTTATTTACGGCCTCCTCAACTAAGTTGGCACTACCGTTGGCGTCACAGTAGGCGCGCTTGCCCTTGCCTCTGGTCATCTTGATTAAGTTATATATTTACTATATAACTACGGAGTCATCACACAAAATAACTTAACACAGTTTACACTTATTATATTACTCACTCGTGTACCACTTATTTTCAATGTGCCTACACAATAACACCTTCTAATTCACTTTCACTGAGGAGCCGAGCTTACACGCGTCTGCCAAGCAACATGGACGGTTAAAAAGATCGTATACGAGGCACGTCCAGAAGGTAAGTTCCGTTTGGTAATAAAATTAAATTGTGTACAGATACAGAAAAATTATTTATTGCACAACATTCAACACCTCTTAAACTACTTTTCCACATAACTGCCGAACTTTTGCAGGCATTTGTCATAGCGTGGCACAAGTTTTTGGATACCTTCTTCATAGAAGTTTGCCGCCAACCTGTAAACGAGAGTGAAGACTCCCCTGTAAGATATCCTACCATTTGGCCACGACTGTTAGGCAAATTGCGTATGTGGTCAGGAGAACTCCTGAACATACGAAGTTATCCTGGTAAGCAGATATACTTCATACCAATGCAGATATACTTCATTAACTCGCCTAATTCTGAACATTTTGTAAATGAACTTTTAAACTGTAACTTTTATAAGAAAACTTCTCTTATACGGTATATACTTGAAAAACTTGAATGCGAGTATATTGCAGTGTATCATACATACAATTAGAAAATAAAGCTCCTATATAAAGGCATGTTATTGTTTTTTTTTTCCTTTCACTTTCCTTTCTATAGTTTTAACGGTGTTTTTCGAGCATATTCTACATATTTAACAGCATATAATGGTTTTTTTCGAGCATAACTATTGAGCATAAAACACGTGGTTTTCGAGCATATCTGGAGATTTTATCGAGCATATCGATCCGAGCCCTACTAATGAGCATCACGGCTCTAAACAATATAATTAGATAACATGAAAACGTATTCTTTAAAATTTAAGAACAAATTAATTTGGAGCTGGTTGAGTGATTGGAAAGACCAGATGATTAAGCATTATATACAGTACATAGTATTTGCAGTATTTACAACGACGCAGTTCATGTAAACTGAAAACTAGATTTCTGTCTCTCATTTAGACCGTTTTGAAAATTATAATCCAGTCGCTGAATTCATATTTGAAATAAAATTATCCATCACACAAAGCAGAACCAAGGGTTAGTCACCTAAGATGTCCCTCGCCAATATCTTCTAAACCTTTAAAGATATCAATATTCTGTTTTCACTTTTGTGAATGGTGCTAAGGGGCTCATAAACTAACTTATACTATATTTCCCTTTGTGAATAACTGAGATATTGGTACCAACTTTGGTATTTTTAATTGAACTATACTATGTTTAGCATACAGGGTAACAGATTTCACTTAGACAAATTCAACGGTGTTACCATTTTCCAAATCGGACAAGTACTGTTTGAGAACCTGACGATATGAAAATTGTGTTAGGCCACGCCGTCTTTTGGCGACGCGCTGTGCGAATGGCAAGTACGTGACGCATGAGTGTGAGTCAAGGCTTGTTGGTGCACTAGTTATATACCTTGCCCGGTATGAAACCTACCCGGCTTTACTGTAATGCGGGCTGGACGCGACACAGTTATGGAAGGGGCTATCGTCTTGCGTATTTGTATAGACGCACTTTGTAATCAAACTGTCGATGCTCATGACATCAGAGTGCAATTTGCCACAGCTGCGGGTAATTCTCTTTCTATTGAATGCTTATTTATTATGATCGATTTCTTGTATGTGCCCCTTGGGTATGGATCACCCGCACGGCTTTACTGTTATCCAGGCTCGATGCTACAAAGTTCTGGCAGGTGCTATCGTCTTCTCCATTTGATTTAATTCACTTCATAAATAAATCTATATATTGTCGTTGACTTTTCGAGAAATACAAGCTTTTCCCTGTAATCTTGAGTCGATTCGGAAGGTTTTGGCACAAAGCCCACCTTCAAACTTCCTCTTGTTTAAGAGCTTCAGTTTTGTGATCATACACCTTATCGTTTGATATATATGATAATAATAATGACAATACTGAGAGGAGTAGCTGACGCAGCAACACCATTAAGCCCTGGTGAAAGCTAGTGAAGGGTTGCTAAAACCTTTTGGGATTTCGAATATCCACTGCGTGTATGCACATTTATACAATCTAATATTCTCTCCACCCAGCACAATTTAATTATCAAGACCTACTTATGTAATAATCTCTTCAGGAATTATACTCTATTTTACTATCATAGAAATCATTGGTTTCTCTCCCCAACATAACGCTACATTTTATCATTAGTGAAGTGACCTAAAGCATAGCATCTTCGGACACAGTATATTCTACCAGCCACTTTCTAGAATATGGCCTGGGCTCCGTCAAACAACCTAGTTCAAGCGTGTGTCAACCTCGTGAGCCAGCCTATGACAATGACATTGGTTAAGTTAAAGCGCTTCCGTATATTTAATCTATAACTGCTATTAGCTCTTCGAGCGAAAGAGGCGAGACAATATTGAATGCAGGGATCTGTTTTGGCAAGCACTGTTGGCTCATTGATGTCACACGTGACAAACCGTGGCTTCTGTCCCCAAAGTTCTGAATTTGATTCCCGTTTATAACAAATAACTACTGCAAATTGGAATCACCCAACCTAACCTGCATAACTGAAAATAGACGGTTCGAATCCAACCTAAAGTCAACCCAGTACAGTAATCGTGATCCATGGCTCCTACCTGACGATATAATAGTAGCAATGTCCCACGGCTCCTATCTTAAGACACTATACCTCATAGTAGCAATGTTCCATGACTCCTAACTCAATAGCCTACATCGTAAGTGGTTTTCTACGACCAAGTCAAAGGAACAGCGACTCCATAATTTCACGATGGCGTCTGGGTGTATTCTTAAAACTTAAATATCATTAAATCATTATATCATTAACCAACGCGAAATTTGAAGAAAGAGGAGTACCATATGAAAGTGTTCCATGCCATATACCACGAAATCACCATCTTTTAAAATACGAAGCTCAACCAGAAATTAAGTTCCCTATTTTTTAAATAAAAATGAAGACATAGTTAAATTAAAAACTTTATTGGCACCAGATGCAGCATTGTTTGAATTATATTTCGAAATTATCACCACCGGATTTGTGACACGAAGCTTACAAACAATGAAGTGTCATATAGGAGGCCTTGCTGAAATAAGCCATAAGAATAACACGCCGAATACGACGTGCAGCGATCATCTTGAAAATATAGAATATGGTAACGATTTTTTTTAGCGTATGGCTTTTAGTGCCGGGAGTGTCCAAGGACATGTTCGGCTCGCCAGTTTTGTAGCTGCATCGAGACGGACACCCAAAGGGTGAGCTACAAGTACCGTTGGGGAGGAAAGTTGGAAGAGAAGGGCAAGGAGCTGGAAGGTAGCGGCTGTGGCCTATAGTTAGGGACCAACCCCGGCATTTGCCTGGAAGGAAGATGGGAAACCACAGAAGACCATCTTCAAGGTTGCCGGCAGGGGGATTCGAACCTCCTCGCCTCCCGGATGTGAGCGACTGCCATTAGTCATGCCGTAACGACCACGGCTAACTCACCCGGTATGGTAACGAATAACTCAATGTGATTTGAAGCTACAATATCGCCACATCGTGGGATCAACTCTTGTATTCCTGTGTCGTAGAAGTCTGCGCCTGGGAATGGAACCAGCGTGTGGCATTTGTCTTCAACTCTTCGTCTGTGTGAAAACGTGGACCGGAGATGGAAATCGCTGCGAGCAAGAACAGTATTATCAAACAGCTCCCAGCCAAACTCCTTTGAACAGTTGTACGCCGAGCCGTATGTGGTCGATCATTGTCATGGATCAGCACAAAACAGTGTCGGATCCAGGCCTTGCGGGGCCCTGGGTGATATGATGTGGTGGGGCCCATAACAATAGGTAATAAAAAATATCAAATCAAATGGAAAATAGTTTGGTAATAATAATAAAATAAAGAATAGTTACAATATTTTGAATACACTACAGTACAATTTTTAATAATATGAAAGAAACCTTTAAGTCCCCTTGAAGAAGATTATGTAAACTATGAAATATTAAAATATTACTTTGCGACTTTTTTCCCGTCTGAAGTCTTCTATTATTTCACTGAAATCTAAACTTGCTAATCGGTCACGGGAGGTCATAGCTGCACTGAAAAAAGGAATATGAATTATAAATTAGTTTGAAAAATAGGCTATAATCTAATTTAAAAATTCCATGGCGTGGGGCCCCTCTGACCGCGGGGCCCTGGGCGGTCGCCCTTCTCGCCCTCCCCTAGATCTATCCCTAAGCACAACACCTGCACGGAACATTCCACGCCTCTTTTTTGAATAGCCTCTTTCACAGAAGGTGGCTGGAAACAGGATAAGAGGCACTGCTGCTGCGCTGCTGACATTGCCACGTTAAACATCTGTCGCACTTGCTCACATTTCCCAGCTAAATACATCTCCTTTGGAAGATCGAAAATAGGGAAGCATAATTCTGGATGGTCTTCATGTAATACATTAATACTAGCCGACCCGTGCGAGAAATCTCGCATGTTCAAAAGCCACACTTTCCCCAATAGGTTTATAATAAGAGACTTAAGGAGAAAGGTTGTTATGTTTTTATTTGAACCAAATGATTATAGAACACTATTTACGTTTCAGGCGTCCCACGGCCAAAATGCGAACTGAACAGCAATGATGTTGGGTATTTTCCTACAGCAACAGTATTTGCAAATCGCTCACTTATTACAAAAATTGATATTTATGAAATTAGAATGCAATTCGTCACTGCTAATGTCATTTGTGTGCTGAGCCAGTTGATTGACAGCTTAGCCGTAACACTCCCCGGTTACTCGATATTTGTGAAATTATACGATTTGAGTACTCATTCCTTTCAATTAATGTTTCTGAAAGCCATGAAAAATGATAAAGGAAAGACCTCAGAATGTTAAAATGACATGAAACAGGCGTCACAGCGGCCAAAATGTGAAGTGGACAGCAATTATGGAGCGTATCTTCCTGCAGCAATAGTATCTGCAAATCACACTCTTCGTACAGTTTTTAAAAGTCTTTTTTTAAAGAAATTATGGATATTTATGAAATTAGAGTGCAATGCGTCACTGGTAATGTATATTCTCTTTCATTTGAATGCTCATTTTTCACGATCGGTTGCTTGTGAGCGCCACAGGAGGGATCTATACTATTGAAATAATATATATGATGATATATTACAGTTACACTGATGAGATGCAGGCTCTCACTACAGAAGGCACAAGATCAAAGATTCCATGCGTTCAAAATGTTGGATGGACATAATTTTCTAATGTTAGAATCAATTCCTCGGGATGCAAGAAAAGAAGTACACCGAAACTTATTAAACGAGGAGTCTGATATAGGGTGCAAATCTTAACGTTCATCACAAGAACATTCAATAAGGACTAAGAATTATAATTATGACCATACATTTAAGAGAAAGTAGGCTACGTGTTCTTCAATGAACATCTTGTTTGTAATTGAAGTTACAATTTGAAAGGAGGTGGTAGTGGTCTTAAAATAGTTACCATCCGGGAATTTGAATTGTGTAGAAGTGGCAAACCACAGAAGACCACTTCTGGGATGGCTGTGGAGTGAATACAGACCTCATCTTCTCAGTTCTGCCTCACGAGGCTTAGTAAACCCTGTTACAACCCTCAGATCAGAATTGTTTTTTTTTTTTGGCAGGGCCAGAAACCTAACCCGAACCTCAGGGGTGACAGCCAAGAATGCTAGCCACTGTGCCAGTGAGGTGGTCAGCTTCCTTGACATTTGACCAGTGGGAAGTGCAATGATACAGCAATGCACAGTCTACTGGACGGTACCTTCTAATAGTCATTTCAACTCTTTTTCTAGTTCCAGTCATCTTTACTCTTTTTACCTTTCATATCACGCCAGAAAGGACATCCGGCCGTAAAAACATCCTTTATACGGAAAGGTCATCTCAACCCATTCCTAACTCCGTTAAAACGGGGTGGAAATACAAGAATACAGCTATTTTGAAGATTTTACGGCTGTATTTATAGAAATAGGTTGTATGATATCAGTATCGTGTCAACGGGGTTGTGACTACTTCCTCCCCTTTATCGATTCAGTGTTAATGCGTGCTGACTTTGTGAAGGGACTCCGTCAGACTTCTCGGTGTACTGGATCCCGTACGTTGAAAGTCGGTGCTTCATTTTGTGTTTTATCTCCAACATAATATAGTTCTTCAACTGAAGGCCCTTTGAGAAAATATCTTTGAGACCATTATTCTTCTAGTAGGATGGAGATAGAAACTGTGTTCATTCCATGAATTCTAATAAGTCACTCTTATTCCTAATTTAATCGGCTTTAGTTCAGACAAAAATGGTTTTCCGTATTCGCTATCAACATATCTCCGATGTGATCTCAGAGAGTAGGTGGTGTTGACCTTCCTGTTTCCTGTTTCAAGTTTGGTAATATTACCACCAGAAGGGGAAATGATGGCATGGTTTATGAGGAACTGTTCTTGTTGCTTATTTTAGGGGCTGCGACATCGTGATCATATTGCCCCGTGTATTTAGGTGTGTGTGGAATTTGTGTGATAACCTGTGTTATTGCGATGGGTATACTAGTGTGTGTATTTGTAAATTGAGGTTAGGATCGGGACGGAGGCGACCGTAGTCTTAAGTTAGGAATCATCCCAGCATTTTCTTGCAGTAGAAGAGGGGAGATCATGGAAAACCACTTCTAGGATGGCTGAGATGGGAATCGAACCCTCCTCTTCTCATGATGCTGAGTGTTCCAGCCTTCACACCAGAATTTAAATTTCTTAGCAGAGCAGGGAATCGAACCCGGACCTCTGGGGCGACAGCCAAGAACGCTAACCGCCACCATGAAGTGGTCTTAGCATTTCACCTACGCTTCTCTGAGTATAGATTTTAACTTCATAGTGGTAACATTATATTCATTCAAAGTGTTGTATTTTACTGTTACTTAGTCAGCCGCGTTGCGTAGTAGCTGTCACCGCGGAGGCCCGGGTTAGATTCCCAGCTCTGCCAAGAAATTTAAATCGGGTTTGAGGGCTGGAACGGGGTAAACTCAGCCTCGTGAGGCAAAACTGAGAAGAAGCGGGTTTGCATCGTACCTCAGCCATTCTCAAGAGGGTTCCGTGGTTTACCACTTCTACTCCAGTCAAAGGACCGAGATGGTACCTAACATAACGCCACGACCGCCTCCTACCCAAATCCTACCTTGATTACAAATACCCACACTAGCACAGGCATCACAATGACACAAGTTATCAGACAACTTCTACATACACCCAAGTACACGGGGCTACATTTCCACGATGTCGCGTAGTCCCTAAAAGGAATTAACAACAATATTATTCACTGTTACTTCGTTTTAAAGAAAGTGTTATGGTTGGAAGCACTGCATTGTTTTCGTTGATTTAATTACAGTATTATCACCGTTATTTAGTTGGTAGGATCGTATTTGTTCGTGGATTCGCTTGTTCTCTCTTCTCTGTTTCTTTCTTACAAGTCCATCCCGTGGCGCAGTCGCTAGCATTCTTGACTGCCACCCGTGAAGTCCAGCTCAGCCAAGAAATTTAATTCTGGTCTTAGGTTTGGAACGGGGATCACTCAGCCTCGTGAGACTGAACTGAGAAGAGGTGGGTTCAATTGCCACCTCAGACAACCTAGAAGTGGTAATTAGGGCTTCTGCTCCAAGCAAATGCCAGGATGGTTCCTAACTTAAGGCTATGGCCACCTCCTTCCAAATCCAGGCCCCAATTACAAATACACACACAAATACAGCCATCACAAAGACACAAGTTATCAGACAAATTTCACGCACACCCAAGTACTCGGGGCAACATGATCAATGTCGCAAAGCCCCTAAACGAATCGACAACAAACAACTTTGTAAAAAACTTTATACTAACCTTTAAAATATTTATCTTCGAAAATTGTTAATTAATTTAATTCCTATAAATATAGAATGACTCAACTGTACATTATGATAGTGAGAATATTTCATAGCGCTTCGCCGGTTAATACTGAATACCGATCAAAGAGAACATATACGAGTAGCTTACAGCATTTGCTTTAACGGAGGTGTCCATACAGCACTGCCACGCCATGTGCAAGCCAGCGAGCTACTGGCACAGAAGGCCTTGCATCAATGGTGGGGCAAGACTATATGTATGTCTCTCTCGCTCACTTTCCCGTCTCACTCTCTCGCTGTGTTGCGTTTGATCGATTGAACGTCAAACAATATTCAGTATTTTGAAAATGAAAATCCACAGCCTGCTTCCAGTCGACAGACCGGGTCAGGGAATGGAATGAATGAAGCCCCCATCTAGCGGCGAGGCTGCCAAAGCCTATCGCTCTCCCCTGAGGCAATGATTAAATGAATGACAGATGAAATGAAACGATAGTGGAGAGTGTTGCTGGAAGGAAATTTGTGACAGGGAAAAGCCGGTGTACCCGGCGAAAAACCTGTCGGCCTCCACTTTTTCCAGAACAAATCTCTCATGGAGTGACCGGGATTTGAACCACGGATCCAGTGGTGAGAGGCCGGCGTGCTGCCACCTAAGCCTCGGAGGCTCAATATATTGTAATTATGAAAACAAATTTTTAAAAACGAAAACAAGGAAAAAGGAGTAATAATGTGACCGAAATTGCAATGCCTTAGATGAGTTCCGTGACGCCTAACCAGTATCTCTGACTGTTTTAATGCTAAGCACGTTATCTGCACGTACCAGTTCGCAAAGAAACGCTTGAAACACAATGTACATGTGTCGGACAACCAACGCATTGGACGAACAGTATATTTGTTTGTTTACATCACTTCAGTGCGCTAGCGATCCTAACCTGACTCGGTCAGACGCGGCGAAGAGCTGTCACAGCGCTGGCAGCCAGGGCAGGCAGCCCAGCCAAGAGAGGCAGGAGGTAGCCTGCCGGCGTGCGAGGCAGCGTACCAAGCACGCCGAGCGTAAAAAGGCTGGACGCCGCTGTGCTACAACAATGACATAATGTAATAACAAGACGTTCCATGACGAACTAAAGAGCCTACTTTTCTTAAAATTTAAGATTCATGCCAATGATGAATTTATATGGATTTATCTAGAATAATGACGAAATTAAGTTGGTAATATCGAAATTTCTAATTAGTTCGAAATACTGTATACCTGGCATAACGTAGCCTAATAGAGAACTACAGTTGGCAGCCCTGGTGACTGAATATATTCTTAGTTCCATCTCTTAAGGTACAGAATACAAAATGAAGTCCAATGGATAGCATGGACGTTACATGCTGTTAAACATTGGAATTAACAGCACGCGTAAAATCATGTTGGCAACAATGACATACATGTATTGGTCAGAAATAATCTGAAATAATATGATCTATTGTTGCGTCAATTTTGAATGAAATCCATTAGTTAGTATAGAAGTTACATGCATTTAAAAATTGGACCTATCAGCAGGCTTAGAATCATGTTGGCAGCACTGGCGTATATAAGATACTCCAAATTAATATAGAATGTCATGTACTATACGTGTGCATAGTTTAAAGCTGTCGGCTTGCATACTTTCTGATATATGGGTATTTGGATTAAAACAATTGAGAGCATTTATTAACAGTTGGCGAGCCTCCGTGGCTTAGGCGGCAGCACGCCGGCCTCTCACCGCTGGATCCGTGGTTCAAATCCCGGTCACTCCATGTGAGATCTGTGCTGGACAAAACGGAGGCAGACAGGTTTTTCTCCGAGTACTCCGGTTTTCCCTGTCAAAATTTCATTCCAGCAACACTCTCCACTATCATTTCATTTCATCTGTCATTCATTTAATCATTGCCCCAGAGGAGTGCGTCAGGCCTCGGCAGCCGGCACAGTTCATATCCTCGCCGCTCGATGGGGGCTTCATTCATTCCATTCCTGACCCGGTCGGAGACTGGAAGCAAGCTGTGGATTTTCATTAACAGTTGGCAGCCCTGGAGGCTCTTAAAAATACGCTCAGTCATATCAGTTTATGTACACATAGCACATACAAAATTTGGTTGAATTCCAATTGATAGTGTAGATGTTATATGCATTTAAAAATTGAACCTATCAGCAGCCTTATAATCATTTTGGCAACACTGCCATGTATGGCCTCCTGGAAATACAACTGCAATATTATTATCTATAGGTGTGCCAATTTTGAAATAGCTCCCATTCATACCTTCCAAGATATCCAACATGGAGCTCAAATTTCAATTGCGATTTTTCAGCAGTTGGTAGCACTGACATCATTTTCAAATATGGCCGTGAGATATTCAGGAATAGATCTTTACTCCTACCAAATTTTGTTTCGATTGCTCCAGCCGTTTAGGAGTTGATAGGGGGGGGGGGCACACACACACAGCCAGACAGGCAGACAGACAGAAGGATAGACAGACAGACAGACAGACAGACACACACACATTTGCCCGATCTCGTAAGTCTACTTTTTCCTCATTTTTGCAAAATGTGAAAAGTAGGCTAAAAAATGTAATGTTTATGGAAAGCTGCATTTTAAGATTTACAGGCATTTATCAATCTATGGATTATTCAAATGATGCCAAGGGTTTGACGCCATATTGAATTGGGGATGTATTGCCTTGCTTCAGACGAGTGTAACAGACACCAATGCAGTTAAGAAGTGTTAGTGGACTTGATGTAATTGGAATTTTTTTTGGAAACTAGCACTACGAATTATCTAGCCTCACGTTGCCAAGAATAACAATAGAATAGTTTCTAGCAACATTGAGGTGAAAAATGAAAATCCACAGCCTGCTTCCAGTCTCCGACCGGGTCAGGAATGGAATGAATGAAGCCCCCATCTAGCGGCGAGGATATGAACTGTGCCGGCTGCCGAGGCCTGATGCACTCCTCTGGGGCAATGATTAAATGAATGACAGATGAAATGAAATGATAGTGGAGAGTGTTGCTGGAATGAAATTTTGACAGGGAAAACCGGAGTATCCGGAGAAAAACCTGTCTGCTTCCGTTCTGTCCAGCACAGATCTCACATGGAGTGACCGGGATTTGAACCACAGACCCAGCGGTGAGAGGCCGGCGTGCTGCCGCCTAAGCCACGGAGGATTTTCAGCAACAGTGAGGTAAACGATTAAAAAGTACAGATTTCTAGTTACACACATTTGCAGAAAGTGAGCAATATTTCTGCTAAAATTCTACAGTGTAAAATAAATGAAATAAAAACCACCGCTTAGTGAATCTCTCGCAGAGATTATAAAACTTCAGCAGGAAGCACTGGTTGAACAAACTGGCACTAGCACATATCGTGAATTAGTACATTAGGGTAGGAAGAACAAAGGCAAATAAGGTCTCGCATGAACAAACCAACCGTTGACCTTCATTGAGTGTGTGTGACTTGATGTGCACATCACGCTCGCAGTGAACAGACTGGGCCATCTCAAAGCAGAGATGTATCTCCGGGCTTAAGGAGGCCGGAGGTGCACAGCGTGTTCCGATTCAACACGGAACTGTAAAATGGGTTGCCTACCCACCCGCAATCAACTTGAAATCTGCTCGCAGCGCACTAGCGACGGGGCTGAGTTCGATTTCACTGATTGCCGCCTTCTTATGCAGTATTGCAAAGTATTTTGCTGTTTCAAAATATATTTACACAGGATTCACAATAAGTTTGAACGATTTCTGTTTCAGAACTTGTTATTTTATGTTTCTGTTAATGGCTTTTGCAGAGCATTTCTATGAAATAAAATTTTGTTTTACAACATAGTTTATTACAACACAATGTATTTTGTGTTGTATTTTATTTACAACACAATTTAATGCGTTTTAACCCAATGCCACAAAACGAGATACAATTTGGAAATGATTTGTTACAAAAGTGCAATCAGTCTTCGATGCGACTAAAAAAGTTAATTTATCACAGACGTTACATCTACTACAAATGGACATTTACATAAGGTGTTCGAAGTGGCGTCAATCATTTTCCAAGCAGAGGGCTACTCGTCGCATGAAGTTCTCTCTTTCGTTCGACAACATCTGAGGAATAATTTCCGCAAAGGCTTTGGTAATGAAGAGCTCCAATTCTTCGGGTGTTTGTGGTGATCTTAAAAATAGTCTCGACTGACGTAGCCCCAGATGAAGAAATCCAGGATGGTCAGATCAGGTGAACGTGGTGGTAATTCTATAAAGCCGCCAATTCCTATCCACCGGCCAGGAAACAAACACTTTAAAACTTCTCTCGCCAGTCTGGAGGAGTACGCTGGATGACCATCTTGTTGAAAATGCATGTTCAACTTCGCCAATGTAAAATCATCCAAGATGTCAAGGAGTATGAATTAAGACTAAACTGCGTGTGTTCGTCGTTCTATCATTGTACATTGTTGCAGGTAAATAGTTCTGAAATAGAAATCATTGAAACTTATTCTTAATTAAACTCAATTTTGTAAGAAATCATTTCGAAATTGTATCTCGTTTTGTGGCATTAGGTTATAAAGCAATACATTGTGTTGTAAAAAAAATACAACACAAAAACACATTGTGTTGCAATAAACTATGTTGTAAAATAAAAGTGTATTTCATAGAAATGCTCTACAAAAGCCATTAACAGAAGCGTAAAATAACAAGTTCTGAAACAGAAATCATTCATAGTTATTGTGAAGCCTGTGTAAATATATTTTGAAAGAGCAAAATACTTTGCAATGCTGCATAAGAAGGCGGCAATCAGTGACATCGAACTCAGCCCCGTCGCTGGAGCGCTGTGAGCAGATTTCAAGCTGATTACGGGTGGGTAGGCAACCCATTTTACAGTTCCGTGTTGAATCGGAACACGTTGTACATACTGAACCTGCCTTCCCCTGATCACCTGAATACTCCACCACCCGCAACACCGTAACACGGGTGCCCTCAACCTTTTTGAGACTGTGAGCATCAACCTCATGCCTTACCAAGTGCCCAAGCACCATTAAATCGAATATAAATATAACAATTATATTAATAATATAATAATAATAATAATATAATCTGAAGAGCCAAGGGGGTTACACCAAGCAGACGAAGGAAGAACTCCGGAGGCTAGGAATTACAGATGACGACTGTCGAGACAGAACACAATTCAGGGAAATACTTTCGAACATAATGGTTCTTGTGGGAGAAAAGAGAGAACGCAGGGGAGGGAGATGGACAGCAGAGAGAAAGGCACAATACTCTGAAAGAATGAAGGAAGTGTGGAGGAAGAGAAAGGAAGAACGAACTATGAGAAGGAAATTAAATGATATTTGCGTGGTCCTTAGTTTTGGCCGGTTCGCATAATGTAATGTAATGTAACAATGCAACAAGCATGCACCTCTCTTTCTCTTCCTATCTCTCAAACACAGAACATCAAATTACAAAGAGTCCAGAATGCATGTGTTCGGTACATTCTGGATGTAAGGCGAGATGAACATATCACACCTTACTACGTGCAGCTGAAATGGCTGAAACTCCACGAGCGCAGGCAGTTATCAGTTGCCATTCTGACACATAAAATATTACATACCAAGACCCCGTTATATCTCTACAATGCCTTTACACCAATGCATTCTGTTCATAATCGAGAAAATAGATACACAAAATTAACACTCCAGATTCCTATACACCGAACCATGAAGTTCAATAAATCTTTTGTTTGCACCGCCTCACGCCTCTTCAACACCTTCGATTTATATAAGTTCGTCAACATTGCAAGCACTGCAGCTTTCAAAAGACATCTTTCATCCCGCTTCTTGGAGCAGTATACCTCTCACATTTGATTACTGTATTATGTTAAAATACTTTTTTAAAGTTCAATTATAACACAAGGACAATGGCTGACAACCTGTCTACTTCAATAGCTCTTCTTGTACGGTATATGGTGTTTGTTTTTCGGGCTGATAGTCTGTATGCACTCTCACTCTTTTGTATGTAATTTTTCCATTATCATTAGTAATATTATTATTATTGTATTGTTACTATATTTTTGTTACTATAATTGTTAGACTATGATTATTTATATTGTAATGTAGGTGAAATGTTTTATTTTTATAAGCCCTAACTTTATTTTATGTAGGGCGCTACTGTAAAGGAGCTCTTAAGCTCTAAGTGTAGCAGTGAAAATAAATCAAATCAAAAATCAAAAATCTCCGTCAGAAGTGCTGAAATGGCTAGTGCTTCACCACTCACCAGGCATGCTGCTACTGCTTGCATGACTCATGAAAATAGGATAATTTAACGTGTGGACAGTCGAGTCAAATCAACATCATTCGTGTTATTCATAATACAGGGACGTTCAATTATTGTTAACTTACTGTATATTAATATACTATTTCACGAAATGATAAAATTTTAGACTGTCAAAACTTATCACCAATGCTTTTCAATCTATACATTGGACAAGCAATGAAGGTAATTAGGGAACCATTTAAAGTAGGAGTAAAGATTCAAGGAGAAATAATTTCAACTCTGAAATTTACTGATGACTTCGTTACCTTGGCCGAAAAAGATAGCTTTGAAGCCATTCTTCAGTGTTGCCTTATTGGCAGTAAATGTTGTAGCTTTCAGTCGGTCAACGCAAAATAAAAAGACAATTCTCTTACTAAGGAAGCAAAATAACCAGTGACGGACGAAGCAAAGAAAATATAAAAAGTAGCTCTGCTCAGGAAAAGAAAAGGAATGCATATTGACAGACTGAAAGTCACAATAACCAGAAGATTTGAATGCGTTTAAAATCGGTATGGACTACGTCATGAGGAAATAATTCATGATGAAAATCAATAAAATGTAAAACAAAAACAAGTAGTTTCGTGAAGAACTATACAGCCTATTTTCATATATCGTACTTATGTTCATTGCCTCTATCAACATACAACATTTCAATTTGATTTCTGTAAAAGATTCGTAGATATTGAGAGCCATCTAAATATTTCGGACGGTCGCCATGTTGGATTTTTATATATGTAGGTCTTAGGCATATGTACTGATTATTATGTAGGTGTATTAGTCAAATTTCAAATTTGACACCTTACACGACTTCCTCCGATAATTGGTTCGAGAGATATTAGAAAAGAGTCGATGACCTACGAGTTTTGGGTTCTTTGGGTGAATCTAAAAACAAAACTTAATACATAATAATTACATAAATAAAAAATAAATAATTAAATTAAAATTTAAAATTTTGAAAATGTTTAGTTAGGCCCATTTAAAAATGGTAAAATAAATAGCCCATGACAAAGGGGGGCTTAATCCCGAGTGATTTGACACCACACACAACCTTCTCCGATTGTTCGTTCGGGAGATATCGGGTTGGAAGCACGCGGCGATCAGCGTAGCCGAGCGCCTAGTGGCATTATCTCGGACTATCCCTGCCTCAAACAAAAGGTATACAGGAACAATCCGCGTACTGTGGAAGCTCTCGAGAACAAAATAACTGCACCTTTATGAAATAGCATACCGTACGATAAATAAATAAATAATAATGAAATATCAGAAAGGATGAATTATAGCATGACTACTAAAACTTCCTACGTTGGTGCAACGTGTGTCTAGAAAATAGAGTCCGGCACTTCCAGCAACTATCTTGAAATTCATATAAGTAATGGTGATTATTAAATGCGTTAAATAGTGTAAACGTGTTAAACTATTTGGGCGCTACGCTGCTGCTAGCACCAGTCCCTCACTCGACAGGCTGCTACGTACAGTCCCCCCCAGTCGCACGGCCCCTGCATGGTTCCGTTCTATAGAGAAGGACTTCACTGCATATATAAAGATATAAAAATGAATGTTATTTGTTTGTGTGTTCGTCTTTTATGCGTTCGTATACAATTCATCCGTTTGCGATGGAACTTTGGAGAATTGCTGTGCCAACTCCCGGGAAGGTTATTATAGAATAAGTAAATCCTTTCTACAATAGATGGCGCGAGAGTAGTTTCAAAAAATGAATGTTGGCGCGTGAATAGTTTCAACAAAGTCCCACATGCGTTCTTATATCATTCATCCGATTGCGATGAAACTTTGGTGAATTGTTATGCCCACTTCCTCGAAGGTTTCTGAATTAGTAAATCCATTTTACAATAGATGGCGTGTGAGTCGTTTGAACAAATTGGTGTTGGTACGCGAATCACTCAACAAACACCATATATAATTTATCCCATTGCAATGAAACTTCGGTGAGTAGTTGAACTCACTCCTTAGAAGGATTCTGAATTAGTAGATCCATTCAACAATACATGGCGTGTGAGTCGTTTCAACAGATAGGTGTTGTCGCGCGAATTGTTTCAACAATTGAGTGTATTTCATACCGATTAGTGGCATTCACTGTGTTGCCATTGTATTGTGACTTGCTGCGGCAGATCCACCAGCTGACCAAGCTTCCTGGCCGCAACCCTAGTTCGCCTCAGGGGGTGCTGTCACAACAATAGCCCTACGAGTCAGGTAGGCAATTGGCAACTCCAGCTATCTGTTATGACATCTAGCGGTAAAAATGAGAAACTTACCAAGTAGGGTACATTTGTCACGTGGTGACTGTTTGTATATGGTTTCTTGTATTGGTAAGCAGATTCTTCGTGTCTTAATACTTAAGTAATACGTTTTACTCGTTGATAGAGTGCAAAATGAGTAAAAGCAAAGTATATTGGTCAGTTTACGGCTGTAAGTCGATGTATAAGAGGGCTGCGGATATAAGTTTTCATCATTTTCCAAAAGATGCAAATAGCAATAGCCGAAAGGTGACGATACCAAATAAATACGGGCAACAGGAGCGGGTTGGACCACTCACCACTACACTCACTGGCGACAGGACGGGTTGTTTACTGTTACGCTGAGCCAAGCCGCACCTAGACAGCCAAGCACAGTCTCGCCGAGCCAAGCCGTACCAAGACAGCCAAGCCTACACCAGCCGAGAACAGCCAAGCTTCATCAGTCAGGTAACCTTCCCCGCTCCCTAGTTCATTTCCAATAACCCTACCAACCGCCATCACCTAGATCTGCGATATCCGAGCCATTCCACTACGAGTCATATAGGCCTAATTTGACTTCGCAAGGTAAATATTTACTCTGCGAGAACCTGCTACCAGTCCGATATTCAACACCAAACCCACCTGCTAACCATCCAAATCAAGCAATTCCTGTCTCCCCCGAGTTTTAATTTAAGTTAAACTCATCCCTTCGCCCTACCAAGCAGCAAATAATTTCTAGAGTCTATGGTACAGTGAGCAAACTCAAATATACGGTAGCTTTTAAACGTAACAGCGCCATGACTCGAACTGACTCCAACTGCTCAAAAACAAATACCAGCAGACAACCGATGCTTGATAATATGCGATTGACACATAAAAGCCAGTGGAATACACAAATTAGATCACGTGCATCGCACAGTTATACATATATACAATTAAAAATAACACAGTAATTATTTTAGGGGCCCCATTTACTGATTATAACCGAAAAATAAAAAGTGTTCCATATCAAACGCGTGTTATTGAGTATTTTTACCCTACTTATCCAGACCGATCGCAGCGCCCCAAGTGTTAGTTTGAGTTGCCAATTGGCACGCAGGCTACCAGACTGTTCTGTTTCTTGAAGCCACTAGGTGAAACGTGAAACACAGGCTTCTCGACAGCTCTGGGGCGAGCAAGAATTTGCTGGAGAAGCTAACAGGTATACAAGACCCACGAGCGAGGAGTCGCGAGTGAAGTCAGTTCAGACAGGAGTGAGGAGTCAAGAGTACAGTCTACAGTCAGTCTGTGAGTGCAGTGCAGGGGGATGACAGATCATAGGGAGCGCGTCGGTCGGGGTAAGGCCCTGTACTGGTTGTTCTGCCAACCAATGAAGAATTAATTTTAGGACTAAGGTTCCGTAGTTGGCACTCATGAACACTAACATCAAACCAACTGGCAGAAGCGGGAATAGTCTATTTTGATTGATTTTCCTCGTGGGTTGTTGGTTGTTTTGATTTGTTCAGTATTTTGATTATTTATTTGAATTGAATTGAGAGTCAATCATGCCACAGCAAGGGAGGAAAAATTGCCAAGCACCGGGATGTAAGAATTATAATGATAGTAAGAACATTACGGCAATTTTCATCTTCCTGGTGTTGACCATGTGTAAAACTAGTGGGCAATATGGACTACTCTCGAATAAAAATATATAGAGAATAAATGTGTATTTTATCTCTTGTTTGGTTTCTTACCCATTCTCCTTTGCATTGCAATAACATTTGTGGTTTAGGGCTACGGGGAGGGGTGGGTGGCAGCGGGCATGCTAGGCAAAAAGTGAGGTTATGGCAATATAGTGTGTTCATTTGGACAGTTTCCTTTATATTCATCGATTATCCCAACACTTCTGTATAGTAGGAGAGTATTTTTAATTAGCCTAAAGGTGAATTAAGCTCTAGAACGGCATAATTGTATCCTTCGTGACAAATCTATTGCCAACATTGATATATATCAAAATGTATTATTTTCCTATCTGGACGTATAGTTCAGCGCCTAGCGAAAGGCGCAGTTATGTTTGTGTTATTTTCATCAATAATCAATAACTCATTGCAGAACATACTGTTCAATTACGTGTAATAAAGGCTACATTCATATGGAATTTTACTTTTTATGTTGCCAGACTTGCAAGTACAATCCATAGCCTCAGGCGGTGTTCTCTCTTGGAAATGCTATAACCAGAAGTGACGAATCTCTTATACTTACATGATCCTTGGTGCCGTGCAGCGACATAGTACCGGACGTCTACTGTAACAGAATGGAAGCCTATCTGCAAATGCAGCAAAATTGAGTCGGGACTGTGAATGCTTGGGGGTGCGCGGTGCTTCGTGTAAGACGTGGTCGAGGATCTGAGTTCGACACGAGACGAGCAGAAGCGCACTAGAAGCAACAGGAGGACTCTGATAGTAAGTGAAGTGGCAGGTGACAGGCTGTGGAGAATCTGTGTAGACTGGTCGTGTAAGCTGTGACACAGTAACGACTCACGGACAGAAAATGAAAATCCACAGCCTGCTTCCAGTCTCCGACCGGGTCAGGAATGGAATGAATGAGGCCCTCATCTAGCGGCGAGGATATGAACTGTACCGGCTGCTGAGGTCTGACGCACTCCTCTGGGGCAATGATTAAAGGAATGACAGATGAAATGAAATGATAATGGAGAGTGTTGCTGGAATGAAACTTTTGACAGGGAGAACCGGAGTACCCGGAGAAAAACCTGTCTGCCTCCGTTTTGTCCAGCACAGATCTCACATGGAGTGACCGGAATTTGAACCACGGACTCAGCGGTGAGAGGCCGGCGTGCTGCCGCCTAAGCCACGGAGGCTTTTACTCACGGACAGAGTGAATATAAATGTGAATATAAATACTGAGTACTCAAGAGACATTTACTCGTAATGTACAGCGAAAATGAATTGTGACCAATATTTGTATGAAGTGTGATTTATTGTTGTTGATGATGATGATGAAGATTGTTGTTTTAAGGGGCCTAACATCTAGGTCACCGGCCCCTAATGGTTTGGGTGATCGTGAAGACGATATTGAGAAGTAAACTATAACTAAAACTAACTACTAACTTATATACTAGAAGAAGAAATGGAAAACAAAAGGAGAATAAGGCAAATAAAGGACAGGAGGAAAAGAAATGCCATCAACCCTCGAAGAAAGCGGATTGAGTGACTTGGAAGGTAGGAGAGCCATGAAAGGCAGATAGGAAAGTGAAAGAGGAGAGGGTCCACCCCAGAGGTCATGGAAAAAAGGGAGAAAACCTGACCCAGCTCAGGAATCCCTCGGGATTGCCAACTCCCAAACTCACCAGCCATGAGGCCCTGAGGGTGTAGACATATCCAGGGTACACCAGAAGTGGTGGGGATACATACACCCTGCCTCCTTGAGGGCCTTGTGCAGAAGGCAGGAGATAACATGAATAGAAAAAGAAGGCTGACCCCTCGCAGAAGGAGGGTATCAGAAAAGATGAGACAAGGGCCAATTAAAGCGGGAAAGGAAGAGACTCTCTAGGCCTGGGATAGCCTAATACCGTCGGGGTTGGAAGAGAACCAGAGTTGACCAAGTGAGGTCGACAGGAAAGAAGACGGAGAGGAGCCTGGCACAAGTAAGTGGAAGCAATGCCGGACTCAGCTGGGGCCCCGTGGTTGCTAACCCACGCCCCGCTAGATGTGACTCCTTGGGGGGTGGGGTGATTTAATGTGTGTGTGCGTGAGTAGGCCTAATTTTTATTAATTTTGATTAGTGTAATGTGTAAGCTACTAGTGTAAATAAAGAATTAGTACACTATATACCTGACCTGTTATTTTACGAACCCTTAAAAACGTAACAGTATGATTGTTCTGTCCCCGTTCCTATACCATTCTTCCAATTACAGTGACATTTTGGTGAGTTGTTGTGCGCTCATCCACTCAGGTTTCTGAATGAGGTTTTAATAGAACAAACCAATGTGGCTAAAATGCGTGTCAATGAGTTTACAAAAAGATCCGCAGTTCGTCACCAGACGACTGACTGACGCTACTGAATAGACATAGGTAAAAAATGCGCCATTTTAAGTAGTATTGTTGGCACGCGAGTCGTTTCACCAAAAGACTTCAGAATAGGCAGCGCTCGAAACATTTCAACAAATACGAATTGGCGCGCTGTTGCCGCGGATAAATTGATAGACCTACCAACAGAGCACGAAACTAGCTTACTTTCTTAAAAATACTGACGCGATCTCCACGGAAACCGCTTTTCTGGTTTTCCTTCTTTCTCTATAGCCACTATGTTTGTGGCTATTAGACATTTCTTATTGGTGTTTTACGTAGAGGCAATGTAAAAGCAGGAGCAAGAGCCACTGATCGTTGATGTTAGCTTATGATGGGTGATACGGAATGATTTACATTCAGCAGAACAAACTCCTACATTTTAAATACGGTACAATAATTCTATGAGAATAAAAGATAGCTTTTTATATTGATCACGTTTAGAACAATACGAAGATACAATGCAAGCAAATCGGCCTACCCTGATCTCTATACCAAGAGCGAGTAGAATGGTGCCTTACATATCTTTTCCATCGTATTGGGGGCTGATTCACAATTGAACTACAAATAAATCATGGCACTGATGTGTGAGTCGTCGCTAAATTTGAAGTATTTCTACAATTTTTGTGAGCGAAGCCGCGACGGGTAATGCTAATAATCAATAAATAAACAACCACCTCGTGCTGTAGCGGCTAACGTTCTTGGCCGTCACCCCGGAGGTCCGGGTTCTATTCTCGGCTCTGCCAAGAAATTTCAACTCTGGTGTGAGGGCTTGAACAGGGCAAACTCAGCCTCGAGAAGCGAAACTGAGAAGAGGGATCTCATTCCCACCACAGTCGTCCTGGAAGTGATTTTCCTCCTTGGTTTCCCCACTTCTACTCCAGGCAAATGCTGGGATGGTTCCTAACTTAAGGCCACGGCCGTCTCCTTCCAATCCTATCCCCAATTTAGAAATGCACACACTAGTACAGCCAACACAATAACACACGTTTTCACACAAATTACACACACACACACCCAAATATACGAGCTATATGACCACGATGTCAAGCAACAACAACAAAATAAATGAACACTTCTGAAAAGAATTGCATTTATTAGTTGTAATCACTTAAATAATGGGCATTCCTCACTTAAATCTGGATAGATTCAGTAAAGAACGATCTTCTCCTTATTTCTGTATACCGTAACCCAGATTCAGATTATAGCCAACCCCGTGGTGAGGGTGTAACGCACCTGCCGTTCACTGGGAGGCCACGGGTTCCATTCGCGGCTCTGCCAAGAAATTTAATTCTGGTCTGAGGGCTGGTTCGGGGTACACTCAACCTCATGAGGTAAACCTGAGAAGAAGCGAGTTCTATTCCTACCTCAGCTATCCTGGAAGTGGTTTTCCATGGTTTCTCTCTTCAACTCCAGGCAAATGCCAGGATGGTACCCAACTTGAGGCCACGGACGCTTCCTACTCAAATCCTGCCTCGATAACAAATACACACGTAGTACAGACATCACAGTGACAAATGTTAACAGACAACTTCTACACACTACATGACTGCGATGTCATGATAGTACATTATGCAACGAGCCTATAATGGTAATAAAGACACGAGTATGTTTATAAAACTAGCGAAGCGAGTTTTATAATTAGCGAGTTTTATAATTTCCATACGAGTGTCTTAATTACCATTATAGGCAAGTTGCATACGACTGTTTATGTTCGACGATAATTACAACTATTTTATGTTCGAACATAAATATTCATAAATATCTGTCGAGATTTTGCCAGTTTTATGTACTGAACAGAGCACATGGGACGCAGAGAATACCTTGTATTTGACCATGGCCTCCTCGATTACTCCACTATGACACTAGTCACGCAGTGAAATTTAAATTAGGAGGCCGTGGAACTCGGCGCAGGTGCGATGCTATACTTACATAATTAATCACACAACTGTTTCTTGAGCTCTGATTGTTGGGAAAAACTGTTTCTAATGAAAAATAGTGTTATAATGGCCCTCATTAGGATACAGTTTTCTGACATATAATATTTACATTTCGACATCGTTGAACATGAAACTTCTAAAGAAACAACAGCAACGAAAGTATTACACGCAGCGAGTGTGATAGTGCCAGACAAGTTAATAATATTTTGACGACGGGGGAAGGTTAAGATACAAATTAAGAGAAATTAACTGGATGAAAATGTATTAAATTACAGGGAGGTATCTGGATCCTTTGAGAGATCTATGCTAAAATTAATGTCTAGCCGGAATGAATATTGCCCTAAATAAACTAAGTTAGAGAAAGCCACCTAGGTGTAATTGGTGCACTCCACATCTTGCAGCCAACATCAATAGGCTATACCTCTGTTGCTCCTTTACAAGAAAACTAAGAAGAGTGACCAAGCATAGGCACATTCATATGAAGAAATATATACAGAACAGAGATTAAAGCACCAAAAAGAAGAACCAATGCCAATTTATAAAAGGTTCTACAAATAGGGATAAGTCTGGGTAAGTCTGCTTTTGAAGCGGTAGTTAGTTATTGTTGATTTAATGGGCGGAACAGCGAGGTCATCAATAATAAAATAGTATCAAATAATGACTGTAATTTCACCGAAATTCTATTTACAAAAGTTGTATTTGCAGCATAAATATTAATTGCTTTCAATTCCTTCAAAAGTATCTTTATTCTGTTGTACAAGATAATAGGCTCCTTAGAGCATCTTGATTAAGAACGGCCTTTATGGTTGATATGTTGTACTGTGTTCTGTGTATCTCCATCAGTTGCTGAGATTACTTCTGAATATCCTGGCAGAACACACGTTTGAGAGTAAGAAACATGTCCTACAGTTGTAACTTGAATAGCCGTTAATAGGATTGTAATTCTAGCCAAGAAAACCTACACTAATTATCAATTTTCTCGTTCATGAGCAGGCAATTTTACGAGAAAGTCTCGTGCCACGATCAAATTATGAGAACATGCCAAAGTTCACAATAATACACCACAAACAGGCAACAGGTTATCTCAATATGTTGTAATTTGTTCGCATCGTCAACAGGTGTCCTGCACTGCGTACAACTAGCTAAACCAAAATTCATACAAACTGTCCCAAGGCATGTCATAATAATGCGCATTATCTGTTACCAAGTCAAAGAAAATTGAAATAGAATTTATGTTCAATAAATGACAGCAATAATTTAGTCTAATTTTGCTTTTAAATGTGTGTACTAAATGCCGGCCAGTTAAGCTTAAGTGTGAACACACATTCTTAATCGAAGTGATTGGGAACAGTAGAATGGCATTAAGTAAAAAGATGAGTACCTACCTTCACGCGATGAACGCAGTCCCGGGTCCTAGCTGCAACATTCTCACAGCCATGATGGGTGCAAACGCTCGCGTCGCGCGCTCTCTGGGGCTCGACTGACAGTAGACGCGATGCATCGCCCGGCGTAACTTGGGCCGCCCGGGCAGGTTGATGGCACATGCGCTATACGCAGCATGCGTACATTGGTCAAATGCCAAGGTTCGAACCCGCCTACTTCCCACTCACTAGAGTCTAGACAGTAGCCTTGTCCTTTGCCAACCAGCCAGGGGCCTTAAAGTCACATGCCCTGAATATTGGACTGTACTATTGCATTGTTAGATAAAAACATAATCGCCTACGTCTATTTTTTCAGCTAACATACATACACACATGCATACAATATACGTATACACCCTCTGTCTGAAAAGTTCGTTGAATGTGCTATATTACGAACGGATTGTTGACTTACCTGAAACAGCCGTTACTGTCCTTCGAAGTAATCCCCGTGGATGGTTATGCACTTCTGAGAACAACTGAACAAGTCCTGGAAACTCTTGGCAAAGTCTTCTTTAGGAATAGCCTTCAGTTTGGGTCGTAAAAACTCTAAATTGAAAGCAAGAGAGAAGCGTGAATTTATGCAACCTGCCTTGCACAGCTGATAGACGGGTGGCAGTGAGAAGGGTGAATCTAAACAACCTAACGTGCACGCCCGTTCGACGGGTGGCAGTGAGAAGGGTGAATGTTCCGTGGAATGGAATGGTCCTGAAAACCATCGTCACGGGTGATGAGACCTGGTGCCTGGGGTACTACCTCGAAGGCAAGCGTCAAAGTATGGAATATCGGAGTCCAGGGTCGCCGAAAAGCACTGAAGGGCCAGAGGTTTTCGGACATTTCGGACAGCCAACGTAATGTGACAACCCTCAGGATGACTATGCCAGGACTTGTACAGCCGTTCTAAGAAGTGCATAACCATCCCCGGGGATTACTTCGAAGGATAGTAACGGCTGTTTCTGGTAAGCCAACAATCCATGCGTAATATAGACCCATTCACCGAACATTTCAGGCTGTATATACTGTAGGTTACATAAAATACACCTCATGGTGCAGTAGTTAGCACGCTTGGCTACCATCTAGGAGGCCCGGGTCTGTTTCCCGGCTCTGGCCAGCAATTTTATTATGTTTGTTGTTGTTAATTCATTTAGGGGATTTGCGACATCGTGGTCATTGAACCCCGTGTATTTGAGTGTGTGTATATACATGCAGTATATACCAGGTGGCTCATTTGCGCCGTACAATCTACTTATAAGTGTCCCTCATGTACTGATGATGAACGGGAGGTCTAATAACTGAATTGCTAAGGGGTAACCTTGCATGCAAGCAGGTTACGTCAGAATGCCAAGAGATAACAACCAGACGGCCGTACGCTGCATGCTCCCCAACGCTCCCGTCTAACGCGCCCCATTGCGTTATGAAGCCTCGCTGGTGAGCGCAGAATAGTAGAGTTGCACTTGGTACAGCAGTATTAAAGTTGCTATCAACACATCGACAATGGCTGAGTTTTTCACCAAAAACGAGGACACACACATAATTTTAATCTATGGAGAATCTGGTCCCAATACCACCGAAGCTCGCACATTATATGCACAGGAGATTCCAAATAGACGTTGGCCGAACAGAGCTGTAATTCACAGCTAATGGACTGTTCAAGCACATACCAGCAGGGATAGACCCACCTGCAACAATTCTGATGTTGTACAGACTGTTTTAAAGTACTGTGATCGAAGTCTTTACACGGTACGTTGAATTACACGGTACTGTAATAATAAGTTGTTGTTGTTGTTAGTTCTCTGCGAAATAGTGGTCATGTAGCCCCGTGTACTTGAGTGCGTGAAGAATTTGTCTGATAACCTGTGTCACTATTGTTACTTTTTTATTACAGCCTATTACAGACATCAAAGTGACAATAATAATAATAATATTAATAATAATCCTGTTACAGTACGTGTGTAATAAAATTACTGCTAGTTGTTGCACAACATCTGACATATTGTATACCACGTTGTAACGCTCCTTTGCAAACAGCGATTTCTCTAGGGCTCATTTGTAAATAATCCAAAGATGCAGAAAAGAAAGTTTAATAATTCATTAATTTTTACATGCACAGATATTCCACTATACCATAGCATTGCTTGCTATATGGACAAAAAACCTACATATTATTGCTTCAGACCGTAGAAAATAAAATAAATTAAAATGTCAAACTTGGATAAAACAAAGTTTCTTTCTACAGCTATTCATAATGCATATGCTCATAGACATGTCCCTGGGGGTGAATACAGTGCTGAACACGTCTCGCAACGTCTGCATGGACACGTCCCTAAGATTTCAGGTGTCACTGCAGCACAGACCTCACGAAATCATTGTTTCAATTGATCAACATTTTCTGGCGCTGTTTTGTAGACTTTTTACTTGATATAGCCCCACAGAAAGAAGTCTAGAGGAGTTAGATCAGGCGATCGTGGTGGTCAATCTCAGGGTCCTCCATGACCTATCCACCGTTCAGGATATCTTTCATCCAGGTATTCCGTAACGGCTCGGAAGGTGTGAGGTAGAGCACCATGAGGCTGGTACCAAAGTTGAAATACTAGCTGGAGTGGAAAGTCTTCTAGAAGGTTTACCTTAGGGGCAGATGACCTCGTAGTTCCGCCCCTTAAAACAACAATAACTAACTAATTAACTAGAAGATTTACCAGAGACAAGTCGGTTTCTAGGAATTTCAGATAAAGCCTACCTGTGAGTATAGAGGCTATAAAAGCAGGCCCAATGATGTAGTCTCACAGAATACCACACATTAACCCCCCAATGGATCTGAACATGCTGTGCTCGAACCCAGTGGGGGTTCACTGGGGCCCAGTAATGGAGATTCTGAGTATTGACGTTGGCATCATTGGCGAAATAGCATTCATCACTCCACATGATATTCCTGGCAAAATGTGGATCGTGTTGTAATGCAGTGGCAATTCTACAGCAATATGCTAACCTGTGATCGAAGCCATTTACATACAGTTGTTGATGTAGGTGCGCCTTATGTAATGTCCTGAAAACGCACATTTATAATCTTTATTAATTTCTTTATATCTGGAATTATTTTTCTTGCATCGTTATGCCCGACTCAGGAGCACGGTTGAACCTGTTTAGCTGATGTGTTGGCCTTCTTTTCCTTCCAAAATCTCTTCATCCTCTCGCTGAGCTCCTTTCTCTGGTCTTCTGTCCAAGTTATGGTGGCCCTGGTGTTGGGTTTGTCTTCAAATTGGTGATTGTCGATTAGGGTTCTGAATTTGCATCTGTCCTGTATAATATTGTCTGAAATGTTGATTTCCTGGAGATCTGTTTCAATTTCACGTAGCCAGCTGTTCTTGGTTTTTAGTGAGAGGGCCAAGTTGAGAATTCTTTTAGTCAATCTGCCATTGTTCATTCTGATAATGTGCCCGTAAAATTTCAACCGTCTTTTCCGAAAAGTATAAGACATGTTTTCACATTGGCGATATATTTCCTGGGATGACTTTTTCCTCCAGATTCCCTCTATAAAAACTGGGCCAAAAATTTTTCGTAAAATTTTCCTTTCTTGTTTTTCAATCTCTTTGGTTAAAGATTTGCCACCAATGATTAAGGTTTCTGATGCATATAACGCCTCCGGTTTGATTACTGTATTATAATGTCTAAGTTTTGCTTTCCGAGATATTGATTTTTTGTTATACCTATTCCAAGTGATTCTGTAAGCTTTGTGTAATTTGGAAATTCGCTCTTTATTTGCTTCACGGTTTAAACCAGAGGGCTGAATAATTTCTCCCAGATATTTGAATTCGTTCACTTGAAAGATTTTGCCGAATTTAGTTCTCATAGGTTGTCCGTCTAAGTATCGTGAGGCTCCTTCCATGTACTGAGTTTTCTCATAAGAAATTTGAAGTCCCGTTTTGATGGCAATTTCATGTAATTTTTCAATGGAATGAATTGCTTCTTGCCTGTTATTAGAAAGGATTGCTATGTCATCAGCAAAGGCCAAACAATGTACTTGAATTCAATCTTTGAGTAGTCTGCCAAGGGTTATTCCCTTAGTTTCCTTTTCCCAGGTCCTGATTATCTTCTCAAGTACGAGGTTGAACAGTAACGGAGATAATCCGTCTCCTTGGCGGACCCCAGTGTTAATTGCAAAAGGCTCAGATATTTCGCCGAGGAATTTAACTTTTGACGTAGTGCCAGTTAGTGTTTGTCTGATTAATTCTCTAGAGTATTGAAAAGTGTTTGACGATCTATAGAGTCATATGCTTTTCTGAAATCTACAAAGGTAATGACTGTCTGTCTGGTTTTGCGCATTTGTAGGACAGTTTTGAGATTAAGAATTTGTTCCGTACATGATCTTCCTTTTCGGAAACCTGCCTTGTATTCTCCAATCAGACGGTCTGTTTGTTTCTCAAGTCTAGTGAGCAGGGCTTTGGAGAAAATTTTATAAATAACTGGTATCAAGGAAATTCCTCTATAATTATTGATGTTGGTTTTATCCCCTTTCTTGTGCAGTGGATGGATTAGCGCACGTTTCCAATCCTCAGGTATTTCTTCGGTGATCCAGATGTTCTCAATAATTGAGTGGATTTTCCGGGCTACGTTCTCACCACCTATATTCAGCATTTCGGCAATTATACCATCTTCCCCTGGGGCTTTATTATTTTTGAGTCCATGGATTATTTCTTTAATTTCTTCCAATGTTGGGGGTTCTGAATCTTGGTTGGATGTTTTTTTTTTTCAAAGATGAGTTGTTCTTTAGGGGATTCACAGTTTAAAAGATCCTTGAAATAATCTGCTAGAAGTTTGCAATTTTCTTGATTATTTGTTTCCAATGTCCCATCCGGGCGTTTGAAGCAAAGACTGGGTGCCTGATAATTTGATAATTCTTCTCTGAATGTTTTGTAGAAGTTTCGTGTATTGTTTTTAGTAAAATCTTGTTCAATTTCAGCCAATCTGTAGTGATCGTACTTGCGTTTTTCAGATCTGATGATTTTAGAGGTTTGTTTCTGTACTTTGGTGAATTCGTGCCAATTTTGTTCCGTTTTGTGAGAATTCCAATTCTGCCAGGCTTTAATTCTGAAGTTTATAGCCTTGTCACAGGTTTCGTTCCACCACCTATGCTTACGTTTCCTGGGCGGTGTGAAAATGTTTTGAGAAGCTTTCGAAAGTATATCTTTGAGTTCTAACCAGCCAGAAGAATCGTGAGTAGGGATACTTTCTTGGAAAGTACTGGCGTTCTCTTTAAGAAATTCTGGATCGACGCGCAGAATTTTTGTTATTTTTGGTTTGGACCTGTTTGGTTGAAATTTTACCTTGATTAAGGATAGATGGTGGTCAGAGTCAATGACTCCTTTCTTGACTTTGACATTCATAATTTCTTTTTGATTCTTTTTGGAAATAGCCACATGATCTATTTGAAATTCTCCTAAGTGAAAATTAGGGGATCTCCAGGTCTTTTTCTTGTGTGGAAGTGCCAGGAAATGTGTTGACATTAGTTTGAGATCAAAAGTTTTGCAAAAATCAAGTAATCTTTCTCCATTTTTATTAGTTCTATTGTGTGCTGGATATAGTCCTACAGTGGTCCTGAATTTCCTTTCTCTACCAATTTGGGCTTTAAAATCTCCCAATAGGATTTTTATGTGATGATTTGGAATGATGGCTGTAGTTTCTTCCAGCAGTTCCCAGAAGTCTTCCACCTTTTGTGGATCTTTACGATTGTAGTTGTTGGTGGGTCCATGCGCATTAATAAGCGTATAAGCTTTGTTTCCTGATTTAACGGATAGTGTTGAAATTCTTTCAGAAGGCGAGGAAAAGTTAAGCACTGAGTTTATAATGTTTTTCCTGACAGCGAATCCAGTGCCAAATTGTAGTGGCTTCATATGGAGGGAGATTGCTGGCTTGCCTTTATAAATTCTATAATTTCCTGATTCAAAATGATTTTCATCCGTGTATCTGGTTTCCTGTAGTGCTAAAATTTGGATGTTGACGTTATCCAACATGTCTGTTAATTGTTTTAACTTGCCAGTTTTCCGAAGTGTGTTGATGTTTAAGCTACCAATGAAAGTTTTGCATTTTGGGCGAAGAGATTTGGGAAGCTCCGATACATTCCCGCATGATGTTCTCGGTCCCCCAGAATCCGATGACCGAGAAAAATAACTAGTATGTCTACTAGGGCCTGGGGTAGTTATATTGTAGGTTGTTTCCATCATGCTAACAAGTTGAAAGTAGTGGGGACATCGATATATGTCGGTGTCATGGTTACAACTGAAGTAGTGAGCTTCAGAGGTTGCTGAAGATGTTGTCAAGCTGTGCCTGTTTTTGGTCCGCGAGAGGTATTTTATTTCCTTCAAACCCTCCGGACAAGTCCGGTGAGCCTCCCTATCCGCCACCTGGGACGCGCCCGATAGGGGAACAGGCAGAAACCCCCACGGGTTATTATTATTATTATTATTAACTTGACTTTGGTAATATGAAAGGCACACATTTACGTTATTCAATGATGATTATTATTATTAGTAGTAGTATTATTATTATTATCACTTGATCCAGATAACATTTTTCGCATATTATTATTATTGTATATCAAATACTGTAGTTATATCATATCGTTTACCATCGTAATGTCATTAACATACACAGCTTCCTGGCTAAGTGGTTAGAATCAAGTCAAGGACTCGGCGTTTGTGACGTCCTGATCTTCCTTTTATCCTAATGACGACGTACATCAAATGGAATGGCCTGCATCAGGTCTCATTGGAAGTTATTGTCCATTATAATTGAATATTGTACGATACTAGAGGTGCATATGCTGTTGAGTGAACTCTGTGGGTATAATCAGATTGTGGTTGCGGTAGAGTAAACTGAATTGTGGCACTCCGCCTTCAATCACCTCATGAAGTAATGTGCTCTGTGCTTAATTCCTGCGGTTTCCACTTCAATAACTTCAGGCTAAGGCCATATTTGTGTGTTTTCACGCGTGAATTCACTTAATGATAGAACTTACGCATATTCGTTTTGCTTTCTTCATCCATGTCGTTACAGATATCCATGATTTGCTCTTCATTTCACAGTTTTTAAATAGTTGATCCTTTATAACTTCACCAGAGTACAAGGCCGCAGGATCGTTCTCTCATAAGTATGGCCTGGCATTAAGTGCTAATACCAGCCACTGAATACTCTTCGGCGTATCGTCGCTAAACTTGCAATACCGCGTATCTGACAATGGAATGCTCTTCTTTCCCATCGTTTCCCTTAAGATGGGTCACGCCTACCAGCCGTATGTGGATGTGCTGTCCAACAGAACAATTCACGCTAGGTTCAATTTCCTGTTTAGAGGCATTAGAAAAAAAGGGCTTTAAATTCATTGTACTGTAGAAATAGTACATTATGCAACGAGCCTACAATGGCAATAATTAAGACACGAGTATGTTTATGAAACGAGCGAAGCGAGTTTTATAATCGCCATACGAGTGTCTTAATTACCATTATAGACGAGTTGCATACGACTGTTTATGTTCGACGATAATTTTAACTTTATTTTATTTAATTTTATGTTCGAACAGAAATATCATCATATATATTATTTCAGTAGTATGCATCCCTCCTGCGGCGCTCACAAGAGACCGATCGTGAAAAATGAGCATTCAAATGTAAGAGAATATACATTACCAGTGACTCAATGCACTCTAATTTCATAAATATCTATAATTTCCTTTGAAAATGACTTTTAAAAAACTGTACGAAGGGTGCGATTTGCAGTTACTGTTGCTGCAGGAAGATACGCTCCATAATTGGGGTCCACTTCACATTTTGGCCGCTGTGACGCCTTTTTTATTTCATTTTAACATTCTGAGGTCTTTCCTTTATCATTTTGCATCGATTTCAGAAACAGTTAATCATAGGAATGTGTACGTTTTCAGAATCAGTAGGCTAAATCAATGGATTGGGTACTCAACTCGTATACCCGACGAGTGTTACTTCTAAGCTATCAATCAATGGACTCAGCACAAACATGATTTAAGCCCATCCGTCTAAACAATGGATTTATTATATTCCAGGTTTGTTAATATGCCGCGATACAGGATTTTCTCTGCATTCTTATTCCATAAATATATATTTTTGTAAGAATTATGCTTTTTGCAAATACTGTTGCTCTAACATGCTTCAATTCTGAGTTGTCGTCTAAAACCTTAAAACATTGACCGTTAATTCTCTAACAGTTTTTTCTTCTATCTGATTTTCAGAATCAGTAAATCAATGGATTGGGTACAGGTTTTTCTTCTGCATTCAAATTCCATAAATATCGATTTTTGTAAGAAGTGTGCTTTTTGCAAATACTGTTGCTGTATCATGCTAGAGTTGTCATATAGGACTCATAAATTAGCAGTGAAGAATTTCATTCTATTTTCATAAATATCATTTTTTTGTAATAAGTGTGCGATTTGCAAATACTGATGCTCTAACATGCTGCAATTATGAGTTGTCGTCTAAACCCTTAGAAACTATTAAACGTTAATTATTTACCGGTTTTTCTTCTGCATTCTAATTTCATAAATATCGATCATTTCGCATGGTTTTCATAAACAGTAAATCAATGGATTGAGTACTCTAAATCGTATAACCGGCGTGTGTTACGGCGTATAAAACCTTAGAACTATTAAACATTATTTCTTTTACAGGGTTTTCTTCTATCATTTCCCATGGTTTTCAGAATTACTAAATCAATGGATTGGGTACTCAAATCGTATAATTTCATAAATATCGAATAACCGATGAGTGTTATGATGATCTAATTTTCAGTGATTGCCTCCTTAAGTTAGGGAACGTACAACTTGCAATTCTGACTGAAATGTATCGAATAACCGGTGAGTGTTACGGCTAAGCTGGACTCAGCACAGAAATGGAATCAACAGTGACGAATTGCATTTTAAATTCATAAATATCAAAGAAAGAAACCAGTCACAGCACGCTCTCATGCTGACGCTCCACTCGGTAAAGCAAATGCACCCCTGTAGGTAAAGTGCAAAGGAGTTTAGCGTTGAGCGCTACACACAGAACAAGGAAAGCACCCCTGTAGGTAACGTGTAAAGGAATTTAGCGCTGATCGTTGTACTTAGGTACAAGGAAGCCTCACTGTATGCGGGGCGTGAAGAAGTTTTCCAACGAGGGCTGTCCTGATAAGGGAGAAGGACGCTCCTCAGCCAAGAAGTTAAAGCAGGAAATCTTGAACAAGGTGCTATCATAAATATCGAATAACTGGTGTGTGTTATGATGATCCAATTTTCAGTGAATGCCTTTAAGCTAGAGAACGTAGAACTTGGAATTCTAACTGAAATGTAAACAGTCTTCTATAATCATTTGGATGAAATGAAAACATAACAAACCTTTCTCCTTAATTTTCTCATTGTAAACCTATTGGGAAATGTGTGGTTTATGAAGAAGCGGGATTTTCTAATTTCATAAATGACTATAATTTATACGAAGTGTGCGATTTTCAGATACTGTTGCTGTAGGAAAATACGCTCCATAATTGCTGTTCACTTCACATCTTAGCCGCTGTGACGCCTGTTTAGTGTCATTTTAACTTTCTGAGATCTTTCCTTTATCATTCTGCATGCATTTCAGTGACAGTAAATCAAAGGAATGTGTACTCAAATCGTATAATTTCATAAATTAGCGGTGACGAATTGCATAATTTCATAAATATCAATTTTTGTAAGAAGTGTGCGATTCGCAGATACTGATGCTCTAACATGCTGCAATTATGAGTTGTCGTCTAAATCCTTAAAACTACTAAACGTTAATTTATTTTACAGGTTTTTCTTCTGCATTCTAATTTCATAAATATCGGTCATTTCGCATGGTTTTCAGAAACAGTAAATCAATGGATTGAGTACTCTAAATCGTATAACCGGCGTGTGTTACGGCGTCTAAAACCTTAGAACTATTAAACATTAATTCCTTTACAGGTTTTTCTTCTATAATTTCCCATGTTTTCAGAATTACTAAATCAATGGATTGGGTACTCAACTCGTATAATTCCATAAATATCGAATAACCGAATGAGTGTTATGATGATCCAATTTTCAGTGATTGCCTTCTTAAGTTGCGGAACGTACAACTTGCAATTCTGACTGAAATGTATCGAATAACCGGTGAGTGTTACGGCTAAGCTCTCAATCATTGGACTCAGCCCAGAAATGGAATCAACAGTGACGAATTGCATTTTAATTTCATAAATATCAAAGAAAGAAACCAGCCACAGCACGCTCTCAAGCTGACGCTCCACTTGGGAAAGCGAAAGCACCCCTGTAGGTAACGTGCAAAGGAGTTTAGCGTTGAGCGCTACACACAGGACAAGGAAAGCACCCCCGTAGGTAACGTGCAAAATAGTTTAGCGCTGATCGTTGCACTTAGGAACAAGGAAGCTTCACTGTAAGCGGGGCGTGAAGAAGTTTTCCAACGAGGGCTGTACTGATAAGGGAGAAGGAGGCTTCTCAGCCAACAAGATAAAGCAGGAAATCATGACCAAGATGCTTTCATGAATATCGAATAACTGGTGAGTGTTATGAAGATAGAATTTTCAGTAATTGCCTTCTTAAGTTAGAGAACGTACAGCTTGGAATTCTAACTGAAATGAAAATGGTGTTCTATAATCATTTGGTTGAAATAATAACATACCAACTTTTCTCCTTAAGTCACTCATTACAAACCTATTGGGGAAAGTATGACTTATGAACATGCGAGATTTCTCGCACGGGGCCGCTAGTCTATACTAATATAATAAAGCTGAAGAGTTTGTGAGTTTGTTTGTGTGTTTAAACCGTGGCCTACGTTATATACAAGGCCTGGAAATGAGGCGCCAGACAACATTGCGAGCGATGGTTCGAACTTGTTCCGTACTTTGCCACTAGGTTCGCTGTCTGGCGCCCTTAATCGTACCATTTGCATTACGTACAATTTGATTAGTGTGTCTGTATTTGGCGGTAAATAACTTGTCCTAATGAGTGAGAAAGCTAAGGTGAGTTTAAAATTGACTGGCGAAGCGTGTCGTAGTATAGTGGTGCTTTCGTTAAGAGCAGTAGACTGCAGTTTGACTGATATTGAGATGGGTGCTAAGTGGTCTTTATGAACAAGACCTAGTGAAAAGCACGTTTTAATCCAGTGTACTAGCGTAAATGTGACATGTATGTGTGATAAATATTTTAGATATAAATCACTGAATGATTTTAATAGAGTAACTTATGTGTAAATATTAGTGTTATTATTGTGTTCGTCAAAAATGGTGTACTGTAGCGTGCCGTATTGTAAATCTCGTCAAGTTAAAGGCAATGGACTTTCGTTTCATAAATTTCGATTGAACAATGACATACTGAAACAATGGGTTCTTGCTGTTTCACGTGAGGAGGTAAAGCCAGGGTTTGTGGACACCAAAACAGTCTTCTACAATTATTTGTAACAAGCATTTCAAGCATTCTGATTTTAGTATAAGTACTACAAAGAGAACGCTCTTACCGAACGCATTTCCGACGGTTTTTGGGGACTACCCCGAACATAAACAAGCACAAATAAATAGAAATACGCGCAAAAGAGCACGTGTCGATAGAGACATACATATCAACAATAAAAGGAAATGTTCAGGTAACTTAAATTTTACGGAAGACTATTGTGATGAACGAATTGAAGAAAACCATGATCAACCACGTGTTAGTGTAGGAACGCAATGTTCTACAATCAAGCAAACTCATTGCAAGTCAACAAAATTGGAAAAAATACATAATACAGAACTACAATTAAGTAATTGAATCAGAATATAATTTCATTGAATCAAAAATTACATTCAGTGCAACGTCAAGACAAATTCGATGTTCAAATATCGAAGCTCAAGAGTGAAGCGGATCGTGGAGACTTGAAGGCTAATTTCTTACTTGAACAAATTCGAGCTTTCACGAAAAAACGTGTAAATGCAAAGACACAACAATAAACATATGTGTATTGCTCTGTAATAAATCACCGTCGGCTTATCGCTTACTGAGAGATATAAATATTTTACAACTTCCTCATCCACGGACAATGAAAACGTACAATGGGTGTACGAACGGAGAGACAGGTGTCACGCCACTTGCAAAAGCTAGGTTGACAGCTGAAGAAAAGTCACTGACTCACGATAATGAGAAGGTTGGTTCATTAATCATTAATGAAATGGCCATAAAGTCAAGACTATTGTATGACAAGAATTTAGACATGTTTCTCGGCATTAGTGATATTGAGAAAGATGCAATTGGAATCGAACATAAATTGGCTAATAAATTATTATGCATCCTGTTCAAGGGCCTGTCATCCTTCTACAGGATACCAGTTTCGTTCTACTTTACATGTGGACTCACAGGACAACAGTTATCTAGGATAACACTGGACGCACTGACTGCGGTTGAGGAATGCGGCTTCAAGGTCATCAGAATAGTGACTGACAACTGTCAGGTGAATGTGTCAATGTTTGAGGCGCTGTATGGCGGATGTGTCACTCATGAAATTCGTCACCCGAAAGACGAGCAGAGGCCACTTTTTCCTAGTTTCGATCCGAGTCACATCATTAAGAATGTACGATCACAATTCAATATATGAGTAGGAACTTCTATGTAGATTACGATTTAAAAGCTAGTGATCATCTCAAGAATCTGTACCACTTACAGAAAAAGCTAGTAGTAAAGCCAGTTAGAAAATTAAGCAGGAAGGTTGTATATCCAAGCAATTTAGAAAAAAAATGAATGTGGCAAGAGCCAAATTGGTGTTTACTCCAGAGACAATAGCTAGGCTTAAGAGCATCGAAGTCGTGTGCCCAGAGAAAGTTGAAGATAAGGACAGCCTACACGAAACAACAAAATTCTTGGAAATGTTTAAAAAATGGTTTGATATACATGATATCTGCAACACCACACACGGACTTCATTCCAGAAACACGGACAAGCTTATTTTCAGTGAAGTTAATGATGAGAGACTTTCATGGCTGACCAATGAATTTCTGCCTTACCTGTCACAGATACAAAGTTATCCCGATAAAAAGATGAGACTTACAAAGGAAACTTATCAAGCTTTGGTGCTAACAACTTCATCAACCGTATCCTGCATGCGATTTCTAATCAGTATCGGCTTCCATTATGTGCTTACGCGGAATCTCTCAAGTGACGATGTAGAACTGCTCTTCAGTCACCTGAGAAATAAGGGAGGTAGCAATGACATGATGGACGTGAGATCATGCCTGCATGCCATCGAGTCAACACTTAGCACAGGAATTATCGCATCTTCTAGAAATGGGAATATGGAGCTGAGGGAAGATGCAGTCGTAACAGGCGCCTTGACCAAGTTTCTGAAGCCTAAAATATCGCGGAAGGTGCAAAACCAAGCCAATGCTAAAGAAGCACCCCAGCTTCCGGCACATGTCTTGGAGATTCTTGAATGCCCTGCTCAAGGTAAGAATATGGGGAATATAGCCTATATTAAGTTCATTGAAATAAAACATTATGATTGACATTTTAGCATTAAAATCTATTTTTGTTTTCAGAAAAGCCAGCGTCTCTATCTTCCATTTCAATTGCAATGGTAGCGGGATTTCTTGTAAGAGTGGCAGAAGAGAGAACAGACTGTGAAGGTTGCTTAGAGAAAATATCAGCTCCAGCAAATTCAAGCCTGCCATTTAGTTGAATTCATTTTCAAGACAGAGGGGGATTCAGATATCCCAAAGCTTCTTTTATTTATCTGTTGGAAACAATTTCTCACTTTGTCACAACAGCCGTACATTCATGACTCAAAAATATTTAGTGTCAAATTTCACAAATATTTTAACTGACACGTTCTCCGAGCACACAAAATGTGTAGTGTGTATTGACAATTCTCTCTCCGCGGTTCTTCTGCAAAAGTTTTTAAGGCCACCTTTAAGGAATATTGGCGTGAACCACACGGGCAGTAGTGCAACGTTCCTGAATTTAAGAAGTAAGCCACTTGATAGAATAATTCTTGAAGTGAAGTGAAATACAGTTAAGAGTGAGCCGTATTCATTACTTGGGGGAAAATGGATGAAAACAGGTAAGAAGTGCTAAAAAACATGTATTAAATGTACTTGAGTTGCATGTAACGCATAGTCAAAAGCAGACAACTTGGGCGCCGAACCGCGATCCTAGTGGCGTAAAGTGGAACTATCAGTTTGGCGTACCAAGTCTCAGCTCTATTTCCAGGCCTTGAGTATAACGTAGGCCACGGTTTAAACGCGCCAATCTCTGGAGCTACCAGTCGGGTTCGAAAAATTATTTTTGTATATGATAGCCATTTTCGAGAGGAGTAGTTTAGGCTATGTTAAATTTCGGACAGACAATTCCATTCCCTGCATTTAGGCCCTTTTGCACAAATCTACACCGTTACACCGATCTGAACCAAAATTGGTATACTTACCCTTTGGAACCCTGCGAGTAACACTGTCTACATGAAATTTATGACAGACCACTCCATTCCCTGCATTTAGGCCCTTTTGCACAAATCTACACCGTTGCACAGATCTGAACCAAAATTTGTATACTTACCCTTTGGAACCCTGCGATTACCACTGTCTACATGAAATTTATGACAGACCAGACCATTCCCTGCATTTAGGCCCTTTGGCATAAATCTACACTGTTTCACTAATCTGAACCAAAATTTGTATACTTACCCTTTGGAATCCTGCGAGTAACACTGTCTACATGAAATTTATGACAGACCTGTCCATTCCCTGCATTTAGGCCCTTTGGCGCAAATCTACACCGTTTAACCGATCTGAACCAAAATTTCTAAACTTACCCTTTGGAAACCTGCGAGGACCACTGTCTACATGAAATTTATGACAGACCAGTCCATTCCCTGCAATTAGGCCCTTTGGCACAAATCTACACCGTTTCACTAATCTGAACCAAAATTTGTATACTTACCCTTTGGAATCCTGCGAGTAACACTGTTTACATGCAATTTCGGACAGACCACTCCACTCCCTGCATTTATGCCCTTTGGCACAAATCTACACCGTTTCACCGATCTGAACCAAAATGTGTATACTTACCCTTTGGAACCCTGCGAGTGACACTGTCTGCATGAATTTTCGGACAGACAACTCCATTCCCTGCATTTAGGCCCTTTGGCACAAATCTACACCGTTTCACCGATCTGAACCAAATTTCACATACTTACCCTTTGGAACCCGACGATTGACACTGTCTGCATGAAATTTTGGTCCGACCACTCCATTCCCTGCATTTAGGCCCTTTGGCACAAATCTACACCGTTTCACTTATCTGAACCAAAATTTGTATACTTACCCTTTGGAACCCTGCGAGTAACACTGTCTGCATGAAATTTCGTACAGACAACTCCATTCCCTGCATTTAGGCCCTTTGGCACATATCTACACCGTTTCACCGATCTGAACCAAATTTCACATACTCACCCTTTGGAACCCGACGAGTGACACTGTCTGCTTGAAATTTCGGACAGGCCACTCCATTCCCTGCATTTAGGTCCTTTGGCACAAACCTACTCCGTTTCACCGATCTGAACCACATTTTGTATACTTACACTTTGGATCCCAGCGGGTGACACTGTCCACTTTAAATTTCGGACAGACCACTCCATTCCCTGCATTTAGGCCCTTTATCACAAATCCACACCGTTCCTCCTAATTTCTCCAAATTTTACTTACACTTTGAAACCCTGCTGGTAACACTGTCCACTTGATATTTTGTACAACGCTCTCATTTCCCTACATTTAGAATAACAAACAAACTGAACTTGAAAACCACGTATTGAGGCCTTAGAACCATTCATGTCCGTAGTAGTGTAACTGTAAGAGTATTTTAATAAATCAATTGTTGACTGGCAATTCGGGCTGCATCACGTCGCCCCTACCAGTGTTCTGGTACAGAATTGCGAAAATATTTAAATCTTGCGCTGGTTATAAATTGCAGTCACGGGGAGTAATTAGTGCAAAAGGATTTCTTAGGCCCCTTAAAACAGTAATCATCATGAACATATTATACCTCTGTATAAGTGCAATGGTGTTGGTGCAGTACATTGAGGTTATCAGCTGCAATAAGCGTTGGTGCTATCAAATTTACCTTCATTTATTCCGAAACTTATCGTTTAGCGCTATGTGGCGGTAAATGATACTATTTTACCTCAGGAGCTCGGGACAGCCGAAGTTTTCCAAAGTGTTCTGATTATTTTCCTATGGCGCTATGCGAATTGAATTGTATTTATTAAAAACACCGTACTAGCAATTAATGTATCCTGAAGCTAGCCCATATCTCTTTTCGGTAAACCGCACTGTAAGAATTTAAACAAGTACATTTTGTTTGTACCAGACAATAATTGTATTGACTTGAGATTTCCGAAACCAACAATTTAATAATGTTATACAACAGCTTAAAAAAAGCGCAAACCCTTTATTACTAAGGCAAGTAATATATTTTAAATTTTTGACATACGATCTAACTAGAAATTTTAAATTACAGTTTTATAAATATTTTGTAAATGGTAAACATTGCTATATGTTAAATAGGCTTTAACCAAGTCTTATAACATGACACCTGGCTGTACTACAACAGGATAGCACGAGCAAGCGATTTAAGATGGCTATCAACAATCTAGTTATCACGCCTATGAAAATTAAGGTTACCTCAAACATAATTCAACAATCTAGTTATCACACCTATCAAAAATCAAGGCCGCCTCAAAATCTCAACTCACCTCAAAACCTCAGCTAACCTCAATACCACAAACATAATTCAACAATCTAGTTATCACGTCTATCAAAAATCAAGGTTACCTCAAAATCTAATCTAACCTAAAACCTCAAGCACAATTCAAAATCTGTTCTGAACTATCAAAAATAAAATACAACCCGATAAATATGTTGTACATACACCAAAATTCCATATTTTCCTATTTTTATTGTATTTAATCTTTAAATTATAAAACAGTAAATAAATAAAACCCACTAATTAAATCTACTATACAATTTTATAAATTTTCCCCAAATTTACATATTTGTATAACAAACTTAAATAATTAAAGTATCTTTTCTTTTGTAAAGTTTTTCTAAACTTTAATAAAAACAAATAAAATCATGGGACAGAAATATACTACAAAGGCATACATTCCATAAAATCCCGCCCGCGATAATTCAATAAGCTAATTATATATATTGAATCATATAAATATAAGAACCGTAACAAATTCTTATTTAAAGCTTACTACAGTATATTTTTCATTAGTGTAATGGGAATTTTTAAATTATTTATTTATATATTTATATATTTATTTATTATTTAATATTTATTACGCACGGCAATGCATGTAGAAAGATGGTTACACTATACGTTAAGACTAATTTGTTTAAGCCTTGAGCGGCCTTGTGATAAGAAATTGCTGACCAGACACAAGTTAGCTGCAGGGTAACACCGGTAACACTTTGGCGACTATGCTTGTTTTTGACTAGTGGTTAGGGTTCTAGAGAGTGGCTTGCCATTTTGGTTCATATACAACAGATCCTTAGGCATATATAGAAACAGAGCGACCATGTTGGTTCTTTACTAAAACGAGACATTATACCAGAGACGGTTAGGATAGCCAAATACCATACCTAAGAGACAGTTTTTATTTATTTATTTATTTATTTATTTATTTAAGTATTTATTTATTAATAATTACTTAATAGCCTATTTATTTATTTATTTATTCAATTACAGTATTTATGTATTTCCCAAAATTCAAAAGTAGGCTAAAACTTTACACAGACTTTTAACAAAGTTGAGAATTGTTCACACCTACTTGTGCTAGGATTCTCTTTTGTCTACCTCTCTTGGTTAGCTCTTGTTTCTTGCGAAACAGACGGTATTAGAATACTAAGTGTCTATGATGTTATTACTATGACTTACAAAAACGCTGTTGTGTGACGGTAGATGCTAGTCAACGGGTGGCGACTCATTACTAAAACCCGTTACACGGTGCCAGAGAGGTTGCCTTAAATTCTCCGGAACTCCCCTAAATGTCCCTAAAATTCCTCCAATTTCCCCATATTTCATAAAATTCCCTACATTTATCATAACTCTCGTAAATGCACCTAAAATCCATTATATTTACTCAAATCCCTAAAATCCATAATATTTACTCAAATTCTTAAAATTTACTAGATTTACCCTAATTCCAATAATATTCCATTTTACGTTTGCTATTTTACAAGGTGGTTTCCCATACTTTTCCTAGACAAATACCGAGATGTAGACCACGATCTCTACCTTACATTTTATTGCACTGTTTTATTTAATAACATTAATGTTCGACGATGTCGAAATGTAAATATTATATGTCAGAAAACTGTATGATAATAAGGGTCATTATAACACTGGTATTCATTATGAAACAGTTTCCCCCATCAATCATAGCTCAAGAAACAGTTGTGTGACCAATTAGGTGAGGATAGCATCGCACCTGTGCTGACTTCCACGGCCTCCCTTTTTCAAATTTCACTGCGTGGCTAGTGTCATAGTGGGGTATTTGAGGAGGCCATGGTTAAATACAAGGTATTATCTGCGTCCCATGCGCTCTGTTCAGTACATAGAACTGGCGAAATCTCGACAGATATTTATGAATATTTATGTTCAAACATAAAATAGTTATAATTATCGTCGAACATAAACAGTCGTATGCAACTCGCCTATAATGGAAATTAAGACACTCGTATGGAAATAATGTACTATAGTTTATTACGAACTAACCATTAGAAAGGACATCCGGCCATAAAAACTATCCTGTACCCGAATGGCTTATTTTAAAATGTTACACATATTTAACCACAAATATAGAATTGACACTTATCTGTACCAGGATTTTCTTTTTCAATACCATAACCACATCCGGGGCTTTGTAACCTGCCATGGTGTAACGCTAAATGCTAGTTAACTGGCGGCGACTGACAACTTACACATGAACACGGCCCCTCTAAATTAGCTAATATCCAATTATATTTCCTAAAATTATCTTTAGAACCCTCAATTAAACACAAAGTTCACGGGACTGATGACCGCAATGTCACAAAGTTTTCTACACACCTAATTATACGGGCCTAATAGCCATGATATCTAAATACCCTAACTAGACGGTTGCAACGAATTGGATATTGCAAACCCCATAATATGATTTATGTGCACCCAAGTACACTCAGCTGACGACCTATATATTCATATATTTCGAAAGGGTATCCGGGCGTAAAAACCACACAACACATGGACTTCTATCGCATATTATCCCCAACAGACATTATAGAGAACTAAAAACAAACTGGGCATGAATTGATTGGCAAGCAAGTTGAGATAACAAGCTGACCTGGCAGGAAGATATGTCTCTAGTTACCATCAGGGAAGAATATGTTTGCATGACGTATCATTCGCAGTTCTTATCTCTCGCTTTTACTTCAACGGGGCGCACTAAGCCTGGTGATGCAAAACAGAGGAGAGCCGACTTTGATTCCCACTATTAGTCATCCTGGAATGGTTTCCCACTTTTTACTCTAGGCAATTGCTGGGTTGGCTCCTAACTTAACGCCACGGCCACCTCCTCCCCAATTCTATTTCATTGCAAAGTGGCTAGCACTCTTGACTCTCGCACCGGAGGCCTAGGTTCAATTGTTAGCTCAGTCAAGAAATGTATTTCAGGTCTTAGAACAGGAACGATGAATACTTAGTTTCGTGAGACAGTACTAAGACGACAAGGGTTCGATTCCCGCCTCAGCTGTCCTAGAAGTGACTTTTTGTGGTTTCCATTATCCCTTGGGGCTTGCTAGGGCAGTGCTTAGGTTGCATACCTCTTAACTAAGCAGAAAGGGTTCCGTCCCCAGGGGCGTGGTGGCTCAGCGGTCTAGCAGAATGCCTCTCACCAAGGCGGTCTGGGTTCGATTCCCGGTCAATGCATGTGAGATTTTCGAAGTGAAATGCCATGTCCTGTGGTTCGGATTCCACGTAAAAAGGAGGTCCCGTGGCTCATGATCTAGAGATTAAAGGTCACGTTAAACTACAAGCCTCCTTTTGGTTCCGTCTCCTCCCCCCGGATAATGTATGGTAGATTTTGGAATTAAAATTTTACATTGTGAGATTTGGATTCCACGTAAAACTAGAGGTCTCTCAATAGGTCTAGGGATTTATATCTTGTGTGCTTGGCGACAACGAGACCCAGCTGAGTCTAAATTTCACTCCGGCCGGAATAGAATTAAATGTTTCTTCACAGTTTCATTCCAACGGAATAGAATTAAATTGTATGAATGTTATTACACTCCGACCGGAATAGAATTAAATTGTATGAATGTTATTACACTCAGACCGGAATAGAATTAAATTGTATGGAAGTAATTTCACTCCGGCCTGAATATAAGTAAATGTTCATTCGAATTTAAGTGTATGGATTCAACTTCACTCCAGCTGGAATAGAATCAAATGTTTCTTCACAGTTGCATTCCAACGGAATAGAATTAAGTTGTATGAATTTAAGTTCACTCCGGTCAGAGTAGAATTAAATGCTCGTTTGAGTTAAACGGAATAGAATTAAATGTTCGTTTGAATTATATTCCATGAATTTAATTTTACTCCAGCTGGAATGAAATTAAATGTTCGTCCAGAGTTTCGTTCCGAGAAGAACAGAATTGAATTGTATGGATTACATTTCACTCCGGCCGGAATGGACCGAAATATTTTGTTCAGAGTTTCATTCCGAGAGGAATATTATTAAATGTTTTATTCATAATTTAATTCCGAGAGGAATAGAATTAAAACGTGTGAATTTAATGTCATTACCACCGGAGTGGAATTCATTGTTTTCTTCAGAGTTTCATTCCGAAGAGAATTAAATTAAATTCTTTGGATTTAATTGTATTCCCTTCGGAACAAAATCGAGTGTCTCATTCAACATTTCATTCCGAGAGGAATAAAATGCAATGCAATGGATTTAACTTCACTCCCAGCGGAATTGCATTGAATTTTATTCCGTGATTTATTCTGAGAGGAATAGAAATCAATATTCCATTCCCAATTTGATTCCTTAGGCCTAGCGGATTGAAATTATTATGTTTCACTCCAGGTTTAATTCTACGCCGGAATAGTATTGCATTGGCAGGCTGAATTTAATTCCACTCTTGCTCCGAAGTGAAATATAAAATTTTGTTCACTTTACCATGTTAGGTACAGTGGGCGACGATGGCCATGACACTCGTTAGGATCCGCCAAAGCCCACTACTGCTCTCGTACTTCAGTGCCAGTGCAAAATACTCGAACGATCACCAGTGGTGCAGTGTCCACACGCAATACTCGACCAAACACTCATAGTTCAGTGCCAGTGCTTAATACTCGAACGAGCACCAGTGGTTCAGTGCCCGCAAGCAATACTCGACCAAACACTCATAGTTCAGTGCCAGTGCTTAATACTCGAACGAGCACCAGTGGTTCAGTGCCCGCAAGCAATACTCAACCGAGCACTCATAGTTCAGTGCCAGTGCATAATACTCGTACAAGCACCAGTGGTTCAGTGCCCGCGCGCAATACTCAACCGAGCACTCATAGTTCAGTGCCAGTGCATAATACTCGACTGAGCACTCATAGTTCAGTGCCAGTGCATAATACTCGAACGAGCACCAGTGGTTCAGTGCCCGAAAGCAATACTCAACCGAGCACTCATAGTTCAGTGCCAGTGCATAATACTCGAACAAGCACCAGTGGTTCAGTGCCCGCGCGCAATACTCAACCGAGCACTCATAGTTCAGTGCCAGTGCATAATACTCGACTGAGCACTCATAGTTCAGTGCCAGTGCATAATACTCGAACGAGCACCAGTGGTTCAGTGCCCGCAAGCAATACTCAACCGAGCACTCATAGTTCAGTGCCAGTGCATAATACTCGAACAAGCAACAGTGGTTCAGTGCCCGCGCGCAATACTCAACCGAGCACTCATAGTTCAGTGCCAGTGCATAATACTCGACTGAGCACTCATAGTTCAGTGCCAGTGCATAATACTCGAAAGAGCACCAGTGGTTCAGTACCCGCCCGCAATACTCAACCGAGCACTCATAGTTCAGTGCCAGTGCATAATACTCAACTGAGCACTCATAGTTCAGTGCCAGTGCATAATACTCGAAAGAGCACCAGTGGTTCAGTACCCGCCCGCAATACTCGACCAAACACTCATAGTTCAGTGCCAGTGCATAATACTCGAACAAGCACCAGTGGTTCAGTGCCCGCAAGCAATACTCAACCGAGCACTCATAGTTCAGTGCCCGCGCGTGATATTCGACCAAGCACCAGTAGTTCGGTGCCCACGCGCAATACTCGACCAAACACTCATAGTTCAGTGCCAGCGCGTGATATTCGACCTAGCACCAGTAGTTCGGTGCCCTCGCATAATACTCGACCGAGCACTCATAGTTCAGTGCCAGCGCGTGATATTCGACCAAGCACCAGTAGTTCGGTGCCCGCGCGTGATACTCGATTGAGCACTCATAGTTCAGTGCCAGCGCGTGATATTCGACCAAGCACCAGTAGTTCGGTGTCCGCGCGTGATACTCGATTGAGCACTCATTGTTCAGTGCCAGCGCATGGTACTCGACCGAGCAACAGTAGTTCGGTGTCCGCGCGTAATACTCGACTAAACACCCCTAATTCAGTGTCCGCGCATAATACTTGACCGAGAACTAGCAGATCAGTGCCCGCGCGTAACACTCAACTGAACACTAGTAGTTAAGCGCCTGCGAGTAATACTCGACTAAACACCCCTAATTCAGTGTCCGCGCATAATACTTGACCGAGAACTAGCAGATCAGTGCCCGCGAGTAACACTCGACAGAACACTCACAGTTCAGTGCCCGCGCGTAATACTCGACCGAGCACCAGTAATGCAGTGCCCGCTGGAGTAACTGGACATGCACAATATTACTACTCCACAATAAGGGAAGATGAAATTTTAAACTAGGAATAATAGGTTTGGAAGAACAAAAATATTTGGATAATAGGATGGACTGATGTACAGTATTTGAAAAACACAAACATAAAAATACATAACTTACATACTCAATAAAAGTTTTCCTTTTTATTAGTTTAAAAAGCCTCCTGAGTCTATAAAAGGTAAGAGAAAGATCAAAAATGTGATCTTGAATTTGAGTGGTGGAACCACTTTAAACTTGAAGCAATTATTGCTTTGTAAAAATAATGAACAATAATATAATAGAAGTTGTTAAAGAGGGTTTGCTAGTGCCAGCGGGCATGAGCTAGACACAATAACAACATTGTGGTGTTTGAAGCCATATTTTCAGTGTTGCCTTAGTAAACAAGAGTTTAGTGCTTTTCAGTCGGTCAACACGAATGTACCCAAAAGAGATGGGTTATGCCCTAATCCTGAAATAAATTACATGAGATTAATAAAACACTAGGATGACCAGTTTCGATCGTCAAGCGATCATCATCAGATCCAATACACTTAGGCTATAAAATCTATGTTTGAAATACAGGTGAAAATATTTACAATATGTACAATTATTTAGTTGCAGTATTGGTACTGCAACTGTCAGTGTATGCTAAATGCAGTATATATGTTAGGTGAAATGCTAAATGGTGATGGCTATCCGGAGATTGTACTTTAGAGAGATTATATGGCTGTAAACTATGGTTAAACTAAAAAAATTTAGGCTAACTACTTATCTGATTGTCTTCCGTACTACAGCTATTCGCAGTTTCCGTGCTCACTTGAACTCGCTGTGCTGTCGACTGCGGTGGTTATCTTAACGACTGGTTTTTCCCTGCCTTCCCCCCCTGTCCCTACGTGCTGTGGGGAGTGATCGCGATGTGTTTATGTGAGGTGTTGCCAACCTAGATAAGATGTATGTTATTGAATGAGGTGGATCTACAACTATTAAAGACCGTGGATTAGTCCTCGCCACGCGTGGAGCATAACCCATTCGAACTAAGCGTTGACGGTCTTATGAGGACGTCCCGGCATCTTTAATACTGCCTCTAATATGAGCCTTGGTTTATTGCAGAAGAAAAGTACATCGTACACCTGATCCAGATAACATTTACCTATTAAAAAACCCCTAATTTCCCCCCTTTTTTATCTAGCTTGGCTGTGTCGCTAAATTGTGTTTTGTTTCCGACAGGGTGTGTTTTTTAGTAGCGTGAAGAGGGGTGAGCTCTCCATGAACGTGTGTTCATTTAGATTGTTGGGATTGTTTCGTTTGGCTAGGTGTATCTCGATTGCTTCCTTTATGTCAAGAGCTCTGCCTTTCGATTCGTGATGGATTATTTTAAGGTCCGACTCTATGTTGGTAAAGCTATGCCCTGCGTCACACATATGTTCGCACACGGCTGAATGTGTTCCGTATCTTATCGCATTTCTATGCTCATTATAACAGTTGTTAAAGGCGAGTAGACACACGTTATAATGAGCATAGAAATGCGATAAGATACGGAACACATTCAGCCGTGTGCGAACATATGTGTGACGCAGGGCATAGCTTTACCAACATAGAGTCGGACCTTAAAATAATCCATCACGAATCGAAAGGCAGAGCTCTTGACATAAAGGAAGCAATCGAGATACACCTAGCCAAACGAAACAATCCCAACAATCTAAATGAACACACGTTCATGGAGAGCTCACCCCTCTTCACGCTACTAAAAAACACACCCTGTCGGAAACAAAACACAATTTAGCGACACCGCCAAGCTAGATAAAAAAGGGGGGAAATTAGGGGGTTTTTAATAGGTAAATGTTATCTGGATCAGGTGTACGATGTACTTTTCTTCTGCAATAAACCAAGGCCCATATTAGAGGCAGTATTTAAGATGCCGGGACGTCCTCATAAGACCGTCAACGCTTAGTTCGAATGGGTTATGCTCCACGCGTGGCGAGGACTAATCCACGGTCTTTAATAGTTGTAGATCCACCTCATTCAATAACATACATCTTATCTAGGTTGGCAACACCTCACATAAACACATCGCGATCACTCCCCACAGCACGTAGGGACAGGGGGGGAAGGCAGGGAAAAACCAGTCGTTAAGATAACCACCGCAGTCGACCGCACAGCGAGTTCAAGTGAGCACGGAAACTGCGAATAGCTGTAGTACGGAAGACAATCAGATAAGTAGTTAGCCTAAAATTTTTTAGTTTAACCATAGTTTACAGCCATATAATCTCTCTAAAGTACAATCTCCGGATAGCCATCACCATTTAGCATTTCACCTAACATATATACTGCATTTAGCATACACTGACAGTTGCAGTACCAATACTGCAACTAAATAATTGTACATATTGTAAATATTTTCACCTGTATTTCAAACATAGATTTTATAGCCTAAGTGTATTGGATCTGATGATGATCGCTTGACGATCGAAACTGGTCATCCTAGTGTTTTATTAATCTCATGTAATTTATTTCAGGATTAGGGCATAACCCATCTCTTTTGGGTACATTCGTGTTGACCGACTGAAAAGCACTAAACTCTTGTCACAATAACAACATTAATTACTAATGAAAGTCTAGATTAAAGAAGAGCTAGACACTCAAGTAGCGTATTTTGTTAATTAAAATGGCTTAATGAACAATAATGAAATAGAAGTCTTTGGCGAAGGTTTGCTAGTGCCAGCGGGCATTAGCTAGACAAAATAATAACATTAATTACTGATGACAGTCTAGATTAAAGAAGAGCGAGACATTCAATTAGTTTAAGTTGTTAATTAAAGTAGCTAAAGACAGCTGTGGCTAATGGCACAAGAGAGGCTATAAGAAATGAAAGTATTGAAGATATTGACAAAGGTATGCTAGTGCTAGATTACCAAAGAGCTAGACACTGCAATAACATTAGTGGCTACAGACACAAGAGAGGCCGCAGGAAGTCAAAGTATTAAAGATAGTAAGAAAGGTTTGCATGTTCTAGCGTACACAAGAGCTAGACACTGCAATATCATGAGTTATGAATGAGGGTGGCTAAAGAAAGCCGCTGCTAGTGATACAGGAGTGGCAACGAGAGTAGGAAGTGATAAATTTAGAGAGTAACAAGGCTTTGCCAATTGCTAGCACACGCAATAGCTAGACTCTACATTAACATGAGTTATTAAAGAAGGCTTGGTCAAGGAGAGCCGTGGCTTGTCCACAAAGCAAGGCCACGAGAACAGAAAGTATAGAAGGTAGAGAATTGCAAGGATTTGGCAAATGCTAGCAAACGAAATAGTCAGACACAACAGTAACATGAGTTATTAAAGGAGATTTGGCTAAAGACAGCCGTGGTTTGTTCACAACAAAGCAAGGCCGCAAGAATAGAAAGTATTAAAGGTAGAGAATGGCAAGGTTTTACCAAATGCTAGCACACGCAATAGCTAGATACAAAATTAACACGAGGTATTAAAGGAAATTTGGCTAAAGACAGCCGTGGCTTGTTCACATAGCAAAGCCACAAGAATAGAAAGTATTAAAGGTAGAGAATGACAAGGCTATGCCAAATGCTAGCACAGGCAATAAATAAAGAAGCTTGTAGTTTAACGTGACCGTAAATCGCGCGATCATGAGCCACGGGACCTCCTTTTTACGTGGAATCTGAACCACAGTACATGGCATTTCACTTCGAAAATCGCACATGCATTGACCGGGAATCAAACCCGGTCTGCCTTGGTGAGAGGCTGACAGCTTGACCGCTGAGCCACCACACCCCCGCACACGCAATAGCTAGACACAACATTAACATGAGTTATGAAAGGAGATATGGCTTAAGACAGCCGTAGCTTGTTCACAAAGCAAGGCCACAACAATAGAAAGTATTAAAAGTATAGAAAGACAAGGCTTCGCCAAGTGCTACCACATGAAATAGCTAGACACAACATTAACATGAATTATAAAAGGAGATTTGGCTAAAGACAGCCGTGGCTTGTTCACAAAGCAAGGCCTCACGAATAGAATGTATTAAAAGTAGATAATGGCAAGGCTTTGCCAAGTGCTAGCACACGCAATAGCTAGACACAACATTAACATGAGTTATTAAAGGAGATATGGCTTAAGACAGCCCTGGCTTGTTCTCAAAGCAAGGCCACAATAATAAAAAGTATTAAAAGTATAGAAAGGCAAGGCTTTGCCAAGTGCTACCACATGAAATAGCTAGACACAACATTAACATGAGTTATAAAAGGAGATTTGGCAAAAGACAGCCGTGGCTTGTTCACAAAGCAAGGCCACAAGAATAGAATGTATTAAAAGTAGATAATGGCAAGGCTTTGCCAAGTGCTAGCACACGCAATAGCTAGACACAACATTAAAATGAGTTATTAAAGGAGATTTGGCTAAAAACAGCCGTGGTTTGTTTACAAAGCAAGGCCATAAGAATAGAAAGTATTTAAGACAGAGAGAGAAGAAATATAATGGTATGATATGAGTGAATGCTTCAACACACAAAAGTTGAGGTATTTAAAGCAAGGGTTACACACTCACATGGGAAAGTTTATGCAGAAACTGCAAGCAGTTTTATTTATCAATGATGTACAGCCCTACTATGAGGAGCTTTTTAGTTACAAAAAATATAGTAGGATAATTACAAAGTTCATAAATGACTTACAAGCTAATAAACATGAAGAGAATTTAGATGTGCTAGTGGAGCATAATTGGATGCTAAGCACAATGCTAATATTTGTCAAACATTGGAGAATAGATCGAATGGGGCAAGGTTGGGTAGGAAAAGTGTTTATATTTTGAGAGTCTGTCCTTTGCAGTCGCCTCCGTAGCGTAGCGGTCAGCATGGTTAGCTGCCGCCCCGGAGGTCCTGGGTTCGATTCCCGGCTCTGCCACGAAATTTGAAAAGTGGTATGAGGACTGGAACGGGGTCTAATCATCCTCGGGTGGTCCAAATGAGTAGAGGGGGTTCGATTCCCACCTCAGCCATCCTCGAAGTGTGTTTCCGTGGTTTCCCACTTCGTCTTTGGGCAAATGCCGGGATGGTACTGTACCCGTACATTCTAGAGGCGGTCTGTTAGATATCCGAAGCACCGCTGGATTTGTAGACCCTGACAGCTCCGGCGCAAATACTAGTCAAGAATCCACTCCAACAAGACCCTCACGAATATACGTGGCGGAAATTACGATGAAACTGCGAATTACATATTATGCACTTAGCTCGAAGTAGAGCACCTACCTTTCGTTCTCGGGGATCTCGTGGTCAGCCTCTGGACCTATAATGGGTTTCACAGTTGCATCTCCTTATGTCTAAAATAAATCGAAACGACGCGGCTTCTAACAAACTAAACAATTTAATAACAATGGTGTAAACTAAATCTAAACATTCATACAATAAATAAAACACACTCCCTTTCTTTCTTCTTCACATTTACGCCACTGACAATACTGCGTTCCACGAACACTGTGACAAATTTTGTGGCGGCTTGTGTCATTATAACAAGCTATACATCAATTAAAGACCCCTGCGTATTTACATTCCTTTGACGCGCTCCAGTGAACACTTGGGTGCTAGTAGCACGCGACAGATTATATAACAGACTCCGTTACATTCCCAGAGCTGGCTGATTCATAGCTGCTTGCCTGTTGGCTCGCAACAACTCTTTACATTTGTGTGGCCGAGCGCTGACCTTGGATGGAAACGAGTTTTAACAAACCCTCGCTATTCCAGCCTTGACCACAAATACACCTCTCCATCATATCACAAGCGATGTTAAAATGAAACAGATTCACGCCAGACAAATACGTAAATCATACACACATCCTACACGCTAATGAAACAAAACTTCTGCACACTATTCCTTTCATACTCTCGCATTGTGACGTCCCAATGGAGTTCTTTTCATTCACACTGAACAAGAAACAAACCACATTCAATCACATCAACACTCATACGCTAACCACTACACTAGAATATCAACAAACTCCCTATACCTAACACATTATACACCCGATTGGCAATTAAAGAAAGTTAATGATAAGTGAATTGAAAATGACACTAATAGCATGAGCTATTATCATTTAAAATAAGTAGTGTCTATATACACATGAGCCTGAGCTCCGAACTCACAGTTATGTCAAATGCAATTAACTGGGATCCTCATCAGCTTCTACAGCTTCAGAAATCCTACCACCTTTCTCTCCTTTCTGGTCTGGTGTCATAATAGATCAAATACACTCGACCACTCAAGGTTAAACATATGTCGTTACATACTTGGGTTTAATAATATTAATGATAGTAAAACATAACAGATGTCAATATCCATTTCCCGTTTAAATTTCAATTGTGACCCTCCTGTCTTCACTTATCCAAAGCCGTGTATGAAATAAAGAGCTCTGTTAACTCACACCTTTATGCCTTGCCAAACATAGTCATGCCCACGCAATGACTGTAATATAAAATGCGGAAACACCTTAGCAAAAACCTCGTATGCCAACTGCACACGGAATTACATACAGATTTAACCACTATCAAAGGGTTATCACCTTCACTTCCTTCAAACTGGCGTTCCTTAAAAAGGGCATAATTCCTCAGCGTTGTCAAACCAACCGCTGGTCTAATAAACAATAACATCAGTTGTTAAGCCATTAATCTATACATGTCAACGACCTTTGGACTAAGCGTGAAAGACCTCCTCACTATTACTTTAAAAACGTTACTAAGATAAATCGAAACTGTTGTGAATACATTTAATAAAAAATACTGTATCTTAACTTCACAATTCTGGTTTCAAATTTCACCGATGAAGGAATATCATGTCTACAACGTGACATTATATTACACCTCGTGAATACTTAATCACAAAATTATATATGTGTGTCCAACAAGAATCGATCACGACGAGGATATCAAACAAGAACTTCCCTAACGTCGGATGATAATAAATCTTCCAAGAAGATTCTAACCTCGGATTATTTTAAATGACTGAAAGTTCATGGCTTTCTTCAATAAAACATACAGTTAGTCATATTCGTATTATCTCCATTCTGAACGAATGTCTATGAGTTCTAACGATGATAATAATAGTTTCCACGTTAAGTGTTTCTCTACCGAACGATGCCATGATATTTCACAATATATCACTAATAATATCTTCTCTCTTGATGCCTCTTCTCGACGGATAAAATGCCCAAATTAAACTAATAAAAATTAATTTAATCGGTAACATAGACGAAAATGTCTATCACCTGAATTCAAAATGAATTCATAAACGTCGAAAATAAATTACTATTCCTTAAAGGAAATGACAAAAATGCTTGTTCCTCGAACAAGTGAAAATCTCAGTTCAGAAACTGGATTTCAAACAAACAAAGCTAAAAGCGTCGAAAGACGATTACTACAAATGACCTCGAAGAATAAAATGTCTATACATGGAGTACATAAATATTGTGTCGAAATATGGATAAAGGATTTTCTCAATAATGTCACTATAAAGCTCTAACTACAAGTTTAGTGAACACGGCTACCTGGTCTGGAAGTCTAGAAGCTCATGATAGAGTATTACAAATTACTCAGTTGTTACATCTTCCAAGGATCCGGGTTGGATCCTAGCTCGTCTCCAAGAACTCGTGACCTCAGGAAAGGAACGAATTCCCCTACTGGAAAACAGCAAGCTCCAACCGGGATCGAACTGCGGACCTCCAATCATCATCTTCATTGTGACCGGGTATACCCTGGACCTCTTGATAATCTTCATGTCTCTTCTTACTTCGTCATAGTACAGTTTCATCAAAACAACGAGAAGTGTCAAAAGTTCAGCTTCCCATTTCGAAGGACATTCGAAAAGGAAGTCGTGGACCTCACTCGCATAACGAATATTCATGTAGATGGAATATGAACATCGTTCTGTAGTCGCTGGTGTTAATGTCGAGCTCATGTCTGACAATAATGGACTAGAATGTAGTTGTACATCATGTCTCATGTTCGCTCATCAAGTAGACATCCATGAACAAACTCCTCTAACGAAGCTCCATCGCTGACTATATTGCTTCTATCTGCTTATTTTCCTGGCGCACATACTAATTTAGTCCATAATTAACTTCATATTAGCAGACTTAACAATGTTCTTCAACATAGAATATATCTTCATCCTACTGGTGTTGTTATACAGTTCCACAAAATCAATGCTAACACTCACTCTTACTCACTTGTGTCTCGTGCATTCGCTGTAGTCGCTCGCGCTGGAAACAAACACTTTCCTCGCGCTTCACAAAAACGTTTATATCTTCTGAAATAATCCTCTTACTTTTCTCAAAGTTCGTAATATACTAAATACGATTATACGCTACAATCTGTAGTCGAAATAATGTCTCTGAAGTGGATCAGACTGAAGTAATTGCGGCATATAAGTTCATCGCAACTTCACTTAGTTTCAAGGCGCGGCAATCTCCTAACTATCGCCTCGCTATACCTTATCTCCACGAGTCAACCTTTCACAAGCTCGGTGAAACACTCGGAACTCCTCTCTCTTCCGGTAAAACACGTCCGACCTCTCCAACATTCAGGTAATAAAGAGCCTCGATGCTTGGCGTCTGACCTCCAAGTCCACCGATTCTGGCCGCCTTTTTTCGTTCCCTCTCAAACTCGAGCGGGCTCTAGCAAATCGCTTATTCCTTCCAATTGCGACCTGCTGTCGACTTATAAAATATTTCCAATATTTTATTATAATATTCTTCTCTTTACCATTATATAAATTCACTCTCTTGGGCTTAAATGTATTAAATATCCATAATAATTTAGTTGCTGGAACTCCCGTCTTCTCTAAAACTTCTTCTTATTGGCTGTAAGCTCATATCCAATCGGATAATTTATAACAATGTTTAAACAATTCCTGGGATTATTCGCTGTTGCTAGGCTGATTCTAAGCTTCTGGAAAGTTCCATTGCGCAATACAATCACGTGACTGAATTTCCCTCCTGCTCAACGTCGCCTCTAGACTGGTTTCTGCCAACATCCAGCCTCAATATTGCTTGGTTAAATTTTATCATGGGCTTCGAAAAAATATTCCCATTTTCATCCCAAATAATTCATTTTTCGGGGGCAGTACCTACTGTAAGGCCACGGCCGCCTCCTTCCCTCTTCCTAGCCTATCCATCCCAATCTTCCATCCCCTCCCATCCCTCATGAGACCCCTGTTCGCTTTGCAGGTGAGGCCACCGGGGCGAAGTGCTGATCACCCTTCCCCATTTGTATCCATCCCGACCAGATGTTCCAAGCTCCAGGACACTGCCCATAGAGGCGGTAGTGGTGAGTTCCCTCGCTGAGTCCGTGGGAACCACCAACCTAGAGAGTAAATTGACTAAATTTAAAAAAAACTGTCCTTTGCATATAGGCCCGTTATACTATGCGTTGTACTAAGACATGCGAGTGGTATTTAAAGAGTTCCATCCTAGGGTACAATTCCAAGTTTAGAACGATTCTTGAAACACACTAATAATTGACTTAACTGGTTCCCACGATGAATAAAGACATAAGTTGTCAAATGAAGCAAGATAGTTAGTTCTCTCGGTGTGCTTAACGTGTTTCAAAACAAAATGTGCCAATTGTGGTGTTTGAAGCCATATTTTCAGTGTTGCCTTAGTAAACAAGAGTTTAGTGCTTTTCAGTCGGTCAACACGAATGTACCCAAAAGAGATGGGTTATGCCCTAATCCTGAAATAAATTACATGAGATTAATAAAACACTAGGATGACCAGTTTCGATCGTCAAGCGATCATCATCAGATCCAATACACTTAGGCTATAAAATCTATGTTTGAAATACAGGTGAAAATATTTACAATATGTACAATTATTTAGTTGCAGTATTGGTACTGCAACTGTCAGTGTATGCTAAATGCAGTATATATGTTAGGTGAAATGCTAAATGGTGATGGCTATCCGGAGATTGTACTTTAGAGAGATTATATGGTTGTAAACTATGGTTAAACTATAAAAATTTTAGGCTAACTACTTATCTGATTGTCTTCCGTACTACAGCTATTCGCAGTTTCCGTGCTCACTTGAACTCGCTGTGCGGACGACTGCGGTGGTTATCTTAACGACTGGTTTTTCCCTGCCTTCCCCCCCTGTCCCTACGTGCTGTGGAGAGTGATCGCGATGTGTTTATGTGAGGTGTTGCCAACCTAGATAAGATGTATGTTATTGAATGAGGTGGATCTACAACTATTAAAGACCGTGGATTAGTCCTCGCCACGCGTGGAGCATAACCCATTCGAACTAAGCGTTGACGGTCTTATGAGGACGTCCCGGCACCTTTAATACTGCCTCTAATATGGGCCTTGGTTTATTGCAGAAGAAAGGTACATCGTACACCTGATCCAGATAACATTTACCTATTAAAAAACCCCTAATTTCCCCCCTTTTTTATCTAGCTTGGCTGTGTCGCTAAATTGTGTTTTGTTTCCGACAGGGTGTGTTTTTTAGTAGCGTGAAGAGGGGTGAGCTCTCCATGAACGTGTGTTCATTTAGATTGATGGGATTGTTTCGTTTGGCTAGGTGTATCTCGATTGCTTCCTTTATGTCAAGAGCTCTGCCTTTCGATTCGTGATGGATTATTTTAAGGTCCGACTCTATGTTGGTAAAGCTATGCCCTGCGTCACACATATGTTCGCACACGGCTGAATGTGTTCCGTATCTTATCGCATTTCTATGTTCATTATAACGTGTGTCTACTCGCCTTCCACTCTGCCCGATGTAATTAGCTTGACAATCGGTGTCTTGGCACGTTATAGAATATACCCCTGACCTTGAATACGGGTCACGTTTATTTAGATTACTATTTAGGAGGTGCCTAGCGGTTGTGTTTTTCGTCGTGAAAGCTATCTTTATGCCTTGCTTTTTGAATAGGTTAGTGATTTTATATGTATTCGCATTCACATAGTTGAAACGCGCAAATTTTTTCTCATTACTGTCCGGTTTGGGAATCGTTTTATCTTTATTTTTATGTTTGGCTATAATTTGATTTATTTTGCTTGGCGAGAAGTTGTTTTCCTTTGCTATTTGCATAATAGTTCTTATTTCCTTATTATAGTTGTCTTTTGACATGGGTATGTTTAAAGCCCTGTGCACCATTGAATTGAAACCCGCTAGTTTGTGCGTACTGGGGTGATTAGACTGATTGTCGATTGCATGCGAGGTTTGTGTTGCTTTCCGGAATATGGAATATGAAAGGTCGTTGTCTTTACGTTCAATAGTTATATCGAGATAATTTATTTTCCGGTCTATTTCGGATTCCTTAGTGAATTTGATAGAATGGTGAAGGCTATTAATGGATTGGAGAATTGTTTCTTCGCTTGTTAGTTCAGTATCGTAGATGCAAATTACATCATCTACGTATCTTTTCCATATTACTATTCCCTTTGTTGAAGTCTTTTCTAAGAACGCATTTTCTAGTGCATTGATGAAGATGTCAGCGATTAACCCACTTAGTGGCGATCCCATTGCTAGGCCTTCTCTCTGTGTGTATATTTTATTGTCGAATTGAAACACGTTTTGGGTGAGAACGACCCTCAGTAATCTCACAATCTCTTCAATTTCTTTTACCGAATTGTTGGATTTTAAGTTGTTTTCGATAGTGTTGATTGCTTCAATAATCGGAATATTGGTGTACATGTTAGTTACGTCGAAGGATACTAGCCTGAAGCTAGGTTTCATTTGTAGGGTGTTCAATGCTGTTACTAGTTCTGTTGTGTTCTTTACAGAGTTGTTTTTGTCGTTGGAAAGACGGCATTTTAAGATTTTTAGTAACTCTTTGCTGATTTTGTAATTAGGGGCATTCCTACAATTGACTATTGGTCTCATTGGGCATTCCTTTTTGTGTATTTTTGGTTGTCCCCTCAATGACGGTATTTTCGGGTTCATGTTTATTAGTTTTGATTTTTCAGCTTTGGTCAGTATGTATTCTGTTTCTTTTAGCGCACTTTTTATTTGTTTTTGGAATTTGTTGGTGGGGTCTTTTGTTAATTCCTTGATTTCGTTGTTGTTTAGGAATTCGACTGTTTTTTCAATGTATTCTGTTTTATTCAAAATTACTGTAGTGTTTCCCTTATCTGCTTTTGTGATGATTAAGTCATGTTCTTTTATTTTTTGTTTCAACGACTTTATTTCTTTGATTTGTTTGTTGTTTTGAATGTTATTGCTATCGCCCTCTCGTTTGAGGATTTTTTTGGCTTCGTTGGTGGCGAGATTTTTGGTTAATTCCCTGTCTTCTGCTGGGAGCTTGTGACTGGCTATCTCAATATCTGTGATTAACTGTTTTATATTGTGGTTCGTGTGTGCGTCTGTGCAGTTGTATTTCAAACCTTTGTCTAACATATTCATTTCACCTTGAGAAAAGGTTACGTTCGTTCTGTTGTTTACTCTGCTGTGGAAATTGAATTCATTGTTATTCGTGTGTTGTTCGTTAGATTGATGGTTCTGTGTTTCTCCTAGTTTTCTTAATTTATTTTCTAGCGTTTCATGCTTCCTCGTTGCTCTGATTTTGATGGTGTCATGTAGGTGTTCGGTGAA